>CM044555.2:22377618-22565118 GCA_024416835.2 Perccottus glenii
ACGACTGTGGCGACAACACGACTGTGGCCGACAACACGACTGTGGCCCGACAACACGACTGTGGCGACAACACGACTGTGGCGACAACCGACTGTGGCCGACAACACGCGACTGTGGCCGACAACACGACTGTGGCGACAACACGACTGTGGCCGACAACACGACTGTGGCGACAACACGACTGTGGCGACAACACGACTGGCGACAACCGCGACTGTGGCGACAGGAGTTTCCGTTAAAACAGATTATGGTATCATGCAATGGCTCACTTCTTTTATAAAGATGTTTTGCATGTTGCCTTCCTGCTTTATGCTATTGTGATTTAAATAAAAATCTAAAAATCTCTTGGTTTTTGTTTTAATGGATGCAGTTTACAAGGGGACAAATCTGAGAATTTGGATATCTATTCAAATTAATACAAAGGTGACATGTACTTAACTATGCAGATACTAATATTTCACTCCCAACACGTGAAAAAGGGTCAATGATTCAGTGTCACTACATCAAACAGATGGATGTAAAATGTTCTCCAACTGAACTAGTAATCTTAAGGCCACAGAAACAAGGGGTGTCAGCAGTCACCCCAGGTCTCTCTAAAAATCAGGTTAGAAATCTAGGGTTCATAATGGACTCGGACTGGAGCCAATTATATCGCCTTAAACATTTCCAAAGGGATAATGTCTAAACCAGATATACAGATACCCATGCTTTAATCTCCATGTTAGCCAACTGTATTAAGACAGCTGCGGCTTGCTCAGAACACTGCTGCTCAGGTTCTAACCGAAACCATGTATTACAGCCACATTATTCCAGTTAGCTCCTCAGTGGCAAGGCACCGGGGGTGGATGAGATACGCCCTGAGTACCTCAAGTCTCTGGATGTTGTAGGGCTGTCTTGGTTGACACGCCTCTGCAACATCGCGTGGCGGTCGGGGACAGTACCTCTGGACTGGCAGACCGGGGTGGTGGTCCCTCTTTTCAAGAAGGGGGACCGGAGGGTGTGTTCCAACTACAGAGGGATCACACTCCTCAGCCTCCCCGGGAAAGTCTATGCCAGGGTACTGGAGAGGAGAATCGACCGATAGTTGAACCTCAGTTCAGGAGGAACAATGCGGTTTTCGTCTGGTGTGGAACACTGGACCAGCTCTATACCCTCTCCAGGGTGCTGAGGGTTTATGGGAGTTTGCCCAACCAGTCCACATGTGTTTTGTGGATCTGGAGAAGGCATTCGACTGTGTCCCTCGTGGCGCCCTGTGGGGTGCTCTGGGAGTATGGGATCCGTCAGACCTGTTCCCAGTGCATGTTGGACTCCGGCAGGGCTGCCCTTTGTCACCGGTCCTGTTCATTATCTTATGGACAGGATTTCTAGGCGCAGCCAGGGGCCGGAGGAGTCTGGTTTGGGACCACAGGATCTCGTCTCTGCTTTTTGCAGATGATGTTGTCCTGTTGGCTCCATCAAGCCAGGACCTTCAGTGCGCACTGGGACGGTTTGCAGCCGAGTGTGAAGCGGCTGGGATGAGGATCAGCACCTCCAAGTCTGAGACCATGGTTCTCAGTCGGAAAAGTGGCTTGTCCCTTCAGGTTGGTGGAGAAATCCTGCCTCAAGTGGAGGAGTTCAAGTATCTTGGGGTCTTGTTCACGAGTGAGAAAGAGGAGCGTGAGATTGACAGACGGATCGGTGCAGCTTCTGCAGTGATGCGTCGATGTACCGGTCTGTCGTGGTGAAGAAGGAGCTGAGCTGTAAGGCAAAGCTCTCGATTTACGGGTCAATCTACGTTCCTACTCTCACCTATGGTCATGAGCTTTGGGTCATGACCGAAAGAACAAGATCCCGGATACAAGCGGCGAATGGGCTTTCTCCGCAGGGTGGCGGGCGCTCCCGAGATAAGGTGAGGAGCTCAGTCACCGGGAGGAGCTCGATGGATGGATGGATTATTCCAGTTTTCAAATCTCTGCACTGGCTTCCTGTTGCTCAGAATAGACTTTAAAACGTTTTAAAGTATCCCCATAGTGTTTGAAAGTATCCCCATACTGGGAGAATGATGACATTGTTGCCTCAAAGGTGAGAAACGTTTGAAATCCTTGTTTCCTTACAACAATTCCCACTCTGTCAGGATTTGGTATTAACATTTAACATATGCATACACTTAATAAGACAAATCTGTTTGTGTTCAGAATGAGAGCCTTAAGAACAAAGTGATCTTAGTGAAGGAGGCTCTAGCAAAGCTCAGTAAGGAGCAGTACTCCATCGAGGAGCTGACCAATAAGCCACTACCTGAGGGTATGGACCCCTTGTGCCTGGAGGGCTACCTGTCTGATGAGGACTTAGAGGTAAGACACTGAATGTCTATGTGGTTTATAATACTGTAGTTTATAATGTCTGAGACGGCCGTGGCATTCACTGTCACTTACTGACACTTTTCAGACACTTTTGGAATGAGTCGAGTGGAGTTCAATGCCCTGCCAAACTGGAAACAAAAGAACCTAAAGAAGAGCAAAAACCTTTTTTATAGTGCTTCTTTTTGTCCCTAATGCTGCTTGTTATTATGTCCATTGTTTTTACATTTTTTATTTCAAGCAAAGTATGTTTTTATTTTTGTAATGTACAAAAATATGTACAATTTTGTTAAAGTGTATTATGAATTTTACAAATGAAAGTAATTATCTCCTGTCATTGAACTGTCAATTATGTGCAATCCTTAGTCTTTTATGGTATTATTAAACTCCTCTCATTTTATACATATGTATTATACTATAAAGGAATGATTTTTTGGTATTGTGTATAACATTGTGTACAAAACAAATTCTGTGGTTTTAAAGTATTCATTCACCAGTAAAATAACTTAATGTTTTCATGTCAGAAACATGTCTACACATCTTGTATTATGTTAAATATTAATTTTGCTGCAGTATAAGGTAACCTTCATTTGTGTATATTATTATAATGGCAGACTTCACTGTTTGGTACAAAATATTGCTTTCAGGAAAGTATTACGCACCTGCATGTTGTCGTTGCATATTATTGACACAAAGTTAGTGTATTATTATTAATAACTTATTTCCTCCTCTTCTCTCTTTTTTTTAAAAATGGTTTCAGAGGCTGGTTCTCTGTGTGAATAGGAAGTATAAGCAGGTCAGCTGTGAATCATTTTGTTAGTACGCCAAAGAAAGTAGTCCAATTTCAAAAGTGTGTTTAAAAATGTTTACCTACAGATGTCATGTTTGTTTGACTCCTAAATATTTTTTTATTTGTTACACTATCAACGCTTTGTTGACCCACCAGAGGGTATCATCTGCCCATTGTTAGGCTTTCTGTCTGATAATAAATGATAAAGTACATTACATTTACAAATGAGCTGTTTTGAAAGTTAAATGTTTGGGGGGGGGGGGAAGCATCAATATAATTAGATGCACCTGTGTATCATCATATAATGGTTCATACCTACTCTAACCATTTTCCCTTAAAACCAGCCATTACAGTGATCTCAGTGAAACACAAACGCAAAGTGGGCTCCACGACAGATGCCTCCTTGTTCTGACTGTGGATCTGCTTTGTTTATTTATGGATCTGCTTTGTTTATTTATCCTGTGTGTCTTGTGAGCATTAATCACCTGCTTCGCTCTGCTTCCCAGCTCAGTTTAAAAATTATATTATGGTTATTTTTATAATGAATAATACACATATATAGTCTATTGAAAGAAAAAAAATGACCTTGTGTCAATACAAACTATCATTAGTGAGAAAATGTCAGGTTCAAACAGAGACTGTAGGGCTCCTATTGACTGCACAGACTGCTGCTGCAACCTTGAAACGTTCATAAAACCATTCCCAGGTGGTCTCTGTGAGAGTTCAACATTAAAACTAACACAGCCCCCAACTATGCTGAACTGATTCTAGTAGGAAGAGTATTTCTTTCATAAAGTGAAAATAGTGTATTGAAATGACATCATTTTAAATAAATGTAATTGTAGCTGCTGTGGCTGAGTAAATGTGACTCAGCTGCTCTGTTCAACCTTTACCAAATGTATTGAAATAAATACAATGATCCAAATTCACTGCTGACTAATAAAACTGTTTTTATTGTTATTTTCTGACAGTCCTAAAGAGTTGTGGTTAGTATCAATTTCAATTTCCCCTCACACTCTCCAACATGTCAATAGAGTTTGAATTCAGCACTTTGGTCGATTGGTTGTTTTTAAGGTGCTTTGAGACATGTTTGGCTGTTTAGGTGTAACTAACAACCTTCATGAATATCATGTGTTCTGTATAATACAGTGAAAGTAATTAAATTAGACTGCTCAGCACAGAAAGATATACTTAAAAAAATTAATTGTATTCAGACCATTTATTGAGTATATCAAGTGATTTTAAAATAAAAATAGAATGGTTGAGTTCTTTAGTTCATGTTATTTATTTAAAAAGAATTAATATTAAAATCTTCTGTGTAGTCTTCTGGTCCTCCTTTCTTCTCCTTATGCTTTCTTCTTCTTTCTTCTTCCCATGTGTCATCTGGAGACGCTGCTGCAGAGTAGGTCATCTTTGATGTGAAGAAGGGCATGTATTCTCCACTGGAAGCACAGGACCTTTTAATTTGGAACTACAACAAAAACAGGTGCACCAAGGCTACATTAGAAAATACAATACTACAAAAAATATTAACAAAACAGCATTAAACCAAGCGTTTTTTCTTACCGGTGTTAGCACCACGTTTCCATGAATCTGGGTTCCTCTCGGTTTAGTAGATGGGCATTTCATCAGGAAAGGTGTTTTAGGTTCCCTAGGTTTTATCCTCCAAATCGGACAGGATCACAGGCAGTTGTAGTCAGGCAGGATTGGACAACTCTTCTTTTTTTCTTCCTGGCTGCAAAATACACAAACGTTCATGGTGAAATATACTGCTTTGATTAGACTTAAACCATATAGATTCACAGATAAAATACTTACTGGGGCAGGGTACATCTGTGTTGTCCTCAGCCACGTCTCTGGAGAAATACCTAAATCAGAGAAATAATTTTGCAGTGGTCTCTTAATTTCTTCCGGAGCTATTGTCCTTCACCCTCCGCGGGTGGTCTCATCTTTCGAGCTTGGGTCCACTACCAGAGGCCTTGGAGAGAATTTTTTTTTTTTTTTTGGTGACTAAATTTCTCATGGTGATTGAAGGTGGGTTGTCTGTCCTTTTAGCCCTGCATCCATTTGGTGACTGTTCATGGTGTACCCCGCCTCACAGCCAAAGCAGCCAGGATGGACTCCAGCCTCCCCTGACCCTTAACAGGATAAGCTGTATACCTCTGTCTTGAATGTCCCAGCCCTCTATATTTTAATTTAACATAATAAAGAATGGACATTGTGAATATTACAGGCAACAAGAAATAACAGGAAATGATGAAAATCTAAGTTTATTTCTTACCTTTAACCTTGTGATCACACCACCAGCTCTCCAGTCAGTGGGTGATATACTCTACCTTCTTACTCTACACTGCTTCTTTTGACTTATTACTTGACCACTTCAAAGGACGACTAAGATTTGTTAAAACCTCTGTGCCCCCTGAGCAATGGTCCTTTTTGTGGTTGATTACTTGATGTACCAGTGGGCAGGTACAAGCATTTTTTATTTATTTTTTTTAATTCCTACATACTATTCCTTATTTTAAAGCGAGGAACCCTCGCACACACACACACACACACACACACACACACACACACACACACACACACACACACACACACACACACACACACACACACACACACACACACACACACACACACACACACACAGCTAGTATGGGAAGACTAAAGAGCATATTAATTTAACTTAACATTATATGTACTACTATAAGAAAAACAAATAAAGCAAGCATGGGAATCGCACCACCAACCTCCGGTTCAGTGGACAACCCTCTACATCCAGACCAGTTACACCATTATAACCTAAAACTTCTATACAGCAATATTATGTACATTAGCCTGGTGTGGGAAGAAGAAAAAGCAAATTCATTTAACATATATTAAAGTACTATTAAAAGGAAATAAAAAAAAGCAAGGAGGGAGTCGCACCATCAACCCTCCAGTTAGTAGACGACCCCATAACTCCATTACAACTATGTACATTCTCCCAATGTGGGAGGAATAAAGTATAACATCAAGGCAAGGCGTACTATGGAGGAAATCCTTGAAAAAGTAGTAACAAAACAGTCTGGTTTTGTTACTCGAGTTAACACTAATGAGTTTCACATATATTTTTAGGTTTCTTGTATTTGTGTTCAATAATATTTTACCATTAATCCTAAGTAAACAATAATATAAAAAATCCTCCATAATATTCCTTGCCTTTTGGAAATTTTTTTGTGGAATTTTTTTGTTTTTTTTTTTTATATACACTCTAGTACTAAAGGTAACAAAAAACGGCTCCGGTTTGATGTTGCTGTTCGACAATGCCGAACAAAGAGCCTAAGAGAATTATCTACAGCGGATTATACAGAATTTCTAGTCGGAGTCTTCTGAATCCAGGTGGTGGTGGAAATTACGGGTGAAGCCGCTGGACGTCCCAGCAGAGGTTGAGGTTGATGATCGTCAGTGCTTTCTTCAGCCTTGGCCAAACGTAGCCTCTTGAAACAAGGTTCCTCACCGTCATCCTCTTCAAGGGACCGTTTTGTGGATCCAGTGAGGGCTGGGGAGGAAAGAGCAGGAGCTGAAGCAGGAGCCAGGGCAGGCTCAAGAACCTCTTCAAAGATCCTCTGTAGACAGCTGAACACCAGATCGTCACTGCGTTCTTCAGTCTGGGCCCAACGTAGCCTCTTGGAGCAAGGTTCCTCACCGTCATCCTCTTCAAGGGACCGTTTTGTGGATCCAGTGAGGGCTGGGGAGGAATCAGCAGGAGGAGAAGTGGAAGCCAGGGCAGGCTCAAGAACCTCTTCAAAGATCCTCTGGCGACAGCTGAACGCTGGAGGAGGAGTTCCTGCTGGTTGCTGAAGAAAGGGAGCGGGGGGCCGCATCACCAGTTCTTCAGCTTCAGCAGGAGGCTCCCTCTGGCGCCAGTCAACTCCGGACGCTGAAAACGATGGACATCTTCATCTTCATCAGAGCTCTCGTAACCAGAGTCCTCTTCTTCAGAGTCTTCCTCCTGCTCCTCCTCCTCTTCATCAGATGAGACGGGGGAGAGGCTAGGATATAAAGGCACAGGACGAATTACCTCATACTCACCCTCATCAGGGGAGATGTAGCTGAGGGCGTCCGCAATACCACCAAGATCCATGAAACCGTCAGCAGGTCCGACATCCATCGTCCGAGGGAAGTCGTCTGTGGAGAACATAAAGATAAACTATTTAGTATAACATTAAAAATATCAATATTTTCCATTTCCTACATTGATCGGAAAAATATATTTTTATCTTTTAATAATAAGAAAAGCTTTATTTATATAGCACCTTTTTAAAACAAAGCACGTACAAATCCATACATAAACACAATAGTAATCATAGTAAATACATTAGCAACAAATATAAAACAGTAGATAAAAATAACTAAACACAATTAAATAGCAAGGCTGTTCTAAAAAAAAAAAAAAAAGTTTTTCAGTTCAGATTTCAAAGTGGTCACAGCGTTAGCTGATCTGAACTCCTCAGGCAGAGAGTTCCATAGTTTTGGAGCATGTTTTACACATATTGTTTTATAAACGCTTAAAACACTTAATTTGTTCAAACTGTATAATTATTAGTTCAATTTTTACCAAACTGAAATTATTTGTCTGTCTAATTTTGTATGCAAGTACAGAGGAGGAAGTTGAAACATGATTTGAAATAAATTATTGGATTAATCCAATAACCTATTTTAAAATCAGGTGTATACTTGTGCAGGCTGCAGTAGGCAATTGTGTAATAAAAAAGCTACATTTATCTATTTCTCATAAATTAATTGAACTCGTCATTTGGACCAAACATTTATAGAGTTTTATGCCTAATTGAGCTGTTATTAGTGTTTAACACACAATTGTTCTATTCAGTCTGACTGCTCCTGCATTAACCTGCATCACACCTGAGACATCTCAATTAAACCACAACAGTTGGTTTCCATGGAAATAAAATGAAAATTCTCAATGCATTCCAATTTAGAATGTCAGCTCATCTTTTCCCGAAAATATGACTCATACATTTGTGAAATTCGACGCCCAGAAGCTAAAATTACAATATCTTCCATGATAATTTTTAATAATATTAAACTTTGGACCCCTGAAAACAATTTTAATCAATTTCCACTTAATAATAATCATAACAGAGGAAGAAATCGTCGAGTGAATGTCATTCTGTATCAATTATATGATTTTTCCACATTAACCATTTGAGATCCCGTAACCTTTCAATTAAAATACGCTAACCCTCATCCTAGAGCTTATTACAAGAAACATTCAAGACATTCTATGGTAACATTATATAGTTAGATTTTTTTTTTCTTACCTGCTGCCGAGAAATCCAAGTCCTTGATGATCAGGAAACCAAAGAGGGGTTCGTTTCTCATTTTTTTTCGCAAACCTTTAACAGACAAAGCAATTGTAGTTTCATATTAAATCAAGAAGGCCACGCACCAGTATCGCACTCGAGAGTCCAAGTGAAAAGTGAGAAATTCTGAGCGAGCACGGCCTTATATAGCCCACCGGAGCGTTCTGTTTCCATGGCAGTGACGCACGTGTGGTGCGCTTAAACGTCGCTTATAGTTGCTGCTTCCTCCGTAATGTCCAGAGCCACCAGTTCACCTGCCATTAGGGCATCCTACTGCGGCCTAACCTGCAGGACAGGTCCATCTCTGCCCACGTGATCGCTCGGACCCACAGGTGAGCCGCACTCTCTGACCTCGTGCACGTATGAATGCTTATTCTACTTGGGCCTTGTCAGCTTCCACTACAGTCTCTTCACCAAATCATTGTATTGCATCCGTCTTTGATTGATTGTTTTTTGCTACAGTAGCTACATGACATGAGTAAGAGATGCTGGTGGTGTTGAGCTAACCCCTATTCTGGCTGTACTTCTGTCACTGTCTCTCTGAGCGCTTTTATGGCTGCTGGCTAATCCAGGCTAAGCCCATTGATTGCAATTTCCTTGTCCTTACCGCAGAAATAAACGTAATATGTAGCTAAGTGTTTACAGTAGAAATAGTGAATTGTGAAATATTTTTTTGTTCCGGAAATGCTTTGTATGAGAGGAATCTGGGTCATGCAAAAACAAACATACCCCTAAGGTCTTACTGCCTTACTATACTATACTGTATTCCTTTTCACAAAACAAATTGCACAAGAAACACTCTTCAAGTCTTTGATCTCCTCTGCAAGAAAAAAAAAAACTCATCAACATTTAAATAAAGCCCAAAGCTGCAGCGTTGAAGAAGTCTCCGGTGACAGTTGCTAATGCCAACACTTGTCCTAGATGTGCAGTAAAGTCTGCTGCTGAGAGTTTGTCCAGACTTTAAAACTGTACCTTTTTACTGTTTATATATTTGTCTCAAGTATGACACGGCGTCTCAAGAGTGAGGAGAGGATACTGAGTGGTGAAGGTAATAAAGTCTTCACCGTGTGTACAGATATAATGCTTCACACTCTGTTTTGTTCTACAAGCCTTTGATATGTACTTCTAAATGAGTTGTTTCCCCAAGTGATTCAGATGAGATTCCATTTTGAAAAACTGTAATATCTCACTCCACAAATGTGTCAGCACTTAATTATATACAATCATCACGCAACGCTTGTTATCTATTTTAGATGAATTTATAAAGGGAACTTAAGTCCGGACCGGAATGGACTTCCTGGGGGGTAAAACATTGGTTAAAACCTATTAAAAGGATTGGACTGGACTGGATTGTAGATGAGAGCAGGCGGCCGCAGCAGTGCGAAAAACGGCTGCGTTTAAGTCTGACAGCCCAGACGTGAACAGGAAATCAACGGTGTTGTTCACATTAGGTTATTAGTAAAGATGACAGCTATGAATAAAGAAGTTATTGCATTTGCATTCTTGTTTGAAGAAGCGGTGGATGTCTGGAAATAAAAGACGTTTTCTGTTCAATAAGGATATCCACAGAGAAGGTTTTCTCAGATTATGTTACAAATATTAACAGTAAATTTCAAATCTATTTGCAAACTGGGTTTTAAGATTGACCTAAAACTGTGTGTTTTATTTCATTATTTTCAAGTGTTTCTTCTTGTTAATAATAATTGTGTCATTTTTCAAGGTTGATGCCAAAAATCAACATTGTAGATGATGTTGTCCCTTTATACTTGGACTGTTGTACTAGTTACTTTAAAAGTCACTTTAGATTGTCAAGCGGGCAAGTGGAGGTAGGCTATCCAATTCATTAGTACTTGCAATGTCATTGTTTTATTCACGTTCATTTAATCTTTAAACTTTATTTTTTTCCATTAGGAACTCTTGAACACATTGGGGCCACCTTTCATGAATAGGCAGCAAACAAAAGTGCCTTTGTTAAATAGTGTGCTGACCTGTCTCTTAATAACCCGGAGGCCAGTCAGATTTAATGTCTAAATCCACCATTTCCACCCATCTCTGTAATTTCTGTTTATTAGTCAATACCTATCTTTCTTGTTATTGCTTGGCCTGGGGGAAAACTTCAAGCAGCATAACAGGGTTTCCAACATTTGGGGTTTCCAAGCACGTGTTGTGATTATACATGCTTTTGGTATTTTGAAATCAAAATTCAGAAGACTCAAGTGCCTGCATATGAAACACCTGGCAGATTTGAGGCCATCTTCTCAGCCTGTTGCATTTACATTTATTTGGACCCAGATGACCAAGTTGATGATGAAAAGGCTTTAGTTCAAAGGGACAGTGAAGAAGAACATCCGCCTCAAGGAACCAAGGCAAACTCAGCAGAGGATCCCGGACTGTCAGTGGTGCTTGCAATTAATCAAAACAAGATATAGTAGTAGTAAATAGTAAAGCCACTCATTTAAAATGAGTCCCATTAAAGAATAACTTTTTCTCAAAGCCTTTTCTTTTCTCTTTCCTTCTCCAGCAGGCCACTTCTGGATGCACCCGTGCTTCCAGTGCAGCCGTCCTCCTTTCTGCATGAACTGCTTGCGTTTGTTTGATGGTGTGGTTCCGCTTCTCTGGTCTTTTGCTGCTGGGCAGGAGAGCTTGAAGTGCCAGGCTGCTGGACAGGGCTGTTCCTGGGGGTGCAGACCCTACACCAGTGCCCCCAAAGATTTCATCCATTTTCTGAACAATATAAAAATAAATATTTTGTCAATAAAGTTGCACAAATGGTATTTCCATACCTGAATATAATGGCACCAAATTAAGGGCCACAGACTAAATGTATCATTGAAATCAGAAGGATAGTGTTCAATCAGTTTCTTTAACATTTAACTTCTTTACAAAGCTAAGACTTACCAAGAAGTTGTCCCATGCAATGTTTCCCTCTCCAGTTGACTTGGAGCCGTCTTTTGCCCTTTTATGAGTTGTAAGCAATTTTCCAATTGTTTATTTTTTAATATGAAAAGAAAGAGCCCATTGAAGGCTTCCTCTAGCTTTTTGTAGAATTGTGTGAAGAAATTATGATTTTTTTTATGTTTAATTTATTAATGTACCATTCTGGTCTCCTTGACTTTTATCCAGGGAGGTAGAGGCCTCTGTCTGCCTGGTCCCAGACTCTCGTTTGGCAGTTGAACTGGTAAGTCAGAGCCGGCTCTGCCAATAGGAAATATTGGCAAATGGTAAGGGCGATGTGGACTCCAGGGGGCGCCACAAAATCGGGAAAGAATTCACCTTTAACATAATTAATAAAATGCCCAAGACTCAAGATATATATAAATCATAATGAAAACAGAAACTACCCAAATGACCCTGATCAAAAGTTTACTTAACCCAGTTCTTAATACCGTGTATTACCACCTTTAACATCAATGGCGGCTTGAAGTCTTTTGTGGTAGTTGTGGATGAGGCTCTTTATTTTCTCCGATGGTAAAGCTGCTCATTCTTCTTGGCAAAAAGACCGAGATGGCCAGTCCAGAACCTTCACTTTATGCTGCTGTAGCCAATGACAGGTCAACTTGGCCTTGTGCTTTGGATCATTGTCAACTTTACCAGAATAAATATGTAAGATTATGTCTGATGATAAGATTAAAACTTTTTTCTATCAATAAATGATATACCCTGAACAGATAGGGTCCTTAATCAGTTGGTATTCTAATGTATTTCGGGTTTGGAAAATAAATAGTTTTAGCATTGCCTGGTGTGATTTGATAAATTCAAATTTAGGTAGGTTAAAACTTGATACAAAATTACTCATTCATTTTTTTTCTTCCGCTTTGTCCCGTTAGTGGTCCCGAGTGACTGGAGCCTATCCCAGCAGCTTTGGGCCTTAGGCGGGGTACACCCTGGACAATTGCCAGTTAGTCACAGGGCTGACATTTAGAGACAGACAGTGACAGACAACCATTCACTCTCACATTTATTCACCAGGGACACTTTAGAGTTAACCTATACATGCATGTCTTTGGACGGTGGGAGGAAGCCGGAGTACCCGGAGAGAACCCACATGGAGGACATACAGACTCCTCACCGAGTCTGCCAAGGATTTTAAAGTGCACCCAGTTTAAAAACCATTAATTAAAAATGATTTGTTTCCCAAAGACCTGACATTGAACACTGCAAGTTTCAAGTTGATTTGAGCAGGATCTGTTTGCAGGGATTTTAATCAGATTTGTTTGTTTAGACAATCTAACTATTATTCACTTCTTCAATCTGCAACTTCTGATTTTAGCCATGGAGCTATAGTGTTCTCTTCCAGGGCCTCAGGTTGATAAGTGGTTTATTATGAAAAAAAAATCCTGGAACAGCAGAGGCCCTCAGTGTCCTAATTGCTGATAGTAGCCTTGATGCTAGTCAACTAATAATATAGTTAAAATCTGTTCTAAAATCACAGGAAGGAGGCAAAGGGACTTGACCTCTTTCTGTAACAAACAGATGCTCTAGAAGGCCAATACAATTCTTGCTTTATCTCCAACATTCTTACTTTTATACATTTTTTTTAATATCTTAATTGTTTTTCACTCCTTTATTTTTCAGAATGACATTTTAATTGATTTGCTGAGAAATGTTAAGTTTAACAAATTATGGATTATTGAGACGAAATGCTGGAGCCTTGAGAAAAGAAATGGTTGTGTTGCTCTGTTACATGTTATTGCCTGAATTACCCAGCAGGTGGAGATTGTACACAGTAATGGTGATTGCAAGATATTATAATGCAACAAGAAGAGAGTTAAAACAAACAAATAAAAAAAGATAGAACTGCCCCAACGTTAACTTTTCTCGCTTGCATATTTGTATTTATTTGAATGGAACACCACAAATGTCCTTAAAATATTTCCTAAAGAGAGATTTAATCATGCAGTTGACGTCCAATGCAAAGAATGAATGTGCTAATTTTCAACACTGCCCAAAACTATATTTTTATTATTGGTTTGTGAATAAGATGGAAATTGTGACGTTTATGCTTTATTCTTGTAGAAAAGTCGATGGAAAAATGATTGAGGTTGGGTACTCCATGGTTAGAGTAGCTACTAGCTAATAGCAGAATAAAACTTACTACTAAAGGTATTGCTAACATGTTTACACCGACAGAGATCAATGAATCAATGACTGCACTGAGCGCGAGGCCTCTGTCTCGACCAATCAAAAGGCCGCAGCCTGTCCATTAACAGCGCTCATTAAGACATCAGTAGCACCTGCGGTACTTGCTAATTGTGTGCTATTTAAAGTCGCATGTGTCTGAGTCAGAAAGACCACTGTGTTTTTCTGTCGGAGCTGAGGAAATGGGAGCTGTGTGGCCTTTGTGTTTCTACGTGCTCACTGTCGGAGTGGCCGCAGGTCATTATAATCTTTAAAAACACCACCACATTTCTAATGCAAATTGTTCAAGAGCAGAGCGAGACCAGTAAATAAAAATTCTCTATAAATGTATTAAACTTCTAAACCTGACTCAAACAGTTACTTTTTATTTCCACGTACAGAACTGTCGGCTAATGAGATTTCCATGAAGAATGTTCAGCTACTCCAGTCAATGGTTTCCAGGACAGATCACGAAGGTGAGTAGTTTTCTCTTTCTGTGCGTTTGAGCTTTAACTCAGTCAAAGCCACTGAGACTAAATCAAACTTGAATGACAAATTGCAGGCAGTCCAGTAACTAGGGCTAAACGGATGGTGTTGACACATTATAATGCAGAGCCATGTGTCAGTTTTAATATATTTGTTGTCTTCTAGTACAACTCCAAACCAATGAAGTGGAGGCTGTGACACACATTAGTCCTCAAGTCAGTGAATCCTGCCACTCCACGACTGAGGCTGTAACCAAGGTAAGCTCAACCTGTGCTCCTGGTACCACTGACGGTAACAATGGTGTTGCACAAGGATTCATAAAGACAAATAATAAAATTAACGTAATTCCATTTTGAAGGCTTGTGTCTAAGACAAGTTCACCTGACCATGCCCCTATATGCATAGATGCACAGTAGGCTACGGCTACTAAAAAGATCGACTAATATGGACTGAGGCTTATTTTATGATTTTTAGTTTAATACATTTAAACTGCTTTTGGTATTTGAGTACAAAGCTCTCTCTGCTGAGACGAGCCTGGCGCGCACAGACCGGCGGAGTAAACGGAGCTGGTTTAGAAAGTAGCCTGTTGTAGCAGTGAGCTAAACAAAAGCTAACTCTGTCAAGCACCTCAACAATATAATCTATAGCCCAAGTGTAACTGTCTGTATTAATGCTTCTTTATGGATTTGGTTTATTCATGGACTTTAATTTTATTTAAAGAATTTAAAAAAATAAGCAAAAAATGCGAGTAGTGATGATCAAATATTATAGAGCAAATATTCAACCTTGTGCACACCCTAATACGTTTCAGTTAAGCCACTGGTTCCCAAAGTGGGGTCATGAGGAATGGGCGGGGGTCGCGAGATGATTTCAGAATTTTTTTTTTTTATGAATTTTTTTTTTTTTTTTTTTATGAAATTTTTATTTTTATTTTAAAAGGTTGTAATGATCATGGATCGTCAGCAGTCTAATTTTGGGGTCGCGGTCTGAAAAGTTTGGGAACCCTGAGTTAAGCTATGCTCTGATTCCAAATAGTGAGGGGTCTAAATGGTGGTAACGAATCCATTTCAGGGGTTAAAGATTGACACTTGCTATCTGTGTTTTTGAATGCAAGGTTTTACGTCTTCATCAGTTTCTTTATGTACATTCCCTCTAGAACTTTTTTATTTTTTTATTTTAAACCAGCCAAAGGGCTGTCATTGGCCCCACAGTCCTTGACCTGTCTGGCTTAGACATTATGGATTACAATGTCCCTGATTGACCGGGAGTTGTATTGCTTGCACCCATGGCCTGATGGCCATTTAGACCATTACATGTCACATACTTGGCAAATGCTGATTAGATATGGCCTAATGAAAAGTAAAATGCCCAGCAGCTCATTCTAAATACTTGGGTAATCCACTTCTAATCTTGGTGATAAACCTGTGATAAACCAACCTTTTGGAATGCCACATGAGCACTTGTATAGCGAAGTATTTTTAGAGATGGTGCTTGAAAGTTGTAAGTGGGAAGATGACTTGGAATATTCGTTTGTCTACAGTGGTTTGTCTACAGGGACTGAACCGCCACGGTCGGCCACAGTCGCGGCGACCGACCACTGGTTGTCGACCACGACTGTTGTCGACAACACGACTGTTGTGGCCAAGTCGTGGCCGGCCACACTGTGGCGCCACACGACTGTGGCCACAGTCGACTGTGGCCACGACAGCGACTGTGGTCGACAACACGACTGTGGCGAGCCAACACGACGTGTGGTCGGCCGACAGTCTGTGGCCGACAACACGACTGTGGCCGACAAGTCGTGTTAACACGACTGTGGCGACAACACGACTCGTGTTGTGACAACACGACTGTGTGGCCGACAACCACTGTACTGTGGCACACGACTGTGGCCGACAACACGACTGTGGGCCGACAACACTGTGGTTGACAACTGTGGCAAGCGACTGTGGCCACAACACGACTGTGGTGGCCGACAACCGACTGTGGCGACAACACGACTGTGGCGACTGGCCGACGACAACTGTGGCCGACAACACGCGACTGTGGCCACACGACTGTGGCGAACACGACTGTTGCGACTGTGGCCGACAACACGACTGTGGCCACAGTCTGTGGCGACAACCGACGAACCAACTGTGGCCGACAACGCTGTCGACCACAGTCGACTGTGCCGACAACACGACTGTGGTCGACAACACGACTGTGGCGACAACAACTGGCGACAACACAGTCGACGACAACCGCTGTGGCGACAACCGCGACTGTGGCGACAACACGACTGTGGCCGACAACACGACTGCTGGCCCGACAACAACAGTCGACTGTGGCGACAACACTGTGGCCGACTGACTGTCGACAACTGTCGACAACACGACTGTGGCGACAACACGACTGTGGCGACAACACGACTGTGGCGACAACCGCGACTGTGGCGACAACCGCGACTGTGGCCGACACGACGTGTGGCGACACACACACGACTGTGGCCGACAACGACTGTGGCGACAACACGACTGTGGTCGACAACACGACTGTGGCCGACAACCGCGACTGTGGCCAACCGTGGCGACAACACGACTGGCGACAACTGGCTGTGGCGACAACACGACTGTGGCGACAACGACTGGCGACAACACGCGACTGTGGCCGACACCGACTGGCCGACTGTGGCTGTGGCCGACAACCGACTGTGGCCGACACGACTGTGGCCACAGTCGACTGGACTGACAACACGACTGTGGCGACAACCGCGACTGTGGCGACAACGCGACTGTGGCGACAACCGTCTGTGGCGACTGTGGCGACAACACGACTGACAACGACAACATCGACTGTGGCGCCAAACGACTGTGGCCGACAACGACTGTGGCCGACAACACTGTGGCCGACAACACGACTGTGGCCGACAACCACTGTGGCCGACAACGCGACTGTGGCCGACAACACGACTGTGGTCTGTGGCGACGACCGCGACTGTGGCGACAACACGACTGTACGACTGTCGTGGGCTGTGGCCGACAACACGACTGTGGCGACAACGACTGTGGCGACAAGGACTGTGGCCGTGTGGCGACAACACGACTGGCGACAACAGACTGTGGCCGACAACTGTGGCGACAACACCACTGACTGACGCGACAAGTCGACTGTGGCCGACAACACGACTGTGACCGACTGTGGACAACACTGTGGCGACAACACGGTGGACGATAACACGCCACGATCGGGCGACTGTGGCACGACTGTGGTCGACAACACGACTGTCGCCGACAACGACACATGTGGCGACAACACGACAACACGACTGTGATTAAAACCGACTGTGGCCACACTGTCGACTGTTGTGGCGCAACAACACGACTGTGGCCGACAACGACTGTGGCCGACACGACTGTGGCCGACAACCGCGACGACCAGTGGCGACACACACGACTGTGGCCGACAACACGACTGTTAACGACTGTGGCGACAACCGCGACTGTGGCCCGACAACCGCGACTGTGGCGACAACACTGTCGACAACAACACTGTGGACAACGCCAGGCGACGACAACCGACGGTGGTCGGCCGACAACTGACTGTGGCGACAACCTGTGTCGCCGACAACGCGACTGTGGCCGACAACCATGGTGGTTTGGACAACGACGACTGTGGCGACAACCGCGACTGTGGCGACTGTGGCGACAACAAACCACAACCTGTGGCGACCCGCACTGTGGCCCACTTACACGACTGTGGCGCAACAGCACATCTCTAAAAAACTGTGCTATACAAGGTATGTGGCACAAAAGGTTACAACATCACAGTTTTAATCAGGTATCACCACGATTGGTGGATTACCCAAGTATTTGCAACCATGAGCTGCTGGGCTTTTACGACTGTGCCATATCTAACAGAAGCCAATCTGACAACCGTAATGGTCTAATGTGTGGCCATACAGGCCATGGGCACAAAACTCTGGTCAATCAACTGTGTAATCCATAATAATTAAGCCAACAGGTCACAAGGACTGTGGCCAATCTACACAACACTGGCTGGAAGAATAAAAAAATAGTTCTCAGAAATGTACATGAAGAAACTGTGAAAGATGTTCAACCGCATTCAAACACAGATCGCAAGTGTCAATCACTGAAATGGATTTTTAACCATTTAGTGGTTCTCCATTGGAACAGAGCATAGCTTAACTGAAACAATTAGAACAAGGTTGAACTTCTATAATATTTGATCATCACTACTCGCATTTTTGCTTATTTTTTTAATTCTTTAAATAAAATTAAAGTCCATGAATAAAACCCAAATCCATAAAGAAAGCTAATCTACATGTGTGGGCATAATTGAGGTATATTGAGTTAACCACTTCTGTTCTCAATTGCTACAACAGGCTACTTTCTAATAACTCCGCCTAATTTGAAACTGTGCTTAGGAACACTCAGCAGAGAGCTTTTCAAATATGAAAAGCAGTTTAAGAATGTATTAACTAAAATCATAAAATAAGATGTTAAATCCACTTAGTCGATCTTTGTATTGGCTTAGCCAATGTGCATCTATGTTAAGAACATGGTCAAGGTTTATTGTCTTCACAAGCCTTCAAAATGGATTAACGTTAATATTATTGTTGACTTATGCACATCCTGCAATCAGCAATTGTACTGAGGCACCTGCTGTTCCAGATTTCTTTTGTCATAATCCACTTGTCTGAGGTGGCAGAGACACTGACTTGAGGTCCATGGCTAAAATCAGAAGTTGCAGATTGAAGAAGTGAATAATAGTTAGATTGTCTAAACAAACAAATCTGATTAAAATCCCTGCAAACAGATCCTGCTCATATCAACTTGAAACTTGCAGTGTTCAATGTCAGGTCTTAGGGAAACAAATCATTTTTAATTAATGGTTTTTAAACTGGGTGCACTTTAAAATCCTTGGCAGACTCCGGTGAGGAGTCTGTATGTCCTCCATGTGGGTTCTCTCCGGGTACTCCGGCTTCCTCCCACCGTCCAAAGACATGTATGTATAGGTTAACTCTAAAGTGTCCCTGGTGAATAAATGTGAGAGTGAATGGTTGTCTGTCACTGTCTGTCTCTAAATGTCAGCCCTGTGACTAACTGGCAATTGTCCAGGGTGTACCCCGCCTAAGGCCCAAAGCTGCTGGGATAGGCTCCAGTCACTCGGGACCACTAACGGGACAAAGCGGAAGAAAAAAAATGAATGAGTAATTTTGTATCAAGTTTTAACCTACCTAAATTTGAATTTATCAAATCACACCAGGCAATGCTAAAACTATTTATTTTCCAAACCCGAAATACATTAGAATACCAACTGATTAAGGACCCTATCTGTTCAGGGTATTTCATTTATTGATAGAAAAAAGTTTTAATCTTATCATCAGACATAATCTTACAGATTTATTCTGGTAAAGTTGACAACGATCCAAAGCACAAGGCCAAGTTGACCTGTCATTGGCTACATCAGCATAAAGTGAAGGTTCTGGACTGGCCATCTCAGTCTTTTTGCCAAGAAGAATGAGCAGCTTTACCATCGGAGAAAATAAAGAGCCTCATCCACAACTACCACAAAATACTTCACGCTGCCATTGATGTTAAAGGTGGTAATACACGGTATTAAGAACTGGGTTAAGTAAACTTTTGATCAGGGTCATTTGGGTAGTTTCTGTTTTCATTATGATTTATATATATCTTGAGTCTTGGGCATTTTATTAATTATGTTAAAGGTGAATTCTTTCCCGATTTTGTGGCGCCCCCTGGAGTCCACGGCGCCCTTACCATTTGCCAATATTTCCTATTGGCAGAGCCGGCTCTGACTTACCAGTTCAACTGCCAAACGAGAGTCTGGGACCAGGCAGACAGAGGCCTCTACCTCCCTGGATAAAAGTCAAGGAGACCAGAATGGTACATTAATAAATTACACATAAAAAAATCATAATTTCTTCACACAATTCTACAAAAAGCTAGAGGAAGCCTTCAATGGGCTCTTTCTTTTCAAATTAAAAAATAAACAATTGGAAAATTGCTTACAACTCATAAAAGGGCAAAAGACGGCTCCAAGTCAACTCGAGAGGGAAACATTGCATGGGACAACTTCTTGGTAAGTCTTAGCTTTGTAAAGAAGTTAAATGTTAAAGAAACTGATTGAACACTATCCTTCTGATTTCAATGATACATTTAGTCTGTGGCCCTTAATTTGGTGCCATTATATTCAGGTATGGAAATACCATTTGTGCAACTTTATTGACAAAATATTTATTTTTATATTGTTCAGAAAATGGATGAAATCTTTGGGGCACTGGTGTAGGGTCTGCACCCCCAGGAACAGCCCTGTGCAGCAGCCTGGCCCTTCAAGCGCTCCTGCCCAGCAGCAAAAGACCAGAGAAGCGGAACCACACCATCAAACAAAGACAGCAGTTCATGCAGAAAGGAGGGCGGCTGCACTGGAAGCACGGGTGCATCCAGAAGTGGCCTGCTGGAGAAGGAAAGAGAAAAGAAAAGGCTTTGAGAAAAAGTTATTCTTTAATGGGACTCATTTTAAATGAGTGGCTTTACTATTTACTACTACTATATCTTGTTTTGATTAATTGCAAGCACCACTGACAGTCCGGGATCCTCTGCTGAGTTTGCCTTGGTTCCTTGAGGCGGATGTTCTTCTTCACTGTCCCTTTGAACTAAAGCCTTTTCATCATCAACTTGGTCATCTGGGTCCAAATAAATGTAAAATGCAACAGGCTGAGAAGATGGCCCTCAAATCTGCCAGGTGTTTCATATGCAGGCACTTGAGTCTTCTGAATTTTGATTTCAAAATACCAAAAGCATGTATAATCACAACACGTGCTTGGAAACCCCAAATGTTGGAAACCCTGTTATGCTGCTTGAAGTTTTCCCCCAGGCCAAGCAATAACAAGAAAGATAGGTATTGACTAATAAACAGAAATTACAGAGATGGGTGGAAATGGTGGATTTAGATATTAAATCTGACTGCCCTCCCGGTTACTAAGAGACAGGCCAGCACACTATTTAACAAAGGCACTTTTGTTTGCTGCCTATTCATGAAAGGTGGCCCCAATGTGTTCAAGAATTCCTAATGGAAAAAAATAAAGTTTAAAGATTAAATGAACGTGAATAAAACAATGACATTGCAAGTACTAATGAATTGGATAGCCTACCACCACTTGACAATCTAAAGTGACTTTTAAAGTAACTAGTACAACAGTCCAAGTATAAAGGGACAACATCATCTACAATGTTGATTTTTGGCATCAACCTTGAAAAATGACACAATTATTATTAACAAGAAGAAACACTTGAAAATAATGAAATAAAACACACAGTTTTAGGTCAATCTTAAAACCCAGTTTGCAAAAAGATTTGAAATTTACTGTCAATATTTGTAACATAATCTGAGAAAACCTTCTCTGTGGATATCGTTATTGAACAGAAAACGTCTTTTATTTCCAGACATCCACCTCTTCTTCAAACAAGAATGCAAATGCAATAACTTCTTTATTCATAGCTGTCATCTTTACTAATAACCTAATGTGAACAACACCGTTGATTTCCTGTTCACGTCTGGGCTGTCAGACTTAAACGCAGCCGTTTTTCGCACTGCTGCGGCCGCCTGCTCTCATCTACAATCCAGTCCAGTCCAATCCTTTTAATAGGTTTTAACCAATGTTTTACCCCCCAGAAAGTCTATTCCGGTCCGGACTTAAGTTCCCTTTATAAATTCATCTAAAATAGATAACAAGCGTTGCGCGATGATTGTATATAATTAAGTGCTGACACATTTGTGGAGTGAGATATTACAGTTTTTCAAAATGGAATCTCATCTGAATCACTTGGGGAAACAACTCATTTAGAAGTACATATCAAAGGCTTGTAGAACAAAACAGAGTGTGAAGCATTATATCTGTACACACGGTGAAGACTTTATTACCTTCACCACTCAGTATCCTCTCCTCACTCTTGAGACGCCGTGTCATACTTGAGACAAATATATAAACAGTAAAAAGGTACAGTTTTAAAGTCTGGACAAACTCTCAGCAGCAGACTTTACTGCACATCTAGGACAAGTGTTGGCATTAGCAACTGTCACCGGAGACTTCTTCAACGCTGCAGCTTTGGGCTTTATTTAAATGTTGATGAGTTTTTTTTTTTCTTGCAGAGGAGATCAAAGACTTGAAGAGTGTTTCTTGTGCAATTTGTTTTGTGAAAAGGAATACAGTATAGTATAGTAAGGCAGTAAGACCTTAGGGGTATGTTTGTTTTTGCATGACCCAGATTCCTCTCATACAAAGCATTTCCGGAACAAAAAAATATTTCACAATTCACTATTTCTACTGTAAACACTTAGCTACATATTACGTTTATTTCTGCGGTAAGGACAAGGAAATTGCAATCAATGGGCTTAGCCTGGATTAGCCAGCAGCCATAAAAGCGCTCAGAGAGACAGTGACAGAAGTACAGCCAGAATAGGGGTTAGCTCAACACCACCAGCATCTCTTACTCATGTCATGTAGCTACTGTAGCAAAAAACAATCAATCAAAGACTGATGGAATACAATGATTTGGTGAAGAGACTGTAGTGGAAGCTGACAAGGCCCAAGTAGAATAAGCATTCATACGTGCACGAGGTCAGAGAGTGTGGCTCACCTGTGGGTCCGAGCGATCACGTGGGCAGAGATGGACCTGTCCTGCAGGTTAGGCCGCAGTAGGATGCCCTAATGGCAGGTGAACTGGTGACTCTGGACATTACCGAGGAAGCAGCAACTATGTGTTACCCATAGCTTATGCTTACAAAATAAGCGACGTTTAAGCGCACCGCCACGTACTTGCGTCACTGCCATGGAAACAGAACGCTCCGGTGGGCTATATAAGGCCGTGCTCGCTCAGAATTTCTCACTAAAACTACAATTGCTTTTGGTAAAAAAATAAAAAGAATCATTTGTGTTCTAATATGTTGCTCTTGTATGTTAAAGGTTTGCGAAAAAAAATGAGAAACGAACCCCTCTTTGGTTTCCTGATCATCAAGGACTTGGATTTCTCGGCGGCAGGTAAGAAAAAAAATAAAATAAAATCTAACTATATAATGTTACCATAGAATGTCTTGAATGTTTCTTGTAATAAGCTCTAGGATGAGGGTTAGCGTATTTTAATTGAAAAGTTACGGGATCTCAAATGGTTAATGTGGGAAAATCATATAATTGATACAGAATGACATTCACTCGACGATTTCTTCCTCTGTTATGATTATTATTAAGTGGAAATTGATTAAAATTGTTTTCAGTGGTCCAAAGTTTAATATTATTAAAAATTATCATGGAAGATATTGTAATTTTAGCTTCTCGAATTTCACAAATGTATGAGTCATATTTTCGGGAAAAAGATGGCGCCCGAGCTGACATTCTAAATTGGAATGCATTGAGAATTTTCATTTTATTTCCATGGAAACCAACTGTTGTGGTTTAATTGAGATGTCTCAGGTGTGATGCAGGTTAATGCAGGAGCAGTCAGACTGAATAGAACAATTGTGTGTTAAACACTAACAACAGCTCAATTAGGCATAATACTCTATAAATGTTTGGCCCAAGTGACGAGTTCAATTAATTTATGAGAAATAGATAAATGTAGCTTTTTTATTACACAATTGCCTACTGCAGCCTGCACAAGTATAAACCTGATTTAAAATAGGTTTCTTCAGCAACCAGCAGGAACTCCTCCTCCAGCGTTCAGCTGTCGCCAGAGGATCTTTGAAGAGGTTCTTGAGCCTGCCCTGGCTTCCACTTCTCCTCCTGCTGATTCCTCCCCAGCCCTCACTGGATCCACAAAACGGTCCCTTGAAGAGGATGTCGGTGAGGAACCTTGCTCCAAGAGGCTACGTTTGGCCCAGGCTGAAGAAAGCACTGACGATCCATCCCCATCAACCTCTGCTGGGACGTCCAGCGGCTTCACCCGTAATTTCCACCACCACCTGGATTCAGAAGACTCCGACTAGAAATTCTGTATAATCCGCTGTAGATAATTCTCTTAGGCTCTTTGTTCGGCATTGTCGAACAGCAACATCAAACCGGAGCCGTTTTTTGTTACCTTTAGAACTAGAGTGTATATAAAAATAAAAATAAAAAAATCCACAAAAAAATTTCTAAAAGGCAAGGAATATTATGGAGGATTTTTGTTTACTTAGGATTATTGGTAAAATATTATTGAACACAAATACAAGAAACCTAAAAATATATGTGAAACTCATTAGTGTTAACTCGAGTAACAAAACCAGACTGTTTTGTTACTACTTTTTCAAGGATTTCCTCCATAGTACGCCTTGCCTTGATGTTATACTTTATTCCTCCCACATTGGGAGAATGTACATAGTTGTAATGGAGTTATGGGGTCGTCTACTAACTGGAGGGTTGATGGTGCGACTCCCTCCTTGCTTTTTTTTATTTCCTTTTAATAGTACTTTAATATCGTTAAATGAATTTGCTTTTTCTTCTTCCCACACCAGGCTAATGTACATAATATTGCTGTATAGAAGTTTTAGGTTATAATGGTGTAACTGGTCTGGATGTAGAGGGGGTTGTCCACTGAACCGGAGGGTTGGTGGTGCGATTCCCCCCATGCTTGCTTTATTTGTTTTTCTTATAGTAGTACATAAAATGTTAAGTTAAATTAATATGATCTTTATTCTTCCCATACTAGCTGTGTGTGTGTGTGTGTGTGTGTGTGTGTGTGTGTGTGTGTGTGTGTGTGTGTGTGTGTGTGTGTGTGTGTGTGTGTGTGTGTGTGTGTGTGTGTGTGTGTGTGTGTGTGTGTGTGTGTGTGTGTGTGTGTGTGTGTGTGTGTGCGAGGGTTCCTCGCTTTAAAATAAGGAATAGTATGTAGGAATTAAAAAAGTAAATAAAAAATGCTTGTACCTGCCCACTGGTACATCAAGTAATCAACCACAAAAAGGACCATTGCTCAGGGGGCACAGAGGTTTTAACAAATCTTAGTCGTCCTTTTGAAGTGGTCAAGTAATAAGTCAAAAGAAGCAGTGTAGAGTAAGAAGGTAGAGTATATCACCCACTGACTGGAGAGCTGGTGGTGTGATCACAAGGTTAAAGGTAAGAAATAAACTTAGATTTTTATCATTACCTGTTATTTCTTGTTGCCTGTAATATTCACAATGTCCATTCTTTATTATGTTAAATTAAAATATAGAGGGCTGGGACATTCAAGACAGAGGTATACAGCTTATCCTGTTAAGGGTCAGGGGAGGCTGGAGTCCATCCTGGCTGCTTTGGCTGTGAGGCGGGGTACACCATGAACAGTCACCAAATGAATGCAGGGCTAAAAGGACAGACAACCCACCTTCAATCACCATGAGAAATTTAGTCACCAAAAAAAAATAAAAAATCTCTCCAACGCCTCTGGTAGTGGACCCAAGCTCGAAAGATGAGACCACCCGCGGAGGGTGAAGGACAATAGCTCCGGAAAAAATTAAGAGACCACTGCAAAATTATAAGTTTCTCTGGTCTTACTATTTATAGGTATGTGTTTGGGTAAAATTTACATTTTTGCAGTGGTCTCTTAATTTTTTATAATATATATATATATATATATATATATATATATATATATTGATTTTTTGCACTTTATTAAAGTGCAAATAATGTATTCTTTGCACTCTAATGATGTATTTCTCTGATTTAGGTATTTCTCCAGAGACGTGGCTGAGGACAACACAGATGTACCTGCCCCAGTAAGTATTTTATCTGTGAATCTATCAAAGCAGTATATTTCACCATGAACGTTTGTGTATTTTGCAGCCAGGAAGAAAAAAAGAAGAAGATTTGGAGGATAAAACCTAGGAACCTAAAACACCTTTCCTGATGAAATGCCCATCTGCTAAACCGAGAGAAACCCAGATTCATGGAAACGTGGTCCTAACACCGGTAAGAAAAAACGTTTGGTTTAATGCTGTTAGAATATTTTTTGTAGTATTGTATTTTCTAATGTGGTCTTGGTGCACCTGTTTTTGTTGTAGTTCCAAATTAAAAGGTCCTGTGCTTCCAGTGGAGAATACATGCCCTTCTTCACATCAAAGATGACCTACTCTGCAGCAGCGTCTCCAGATGACACATGGGAAGAAGATAGAAGAAGAAAGCATAAGGAGAAGAAAGGAGGACCAGAAGACTACACAGAAGATTTTAATATTAATTCTTTTTAAATAAATAACATGAACTAAAGAACTCAACCATTCTATTTTTATTTTAAAATCACTTGATATACTCAATAAATGGTCTGAATACAATTAATTTTTTTAAGTATATCTTTCTGTGCTGAGCAGTCTAATTTAATTACTTTCACTGTATTATACAGAACACATGATATTCATGAAGGTTGTTAGTTACACCTAAACAGCTAAACATGTCTCAAAGCACCTTAAAAACAACAGTTGACCAAAGTGCTGAACTCAAACTCTATTGACATGTTGGAGAGTGTGAGGGGAAATTGAAATTGATACTAACCACAACTCTTTAGGACTGTCAGAAAATAACAATAAAAACAGTTTTATTAGTCAGCAGTGAATTTGGATCATTGTATTTATTTCAATACATTTGGTAAAGGTTGAACAGAGCAGCTGAGTCACATTTACTCAGCCACAGCAGCTACAATTACATTTATTTAAAATGATGTCATTTCAATACACTATTTTCACTTTATGAAAGAAATACTCTTCCTACTAGAATCAGTTCAGCATAGTTGGGGGCTGTGTTAGTTTTAATGTTGAACTCTCACAGAGACCACCTGGGAATGGTTTTATGAACGTCTCAAGGTTGCAGCAGCAGTCTGTGCAGTCAATAGGAGCCCTACAGTCTCTGTTTGAACCTGACATTTTCTCACTAATGATAGTTTGTATTGACACAAGGTCATTTTTTTTCTTTCAATAGACTATATATGTGTATTATTCATTATAAAAATAACCATAATATAATTTTTAAACTGAGCTGGGAAGCAGAGCGAAGCAGGTGATTAATGCTCACAAGACACACAGGATAAATAAACAAAGCAGATCCATAAATAAACAAAGCAGATCCACAGTCAGAACAAGGAGGCATCTGTCGTGGAGCCCACTTTGCGTTTGTGTTTCACTGAGATCACTGTAATGGCTGGATTTTAAGGGAAAATGGTTAGAGTAGGTATGAACCATTATATGATGATACACAGGTGCATCCAATTATGATGCTCCCCCCCCCCAAACATTTAACTTTCAAAACAGCTTCCGTTACTTGTAATGTAATGTACTTTATCATTTATTATCAGACAGAAAGCCTAACAATGGGCAGATGATACCCTCTGGTGGGTCAACAAAGCTATGATAGTGTAACAAATAAAAAAATATTTAGGAGTCAAACAAACATGACATCTGTAGGTAAACATTTTTAAACACACTTTTGAAATTGGACTACTTTCTTTGGCGTACCAATAAATGATTCACAGCTGACCTGCTTATACTTCCTATTCACACAGAGAACCAGCCTCTGAAACCATTTTTAAAAAAAAGAGAGAAGAGGAGGAAATAAGTTATTAATAATAATACACTAACTTTGTGTCAATAATATGCAACGACAACATGCAGGTGCGTAATACTTTCCTGAAAGCAATATTTTGTACCAAACAGTGAAGTCTGCCATTAAAATAATATACACAAATGAAGGTTACCTTATACTGCAGCAAAATTAATATTTAACATAATACAAGATGTGTAGACATGTTTCTGACATGAAAACATTAAGTTATTTTACTGGTGAATGAATACTTTCAAAACCACAGAATTTGTTTTGTACACAATGTTATACACAATACCAAAAAATCATTCCTTTATAGTATAATACATATGTATAAAATGAGAGGGAGTTTAATAATACCATAAAAAGACTAAGGATTGCACATAATTGACAGTTCAATGACAGGAGATAATTACTTTCATTTGTAAAATTCATAATACACTTTAACAAAATTGTACATATTTTTGTACATTACAAAAATAAAAACATACTTTGCTTGAAATAAAAAATGTAAAAACAATGGACATAATAACAAGCAGCATTAGGGACAAAAAGAAGCACTATAAAAAAGGTTTTTGCTCTTCTTTAGGTTCTTTTGTTTCCAGTTTGGCAGGGCATTGAACTCCACTCGACTCATTCCAAAAGTGTCTGAAAAGTGTCAGTAAGTGACAGTGAATGCCACGGCCGTCTCAGACATTATAAACTACAGTATTATAAACCACATAGACATTCAGTGTCTTACCTCTAAGTCCTCATCAGACAGGTAGTCCTCCAGGCACAAGGGGTCCACACCCTCAGGTAGTGGCTTATTGGTCAGCTCCTCGATGGAGTACTGCTCCTTACTAAGCTTTGCTCGAGCCTCCTTCACTAAGATCACTTTGTTCTTAAGGCTCTCATTCTGAACACAAACAGATTTGTCTTAAGTGTATGCATATGTTAAATGTTAATACCAAATCCTGACAGAGTGGGAAATGTTGTAAGGAACCAAGGATTTCAAACGTTTCTCACCTTTGAGGCAACAATGTCATCATTCTCCCAGTATGGGGATACTTTCAAACACTATGGGGATACTTTAAAACGTTTTAAAGTCTATTCTGAGCAACAGGAAGCCAGTGCAGAGATTTGAAAACTGGAATAATGTGGCTGTAATTCATGGTTTCGGTTAGAACCTGAGCAGCAGTGTTCTGAGTAAGCCGCAGCTGTCTTAATACAGTTGGCTAACATGGAGATTAAAGCATGGGTATCTGTATATCTGGTTTAGACATTATCCCTTTGGAAATGTTTAAGGCGATATAATTGGCTCCAGTCCGAGTCCATTATGAACCCTAGATTTCTAACCTGATTTTTAGAGAGACCTGGGGTGACTGCTGACACCCCTTGTTTCTGTGGCCTTAAGATTACTAGTTCAGTTGGAGAACATTTTACATCCATCTTTTTGATGTAGTGACACTGACTCATTGACCCTTTTTCACGTGTTGGGAGTGAAATTTTAGTATCTGCATAGTTAAGTACATGTCACCTTTGTATTAATTTGAATAGATATCCAAATTCTCAGATTTGTCCCCTTGTAAACTGCATCCATTAAAACAAAAAACCAAGATATTTTTTAGATTTTTATTTAAATCACAATAGCATAAAAGCAGGAAGGCAACATGCAAAACATCTTTATAAAAGAAGTGAGCCATTGCATGATACCATAATCTGTTTTAACGGAAACTCCCTGTAAGCCACAGAGAACTTGCAAGCCTCTTCAGTTTGTCGGCCACAGTCGTGTTGTCGGCCACAGTCGTGTTGTCGGCCACAGTCGTGTTGTCGGCCACAGTCGTGTTGTCGGCCACAGTCGTGTTGTCGGCCACAGTCGTGTTGTCGACCACAGTCGTGTTGTCGGCCACAGTCGTGTTGTCGCCACAGTCGTGTTGTCGACCACAGTCGTGTTGTCGGCCACAGTCGTGTTGTCGGCCACAGTCGTGTTGTCGGCCACAGTCGTGTTGTCGGCCACAGTCGCGTGTTGTCGCCACAGTCGTGTTGTCGGCCACAGTCGTGTTGTCGACCACAGTCGCGTGTTGTCGGCCACAGTCGTGTTGTCGGCCACAGTCGTGTTGTCGCCACAGTCGTGTTGTCGCCACAGTCGCGGTTGTCGCCACAGTCGTGTTGTCGACCACAGTCGTGTTGTCGGCCACAGTCGTGTTGTCGGCCACAGTCGTGTTGTCGCCACAGTGCGTGTTGTCGACCACAGTCGTGTTGTCGGGCCACAGTCGTGTTGTCGCCACAGTCGTGTTGTCGCCACAGTCGTGTTGTCGGCCACAGTCGTGTTGTCGGCCACAGTCGTGTTGTCGCCACAGTCGTGTTGTCGGCCACAGTCGTGTTGTCGCCACAGTCGCGGTTGTCGGCCACAGTCGTGTTGTCGGCCACAGTCGTGTTGTCGGCCACAGTCGTGTTGTCGCCACAGTCGTGTTGTCGGCCACAGTCGTGTTGTCGACCACAGTCGCGGTTGTCGACCACAGTCGTGTTGTCGGCCACAGTCGTGTTGTCGGCCACAGTCGTGTTGTCGGCCACAGTCGTGTTGTCGGCCACAGTCGTGTTGTCGGCCACAGTCGTGTTGTCGACCACAGTCGTGTTGTCGGGCCACAGTCGTGTTGTCGGCCACAGTCGTGTTGTCGACCACAGTCGTGTTGTCGGCCACAGTCGTGTTGTCGGCCACAGTCGTGTTGTCGGCCACAGTCGTGTTGTCGGCCACAGTCGTGTTGTCGGGCCACAGTCGTGTTGTCGCCACAGTCGTGTTGTCGGCCACAGTCGCGTGTTGTCGGCCACAGTCGTGTTGTCGGCCACAGTCGTGTTTGTCGGCCACAGTCGTGTTGTCGGCCACAGTCGTGTTGTCGCCACAGTCGTGTTGTCGCGGCCACAGTCGTTGTCGGCCACAGTCGTGTTGTCGGCCACAGTCGTGTTGTCGGCCACAGTCGTGTTGTCGCCACAGTCGTGTTGTCGCCACAGTCGCGTGTTGTCGGCCACAGTCGTGTTGTCGGCCACAGTCGTGTTGTCGGCCACAGTCGTGTTGTCTGTTGTCGCCACAGTCGTGTTGTCGCCACAGTCGTGTTGTCGCCACAGTCGTGTTGTCGGCCACAGTCGTGTTGTCGGCCACAGTCGTGTTATCGACCACAGTCGTGTTGTCGCCACAGTCGTGTTGTCGGCCACAGTCGTGTTGTCGGCCACAGTCGTGTTGTCGCCACAGTCGTGTTGTCGGCCACAGTCGTGTTGTCGCCACAGTCGCGGTTGTCGGCCACAGTCGTTGTCGCCACAGTCGTGTTGTCGCCACAGTCGTGTTGTCGCCACAGTCGTGTTGTCGGCCACAGTCGTGTTGTCGCCACAGTCGTGTTGTCGGCCACAGTCGTGTTGTCGCCACAGTCGTGTTGTCGACCACAGTGCGTGTTGTCGGCCACAGTCGTGTTGTCGGCCACAGTCGTGTTGTCGGCCACAGTCGTGTTGTCGACCACAGTCGTGTTGTCGCCACAGTCGTGTTTGTCGGCCACAGTCGTGTTGTCGACCACAGTCGTGTTGTCGGCCACAGTCGTGTTGTCGGCCACAGTCGTGTTGTCGGCCACAGTCGTGTTGTCGCCACAGTCGTGTTGTCGACCACAGTCGTGTTGTCGGCCACAGTCGTGTTGTCGGCCACAGTCGTGTTGTCGCCACAGTCGTGTTGTCGGCCACAGTCGTGTTGTCGACCACAGTCGTGTTGTCGGCCACAGTCGTGTTGTCGGCCACAGTCGTGTTGTCGCCAGAGTCGTGTTGTCGGCCACAGTCGTGTTGTCGACCACAGTCGCGTTGTCGGCCACAGTCGTGTTGTCGCCACAGTCGTGTTGTCGCCACAGTCGTGTTGTCGGCCACAGTCGTGTTGTCGCCACAGTCGTGTTGTCGACCACAGTCGTGTTGTCGGCCACAGTCGTGTTGTCGCCACAGTCGTGTTGTCGACCACAGTCGTGTTGTCGGCCACAGTCGTGTTGTCGGCCAGTCGTGTTGTCGGCCACAGTCGTGTTGTCGCCACAGTCGTGTTGTCGACCACAGTCGTGTTGTCGGCCACAGTCGTGTTGTCGGCCACAGTCGTGTTGTCGGCCACAGTCGTGTTGTCGGCCACAGTCGTGTTGTCGCCACAGTCGTGTTGTCGGCCACAGTCGTGTTGTCGGCCACAGTCGCGTGTTGTCGGCCACAGTCGTGTTGTCGCCACAGTCGTGTTGTCGGCCACAGTCGTGTTGTCGGCCACAGTCGTGTTGTCGGCCACAGTCGTGTTGTCGAGCCACAGTCGTGTTGTCGGCCACAGTCGTGTTGTCGGCCACAGTCGTGTTGTCGCCACAGTCGTGTTGTCGGCCACAGTCGTGTTGTCGCCACAGTCGTGTTGTCGCCACAGTCGTGTTGTCGCCACAGTCGTGTTGTCGGCCACAGTCGTGTTTGTCGGCCACAGTCGTGTTGTCGGCCACAGTCGTGTTGTCGGCCACAGTCGTGTTGTCGGCCACAGTCGTGTTGTCGGCCACAGTCGTGTTGTCGGCCACAGTCGTGTTGTCGGCCACAGTCGTGTTGTCGGCCACAGTCGTGTTGTCGGCCACAGTCGTGTTGTCGGCCACAGTCGTGTTGTCGGCCACAACCATGGTGGTTTGGTTCAGGTTCTCTTGGGCTCCCGTGTGTTCAGGATGCGTCTGTAGACAAACCAGTTTTAATATTCCAAGTCATCTTCCCACTTACAACTTTCAAGCACCATCTCTAAAAATACTTCGCTATACAAGTGCTCATGTGGCATTCCAAAAGGTTGGTTTATCACAGGTTTTTAAATCAGGTTTATCACCAAGATTAGAAGTGGATTACCCAAGTATTTAGAATGAGCTGCTGGGCATTTTACTTTTCATTAGGCCATATCTAATCAGCATTTGCCAAGTATATGACATGTAATGGTCTAAATGGCCATCAGGCCATGGGTGCAAGCAATACAACTCCCGGTCAATCAGGGACATTGTAATCCATAATGTCTAAGCCAGACAGGTTAAGGACTGTGGGGCCAATGACAGCCCTTTGGCTGGTTTAAAATAAAAAAAAATAAGTTCTAGAGGGAATGTACATAAAGAAACTGATGAAGACGTAAAAACCTTGCATTCAAAAACACAGATAGCAAGTGTCAATCTTTAACCCCTGAAATGGATTCATTACAACCATTTAGACCCCTCACTATTTGGAATCAGAGCATAGCTTAACTCAGGGGTTCCCAAACTTTTCAGACCGCGACCCCCAAAATTAGACTGCTGACGATCCGCGATCATTACAACCTTTTAAAATAAAAATAAAAATTTCATAAAAAAAAAAAAAAAAAAATTCATAAAAAAAAAAAAATTCTGGAAATCATCTCGCGACCCCCCGCCCATTCCCCGCGACCCCCACTTTGGGAACCAGTGGCTTAACTGAAACGTATTAGGGTGTGCACAAGGTTGAATATTTGCTCTATAATATTTGATAATCACTACTCGCATTTTATGCTTATTTTTTTAATTCTTTAAATAAAAGTCCATGAATAAACCAAATCCATAAAGAAGCATTAATACAGACAGTTACACTTGGGCTATAGATTATATTGTTGAGGTGCTTGACAGAGTTAGCTTTTGTTTAGCTCACTGCTACAACAGGCTACTTTCTAAACCAGCTCCGTTTACTCCGCCGGTCTGTGCGCGCCAGGCTCGTCTCAGCAGAGAGAGCTTTGTACTCAAATACCAAAAGCAGTTTAAATGTATTAAACTAAAAATCATAAAATAAGCCTCAGTCCATATTAGTCGATCTTTTTAGTAGCCGTAGCCTACTGTGCATCTATGCATATAGGGGCATGGTCAGGTGAACTTGTCTGAGACACAAGCCTTCAAAATGGAATTACGTTAATTTTATTATTTGTCTTTATGAATCCTTGTGCAACACCATTGTTACCGTCAGTGGTACCAGGAGCACAGGTTGAGCTTACCTTGGTTACAGCCTCAGTCGTGGAGTGGCAGGATTCACTGACTTGAGGACTAATGTGTGTCACAGCCTCCACTTCATTGGTTTGGAGTTGTACTAGAAGACACCAAATATATTAAAACCGACAACTGGCTCTGCATTATAATGTGTCAACACCATCCGTTTAGCCCTAGTTACTGGACTGCCTGCAATTTGTCATTCAAGTTTGATTTAGTCTCAGTGGCTTTGACCGAGTTAAAGCTCAAACGCACAGAAAGAGAAAACTACTCACCTTCGTGATCTGTCCTGGAAACCATTGACTGGAGTAGCTGAACATTCTTCATGGAAATCTCATTAGCCGACAGTTCTGTACGTGGAAATAAAAAGTAACTGTTTGAGTCAGGTTTAGAAGTTTAATACATTTATAGAGAATTTTTATTTACTGGTCTCGCGCTGCTCTTGAACAATTTGCATTAGAAATGTGGTGGTGTTTTTAAAGATTATAATGACCTGCGGCCACTCCGACAGTGAGCACGTAGAAACACAAAGGCCACACAGCTCCCATTCCCTCAGCTCCGACAGAGAAACACAGTGGTCTTTCTGACTCCGCCACATGCGACTTTAAATAGCACACAATGAGCAAGTACCGCAGGTGCTACTGATGTCTTAATGAGCGCTGTTAATGGACAGGCTGCGGCCTTTTGATTGGTCGAGACAGAGGCCTCGCGCTCAGTGCAGTCATTGATTCATTGATCTCTGTCGGTGTAAACATGTTAGCAATACCTTTAGTAGTAAGTTTTATTCTGCTATTAGCTAGTAGCTACTCTAACCATGGAGTACCCAACCTCAATCATTTTTCCATCGACTTTTCTACAAGAATAAAGCATAAACGTCACAATTTCCATCTTATTCACAAACCAATAATAAAAATATAGTTTTGGGCAGTGTTGAAACTTAGCACATTCATTCTTTGCATTGGACGTCAACTGCATGATTAAATCTCTCTTTAGGAAATATTTTAAGGACATTTGTGGTGTTGCATTCTAATAAATAAAAATATGCAAGCGAGAAAAGTTAACGTTGGGGCAGTTCTTTCTTTTTTTATTTGTTTGTTTTAACTCTCTTCTTGTTGCATTATAATATCTTGCAATCACCATTACTGTGTACAATCTCCACCTGCTGGGTAATTCAGGCAATAACATGTAACAGAGCAACAACCATTTCTTTTCTCAAGGCTCCAGCATTTCGTCTCAATAATCCATAATTTGTTAAACTTAACATTTCTCAGCAAATCAATTAAAATGTCATTCTGAAAAATAAAGGAGTGAAAAACAATTAAGATATTAAAAAAAATGTATAAAAGTAAGAATGTTGGAGATAAAGCAAGAATTGTATTGGCCTTCTAGAGCATCTGTTTGTTACAGAAAGAGGTCAAGTCCCTTTGCCTCCTTCCTGTGATTTTAGAACAGATTTTAACTATATTATTAGTTGACTAGCATCAAGGCTACTATCAGCAATTAGGACACTGAGGGCCTCTGCTGTTCCAGGATTTTTTTTTCATAATAAACCACTTATCAACCTGAGGCCCTGGAAGAGAACACTATAGCTCCATGGCTAAAATCAGAAGTTGCAGATTGAAGAAGTGAATAATAGTTAGATTGTCTAAACAAACAAATCTGATTAAAATCCCTGCAAACAGATCCTGCTCAAATCAACTTGAAACTTGCAGTGTTCAATGTCAGGTCTTTGGGAAACAAATCATTTTTAATTAATGGTTTTTAAACTGGGTGCACTTTAAAATCCTTGGCAGACTCCGGTGAGGAGTCTGTATGTCCTCCATGTGGGTTCTCTCCGGGTACTCCGGCTTCCTCCCACCGTCCAAAGACATGCATGTAGGTTAACTCTAAAGTGTCCCTGGTGAATGAAATGTGAGAGTGAATGGTTGTCTGTCACTGTCTGTCTCTAAATGTCAGCCCTGTGACTAACTGGCAATTGTCCAGGGTGTACCCCGCCTAAGGCCCAAAGCTGCTGGGATAGGCTCCAGTCACTCGGGACCACTAACGGGACAAAGCGGAAGAAAAAAAATGAATGAGTAATTTTGTATCAAGTTTTAACCTACCTAAATTTGAATTTATCAAATCACACCAGGCAATGCTCAAACTATTTATTTTCCAAACCCGAAATACATTAGAATACCAACTGATTAAGGACCCTATCTGTTCAGGGTATTTCATTTATTGATAGAAAAAAGTTTTAATCTTATCATCAGACATAATCTTACAGATTTATTCTGGTAAAGTTGACAACGATCCAAAGCACAAGGCCAAGTTGACCTGTCATTGGCTACATCAGCATAAAGTGAAGGTTCTGGACTGGCCATCTCGGTCTTTTTGCCAAGAAGAATGAGCAGCTTTACCATCGGAGAAAATAAAGAGCCTCATCCACAACTACCACAAAATACTTCACGCTGCCATTGATGTTAAAGGTGGTAATACACGGTAAGAACTGGGTTAAGTAAACTTTTGATCAGGGTCATTTGGGTAGTTTCTGTTTTCATTATTATTTATATATATCTTGAGTCTTGGGCATTTTATTAATTATGTTAAAGGTGAATTCTTTCCCGATTTTGTGGCGCCCCCTGGAGTCCACAGCCCCCTTACCATTTGCCAATATTTCCTATTGGCAGAGCCGGCTCTGACTTACCAGTTCAACTGCCAAACGAGAGTCTGGGACCAGGCAGACAGAGGCCTCTACCTCCCTGGATAAAAGTCAAGGAGACCAGAATGGTACATTAATAAATTAAACATAAAAAAAATCATAATTTCTTCACACAATTCTACAAAAAGCTAGAGGAAGCCTTCAATGGGCTCTTTCTTTTCATATTAAAAAATAAACAATTGGAAAATTGCTTACAACTCATAAAAGGGCAAAAGACGGCTCCAAGTCAACTGGAGAGGGAAACATTGCATGGGACAACTTCTTGGTAAGTCTTAGCTTTGTAAAGAAGTTAAATGTTAAAGAAACTGATTGAACACTATCCTTCTGATTTCAATGATACATTTAGTCTGTGGCCCTTAATTTGGTGCCATTATATTCAGGTATGGAAATACCATTTGTGCAACTTTATTGACAAAATATTTATTTTTATATTGTTCAGAAAATGGATGAAATCTTTGGGGGCACTGGTGTAGGGTCTGCACCCCCAGGAACAGCCCTGTGCAGCAGCCTGGCCCTTCAAGCGCTCCTGCCCAGCAGCAAAAGACCAGAGAAGCGGAACCACACCATCAAACAAACGCAAGCAGTTCATGCAGAAAGGAGGACGGCTGCACTGGAAGCACGGGTGCATCCAGAAGTGGCCTGCTGGAGAAGGAAAGAGAAAAGAAAAGGCTTTGAGAAAAAGTTATTCTTTAATGGGACTCATTTTAAATGAGTGGCTTTACTATTTACTACTACTATATCTTGTTTTGATTAATTGCAAGCACCACTGACAGTCCGGGATCCTCTGCTGAGTTTGCCTTGGTTCCTTGAGGCGGATGTTCTTCTTCACTGTCCCTTTGAACTAAAGCCTTTTCATCATCAACTTGGTCATCTGGGTCCAAATAAATGTAAAATGCAACAGGCTGAGAAGATGGCCCTCAAATCTGCCAGGTGTTTCATATGCAGGCACTTGAGTCTTCTGAATTTTGATTTCAAAATACCAAAAGCATGTATAATCACAACACGTGCTTGGAAACCCCAAATGTTGGAAACCCTGTTGTGCTGCTTGAAGTTTTCCCCCAGGCCAAGCAATAACAAGAAAGATAGGTATTGACTAATAAACAGAAATTACAGAGATGGGTGGAAATGGTGGATTTAGACATTAAATCTGACTGGCCTCCCGGTTACTAAGAGACAGGCCAGCACACTATTTAACAAAGGCACTTTTGTTTGCTGCCTATTCATGAAAGGTGGCCCCAATGTGTTCAAGAGTTCCTAATGGAAAAAAATAAAGTTTAAAGATTAAATGAACGTGAATAAAACAATGACATTGCAAGTACTAATGAATTGGATAGCCTACCTCCACTTGCCCGCTTGACAATCTAAAGTGACTTTTAAAGTAACTAGTACAACAGTCCAAGTATAAAGGGACAACATCATCTACAATGTTGATTTTTGGCATCAACCTTGAAAAATGACACAATTATTATTAACAAGAAGAAACACTTGAAAATAATGAAATAAAACACACAGTTTTAGGTCAATCTTAAAACCCAGTTTGCAAATAGATTTGAAATTTACTGTTAATATTTGTAACATAATCTGAGAAAACCTTCTCTGTGGATATCCTTATTGAACAGAAAACGTCTTTTATTTCCAGACATCCACCGCTTCTTCAAACAAGAATGCAAATGCAATAACTTCTTTAGCCATAGCTGTCATCTTTACTAATAACCTAATGTGAACAACACCGTTGATTTCCTGTTCACGTCTGGGCTGTCAGACTTAAACGCAGCCGTTTTTCGCACTGCTGCGGCCGCCTGCTCTCATCTACAATCCAGTCCAGTCCAATCCTTTTAATAGGTTTTAACCAATGTTTTACCCCCCAGGAAGTCCATTCCGGTCCGGACTAAAGTTCCCTTTATAAATTCATCTAAAATAGATAACAAGCGTTGCGTGATGATTGTATATAATTAAGTGCTGACACATTTGTGGAGTGAGATATTACAGTTTTTCAAAATAGAATCTCATCTGAATCACTTGGGGAAACAACTCATTTAGAAGTACATATCAAAGGCTTGTAGAACAAAACAGAGTGTGAAGCATTATATCTGTACACACGGTGAAGACTTTATTACCTTCACCACTCAGTATCCTCTCCTCACTCTTGAGACGTGTCATACTTGAGACAAATATATAAACAGTAAAGGTACAGTTTTAAAGCCTGGACAAACTCTCAGCAGCAGACTTTACTGCACATCTAGGACAAGTGTTGGCATTAGCAACTGTCACCGGAGACTTCTTCAACGCTGCAGCTTTGGGCTTTATTTAAATGTTGATGAGTTTTTTTTTTTTCTTGCAGAGGAGATCAAAGACTTGAAGAGTGTTTCTTGTGCAATTTGTTTTGTGAAAAGGAATACAGTATAGTATAGTAAGGCAGTAAGACCTTAGGGGTATGTTTGTTTTTGCATGACCCAGATTCCTCTCATACAAAGCATTTCCGGAACAAAAAAATATTTCACAATTCACTATTTCTACTGTAAACACTTAGCTACATATTACGTTTATTTCTGCTGTAAGGACAAGGAAATTGCAAGTTTACTCTGGATTGCCATTGGCAAGGCAAGGCAATGTTATTTATATAGCACAATTCATACACTGGGTAACTCAAAGTGCTTTACAAGAATAAAAGACAATTTACAAGATTTAGATTAAGAAACATGAGAAAAATTTAAAACATTTTAAAAGAAGAGTGCAGATTAAAAAACACTTTAAGTTGTAGTGTGGAGCTAAAGAGGAATGTTTTTAAACTCCCCTTGAACATTGTTAAAGTTGAGGCTGTTCCAGGTTTTTGCTGCATGAAACTTAAACGCTGCTTCACCTTGTTTAGTTCTAACTCTGGGCACGAGCAGAAGGCCTGTCCCAGATGTTCTCAGAGTCGGAGGAGGTTTAAAATCAATTAGCATATCAAAAATATATTCTGGTGCTAAACCATTAAGAGACTTGTAAACCAGCAGTGCTGTTTTAAAGTCTATTCTCTGAGCAAAAGGAAGCCAGTGCAGAGATTTTAGTCCTTTTAGATTTTAGCTTTTCTTATAGTCCCCAGGGATTTACTCAGACACTGATCAATAAATAACATATGTAGGATAAGCCAGTGAGTAGTTAGTGTTAGTGGTCAGAGAGTGCGGCTCACCTGTGGGTCCGAGCGATCACGTGGGCAGAGATGGACCTGTCCTGCAGGTTAGGCCGCAGTAGGATGCCCTAATGGCAGGTGAACTGGTGGCTCTGGACATTACGGAGGAAGCAGCAACTATGTGTCACCCATAGCTTATGCTTACAAAATAAGCGACGTTTAAGCTCACCGCACGTACGTGCGTCACTGCCATGGAAACAGAACGCTCCGGTGGGCTATATAAGGCCGTGCTCGCTCAGAATTTCTCACTTTTCACTTGGACTCTCGAGTGCGATACTGGTGCGTGGCCTTCTTGATTAATATGAAACTACAATTGCTTTTGGTAAAAAAATAAAAAAAAATCATTTGTGTTCTAATATGTTGCTCTTGTATGTTAAAGGTTTGCGAAATTGGATTTCTCGGCGGCAGGTAATAAAAAAAAAAAAAAAAAAAATCGAACTATATAATGTTACCATAGAATGTCTTGAATGTTTCTTGTAATAAGCTCTAGGATGAGGGTTAGCGTATTTTAATTGAAAGGTTACGGGATCTCAAATGGTTAATGTGGGAAAATCATATAATTGATACAGAATGACATTCACTCGACGATTTCTTCCTCTGTTATGATTATTATTAAGTGGAAATTGATTAAAATTGTTTTCAGTGGTCCAAAGTTTAATATTATTAAAAATTATCATGGAAGATATTGTAATTTTAGCTTCTGGGCGTCGAATTTCACAAATGTATGAGTCATATTTTCGGGAAAAAGATGGCGCCCGAGCTGACATTCTAAATTGGAATGCATTGAGAATTTTCATTTTATTTCCATGGAAACCAACTGTTGTGGTTTAATTGAGATGTCTCAGGTGTGATGCAGGTTAATGCAGGAGCAGTCAGACTGAATAGAACAATTGTGTGTTAAACACTAATAACAGCTCAATTAGGCATAAAACTCTATAAATGTTTGGCCCAAGTGACGAGTTCAATTAATTTATGAGAAATAGATAAATGTAGCTTTTTTATTACACAATTGCCTACTGCAGCCTGCACAAGTATAAACCTGATTTAAAATAGGTTATTGGATTAATCCAATAATTTATTTTAAATCGTGTTTCAACTTCCTCCTCTGTACTTGCATACAAAATTAGACAGACAAATAATTTCAGTTTGGTAAAAATTGAACTAATAATTATACAGTTTGAACAAATTAAGTGTTTTAAGCGTTTATAATACAATATGTGTTTATAATAAGCAAATGAGCTAAAATGTTATTATTAAAACATTGTGCTCCAAAACTATGGAACTCTCTGCCTGAGGAGTTCAGATCAGCTAACACTGTGACCACTTTGAAATCTGAACTGAAAAACTTTTTTTTTTTTTTTAGAACAGCCTTGCTATTTAATTGTGTTTAGTTATTTTTATCTACTGTTTTATATTTTTTGCTAATGTATTTACTATTATTACTATTGTGTTTATGTATGGATTTGTACGTGCTGGAAAGCACTTTGTAACTTTGTTTTAAAAAGGTGCTATATAAATAAAGCTTTTATTATTATTGAAAGATAAAAAAAAAAATTTCCGATCAATGTAGGAAATGGAAAATATTGATATTTTTAATGTTATACTAAATAGTTTATCTGTATGTTCTCCACAGACCACTTCCCTCGGACGATGGATGTCGGACCCGCTGACGGTTTCATGGATCTTGGTGGTATTGCGGACGCCCTCAGCTACATCTCCCCTGATGAGGGTGAGTATGAGGTAATTCGTCCTGTGCCTTTATATCCTAGCCTCTCCCCCGTCTCATCTGATGAAGAGGAGGAGGAGCAGGAGGAAGACTCTGAAGAAGAGGACTCTGGTTACGAGAGCTCTGATGAAGATGAAGATGAAGATGTCCATCGTTTTCAGCGTCCGGAGTTTTGGCGTGACTGGCGCCAGAGGGAGCCTCCTGCTGAAGCTGAAGAACTGGTGATGCGGCCCCCCGCTCCCTTTCTTCAGCAACCAGCAGGAACTCCTCCTCCAGCGTTCAGCTGTCGCCAGAGGATCTTTGAAGAGGTTCTTGAGCCTGCCCTGGCTTCCACTTCTCCTCCTGCTGATTCCTCCCCAGCCCTCACTGGATCCACAAAACGGTCCCTTGAAGAGGATGACGGTGAGGAACCTTGTTTCAAGAGGCTACGTTTGGCCAAGGCTGAAGAAAGCACTGACGATCCATCCCCATCAACCTCTGCTGGGACGTCCAGCGGCTTCACCCGTAATTTCCACCACCACCTGGATTCAGAAGACTCCGACTAGAAATTCTGTATAATCCGCTGTAGATAATTCTCTTAGGCTCTTTGTTCGGCATTGTCGAACAGCAACATCAAACCGGAGCCGTTTTTTGTTACCTTTAGAACTAGAGTGTATATAAAAATAAAAATAAAAAAATCCACAAAAAAATTTCTAAAAGGCAAGGAATATTATGGAGGATTTTTGTTTACTTAGGATTATTGGTAAAATATTATTGAACACAAATACAAGAAACCTAAAAATATATGTGAAACTCATTAGTGTTAACTCGAGTAACAAAACCAGACTGTTTTGTTACTACTTTTTCAAGGATTTCCTCCATAGTACGCCTTGCCTTGATGTTATACTTTATTCCTCCCACATTGGGAGAATGTACATAGTTGTAATGGAGTTATGGGGTCGTCTACTAACTGGAGGGTTGATGGTGCGACTCCCTCCTTGCTTTTTTTTATTTCCTTTTAATAGTACTTTAATATACGTTAAATGAATTTGCTTTTTCTTCTTCCCACACCAGGCTAATGTACATAATATTGCTGTATAGAAGTTTTAGGTTATAATGGTGTAACTGGTCTGGATGTAGAGGGGGTTGTCCACTGAACCGGAGGGTTGGTGGTGCGATTCCCCCCATGCTTGCTTTATTTGTTTTTCTTATAGTAGTACATAAAATGTTAAGTTAAATTAATATGATCTTTATTCTTCCCATACTAGCTGTGTGTGTGTGTGTGTGTGTGTGTGTGTGTGTGTGTGTGTGTGTGTGTGTGTGTGTGTGTGTGTGTGTGTGTGTGTGTGTGTGTGTGTGTGTGTGTGTGTGTGTGTGTGTGAGGTTCCTCGCTTTAAAATAAGGAATAGTATGTAGGAATTAAAAAGTAAATAAAAATGCTTGTACCTGCCCACTGGTACATCAAGTAATCAACCACAAAAAGGACCATTGCTCAGGGGGCACAGAGGTTTTAACAAATCTTAGTCGTCCTTTTGAAGTGGTCAAGTAATAAGTCAAAAGAAGCAGTGTAGAGTAAGAAGGTAGAGTATATCACCCACTGACTGGAGAGCTGGTGGTGTGATCACAAGGTTAAAGGTAAGAAATAAACTTAGATTTTCATCATTTCCTGTTATTTCTTGTTGCCTGTAATATTCACAATGTCCATTCTTTATTATGTTAAATTAAAATATAGAGGGCTGGGACATTCAAGACAGAGGTATACAGCTTATCCTGTTAAGGGTCAGGGGAGGCTGGAGTCCATCCTGGCTGCTTTGGCTGTGAGGCGGGGTACACCATGAACAGTCACCAAATGAATGCAGGGCTAAAAGGACAGACAACCCACCTTCAATCACCATGAGAAATTTAGTCACCAAAAAAAAAAAAAAAATCTCTCCAACGCCTCTGGTAGTGGACCCAAGCTCGAAAGATGAGACCACCCGCGGAGGGTGAAGGACAATAGCTCCGGAAAAAATTAAGAGACCACTGCAAAATTATAAGTTTCTCTGGTCTTACTATTTATAGGTATGTGTTTGGGTAAAATTTACATTTTTGCAGTGGTCTCTTAATTTTTTATAATATATATATATATATATATATATATATATATTGATTTTTTGCACTTTATTAGAGTGCAAATAATGTATTCTTTGCACTCTAATGATGTATTTCTCTGATTTAGGTATTTCTCCAGAGACGTGGCTGAGGACAACACAGATGTACCCTGCCCCTGCCCCAGTAAGTATTTTATCTGTGAATCTATCAAAGCAGTATATTTCACCATGAACGTTTGTGTATTTTGCAGCCAGGAAGAAAAAAAGAAGAAGATTTGGAGGATAAAACCTAGGAACCTAAAACAACTTTCCTGATGAAATGCCCATCTGCTAAACCGAGAGAAACCCAGATTCATGGAAACGTGGTCCTAACCTGGTTTAATGCTGTTAGAATATTTTTTGTAGTATTGTATTTTCTAATGTGGTCTTGGTGCACCTGTTTTTGTTGTAGTTCCAAATTAAAAGGTCCCGTGCTTCCAGTGGAGAATACATGCCCTTCTTCACATCAAAGATGACCTACTCTGCAGCAGCGTCTCCAGATGACACATGGGAAGAAGATAGAAGAAGAAAGCATAAGGAGAAGAAAGGAGGACCAGAAGACTACACAGAAGATTTTAATATTAATTCTTTTTAAATAAATAACATGAACTAAAGAACTCAACCATTCTATTTTTATTTTAAAATCACATGATATACTCAATAAATGGTCTGAATACAATTATTTTTTTTAAGTATATCTTTCTGTGCTGAGCAGTCTAATTTAATTACTTTCACTGTATTATACAGAACACATGATATTCATGAAGGTTGTTAGTTACACCTAAACAGCTAAACATGTCTCAAAGCACCTTAAAAACAACAGTTGACCAAAGTGCTGAACTCAAACTCTATTGACATGTTGGAGAGTGTGAGGGGAAATTGAAATTGATACTAACCACAACTCTTTAGGACTGTCAGAAAATAACAATAAAAACAGTTTTATTAGTCAGCAGTGAATTTGGATCATTGTATTTATTTCAATACATTTGGTAAAGGTTGAACAGAGCAGCTGAGTCACATTTACTCAGCCACAGCAGCTACAATTACATTTATTTAAAATGATGTCATTTCAATACACTATTTTCACTTTATGAAAGAAATACTCTTCCTACTAGAATCAGTTCAGCATAGTTGGGGGCTGTGTTAGTTTTAATGTTGAACTCTCACAGAGACCACCTGGGAATGGTTTTATGAACGTCTCAAGGTTGCAGCAGCAGTCTGTGCAGTCAATAGGAGCCCTACAGTCTCTGTTTGAACCTGACATTTTCTCACTAATGATAGTTTGTATTGACACAAGGTCATTTTTTTTTCAATAGACTATATATGTGTATTATTCATTATAAAAATAACCATAATATAAATTTTAAACTGAGCTGGGAAGCAGAGAAGCAGGTGATTAATGCTCACAAGACACACAGGATAAATAAACAAAGCAGATCCATAAATAAACAAAGCAGATCCACAGTCAGAACAAGGAGGCATCTGTCGTGGAGCCCACTTTGCGTTTGTGTTTCACTGAGATCACTGTAATGGCTGGATTTTAAGGGAAAATGGTTAGAGTAGGTATGAACCATTATATGATGATACACAGGTGCATCTAATTATGATGCTCCCAAACATTTAACTTTCAAAACAGCTTCCGTTACTTGTAATGTAATGTACTTTATCATTTATTATCAGACAGAAAGCCTAACAATGGGCAGATGATACCCTCTGGTGGGTCAACAAAGTGTTGATAGTGTAACAAATAAAAAAAATATTTAGGAGTCAAACAAACATGACATCTGTAGGTAAACATTTTTAAACACACTTTTGAAATTGGACTACTTTCTTTGGCGTACCAATAAATGATTCACAGCTGACCTGCTTATACTTCCTATTCACACAGAGAACCAGCCTCTGAAACCATTTTTAAAAAAAAGAGAGAAGAGGAGGAAATAAGTTATTAATAATAATACACTAACTTTGTGTCAATAATATGCAACGACAACATGCAGGTGCGTAATACTTTCCTGAAAGCAATATTTTGTACCAAACAGTGAAGTCTGCCATTAAAATAATATACACAAATGAAGGTTACCTTATACTGCAGCAAAATTAATATTTAACATAATACAAGATGTGTAGACATGTTTCTGACATGAAAACATTAAGTTATTTTACTGGTGAATGAATACTTTCAAAACCACAGAATTTGTTTTGTACACAATGTTATACACAATACCAAAAAATCATTCCTTTATAGTATAATACATATGTATAAAATGAGAGGGAGTTTAATAATACCATAAAAAGACTAAGGATTGCACATAATTGACAGTTCAATGACAGGAGATAATTACTTTCATTTGTAAAATTCACACTTTAACAAAATTGTACATATTTTTGTACATTACAAAAATAAAAACATACTTTGCTTGAAATAAAAAATGTAAAAACAATGGACATAATAACAAGCAGCATTAGGGACAAAAAGAAGCACTATAAAAAAGGTTTTTGCTCTTCTTTAGGTTCTTTTGTTTCCAGTTTGGCAGGGCATTGAACTCCACTCGACTCATTCCAAAAGTGTCTGAAAAGTGTCAGTAAGTGACAGTGAATGCCACGGCCGTCTCAGACATTATAAACTACAGTATTATAAACCACATAGACATTCAGTGTCTTACCTCTAAGTCCTCATCAGACAGGTAGTCCTCCAGGCACAAGGGGTCCATACCCTCAGGTAGTGGCTTATTGGTCAGCTCCTCGATGGAGTACTGCTCCTTACTGAGCTTTGCTAGAGCCTCCTTCACTAAGATCACTTTGTTCTTAAGGCTCTCATTCTGAACACAAACAGATTTGTCTTAAGTGTATGCATATGTTAAATGTTAATACCAAATCCTGACAGAATGGGAATTGTTGTAAGGAACCAAGGATTGCAAACGTTTCTCACCTTTGAGGCAACAATGTCATCATTCTCCCAGTATGGGGATACTTTAAAACACTATGGGGATACTTTAAAACGTTTTAAAGTCTATTCTGAGCAACAGAAAGCCAGTGCAGAGATTTGAAAACTGGAATAATGTGGCTGTAATTCATGGTTTCGGTTAGAACCTGAGCAGCAGTGTTCTGAGTAAGCCGCAGCTGTCTTAATACAGTTGGCTAACATGGAGATTAAAGCATGGGTATCTGTATATCTGGTTTAGACATTATCCCTTTGGAAATGTTTAAGGCGATACAATTGGCTCCAGTCCGAGTCCATTATGAACCCTAGATTTCTAACCTGATTTTTAGAGAGACCTGGGGTGACTGCTGACACCCCTTGTTTCTGTGGCCTTAAGATTACTAGTTCAGTTGGAGAACATTTTACATCCATCTGTTTGATGTAGTGACACTGAATCATTGACCCTTTTTCACGTGTTGGGAGTGAAATATTAGTATCTGCATAGTTAAGTACATGTCACCTTTGTATTAATTTGAATAGATATCCAAATTCTCAGATTTGTCCCCTTGTAAACTGCATCCATTAAAACAAAAAAACCAAGATATTTTTTAGATTTTTATTTAAATCACAATAGCATAAAAGCAGGAAGGCAACATGCAAAACATCTTTATAAAAGAGAAGTGAGCCATTGCATGATACCATAATCTGTTTTAACGGAAACTCCCTGTAAGCCACAGAGACCTTGCAAGCCTTTTCAGTTTGTCGGCCACAGTCGTGTTGTCGGCCACAGTCGTGTTGTCGGCCACAGTCGTGTTGTCGGCCACAGTCGTGTTGTCGGCCACAGTCGTGTTGTCGGCCACAGTCGTGTTGTCGGCCACAGTCGTGTTGTCGGCCACAGTCGTGTTGTCGGCCACAGTCGTGTTGTCGGCCACAGTCGTGTTGTCGCCACAGTCGTGTTGTCGGCCACAGTCGTGTTGTCGGCCACAGTGCGTGTTGTCGCCACAGTCGTGTTGTCGCCACAGTCGTGTTTGTCGGCCAGTCGGTCGTGTTGTCGGCCACAGTCGTGTTGTCGGCCACAGTCGTGTTGTCGGCCACAGTCGTGTTGTCGGCCACAGTCGTGTTGTCGGCCACAGTCGTGTTGTCGACCACAGTCGTGTTGTCGGCCACAGTCGTGTTGTCGGCCACAGTCGTGTTGTCGGCCACAGTCGTGTTGTCGCCACAGTCGTGTTGTCGGCCACAGTCGTGTTGTCGCCACAGTCGTGTTGTCGGCCACAGTCGTGTTGTCGGCCACAGTCGCGGTTGTCGGCCACAGTCGTGTTGTCGGCCACAGTCGTGTTGTCGCCACAGTCGTGTTGTCGGCCACAGTCGTGTTGTCGCCTGATCGTGTTGTCGCCACAGTCGTGTTGTCGGCCAGTCGTGGTCGTGTTGTCGGCCACAGTCGTGTTGTCGGCCACAGTCGTGTTGTCGGCCACAGTCGTGTTGTCGCCACAGTCGTGTTGTCGCCACAGTCGTGTTGTCGGCCACAGTCGTGTTGTCGACCACAGTCGTGTTGTCGATCGTGTTGTCGGCCACAGTCGTGTTGTCGGCCACAGTCGTGTTGTCGCCACAGTCGTGTTGTCGGCCACAGTCGCGTGTTGTCGCCACAGTCGTGTTGTCGCCACAGTCGTGTTGTCGCCACAGTCGTGTTGTCGGCCACAGTCGTGTTGTCGGCCACAGTCGCGTTGTCGGCCACAGTCGTGTTGTCGGCCACAGTCGCGTGTTGTCGGCCACAGTCGTGTTGTCGCCACAGTCGTGTTGTCGGCCACAGTCGTGTTGTCGCCACAGTCGTGTTGTCGGCCACAGTCGTGTTGTCGGCCACAGTCGTGTTGTCGCCACAGTCGTGTTGTCGGCCACAGTCGTGTTGTCGGCCACAGTCGTGTTGTCGCCACAGTCGTGTTGTCGACCACAGTCGTGTTGTCGGCCACAGTCGTGTTGTCGGCCACAGTCGTGTTGTCGGCCACAGTCGTGTTGTCGACCACAGTCGTGTTGTCGCCACAGTCGTGTTGTCGGCCACAGTCGTGTCGGCCACAGTCGTGTTGTCGGCCACAGTCGTGTTGTCGGCCACAGTCGTGTTGTCGGCCACAGTCGTGTTGTCGGCCACAGTCGTGTTGTCGACCACAGTCGTGTTGTCGGCCACAGTCGTGTTGTCGGCCACAGTCGTGTTGTCGGCCACAGTCGTGTTGTCGACCACAGTCGTGTTGTCGGCCACAGTCGTGTTGTCGACCACAGTCGTGTTGTCGGCCACAGTCGTGTTGTCGACCACAGTCGTGTTGTCGGCCACAGTCGTGTTGTCGGCCACAGTCGTGTTGTCGGCCACAGTCGTGTTGTCGCCACAGTCGTGTTGTCGGCCACAGTCGTGTTGTCGGCCACAGTCGTGTTGTCGCCACAGTCGTGTTGTCGGCCACAGTCGTGTTGTCGGCCACAGTCGTGTTGTCGGCCACAGTCGTGTTGTCGCCACAGTCGTGTTGTCGGCCACAGTCGTGTTATGTCGGCCACAGTCGTGTTGTCGACCACAGTCGTGTTGTCGGCCACAGTCGTGTGTTGTCGCCACAGTCGTGTTGTCGGCCACAGTCGTGTTGTCGGCCACAGTCGTGTTGTCGGCCACAGTCGCGGTTGTCGGCCACAGTCGTGTTGTCGCCACAGTCGTGTTGTCGGCCACAGTCGTGTTGTCGGCCACAGTCGTGTTGTCGCCACAGTCGTGTTGTCGGCCACAGTCGTGTTGTCGCCACAGTCGTGTTGTCGGCCACAGTCGTGTTGTCGGCCACAGTCGTGTTGTCGGCCACAGTCGTGTTGTCGGCCACAGTCGTGTTGTCGGCCACAGTCGTGTTGTCGGCCACAGTCGTGTTGTCGGCCACAGTCGTGTTTGTCGGCCACAGTCGTGTTGTCGGCCACAGTCGTGTTGTCGGCCACAGTCGTGTTGTCGGCCACAGTCGTGTTGTCGGCCACAGTCGTGTTGTCGGCCACAGTCGTGTTGTCGCCACAGTCGTGTTGTCGGCCACAGTCGTGTTGTCGGCCACAGTCGTGTTGTCGGCCACAGTCGTGTTGTCGGCCACAGTCGTGTTGTCGGCCACAGTCGTGTTGTCGGCCACAGTCGTGTTGTCGGCCACAGTCGCGGTTGTCGGCCACAGTCGTGTTGTCGGCCACAGTCGTGTTGTCGGCCACAGTCGTGTTGTCGGCCACAGTCGTGTTGTCGGCCACAGTCGTGTTGTCGCCACAGTCGTGTTGTCGGCCACAGTCGTGTTGTCGCCACAGTCGTGTTGTCGACCACAGTCGGTGTTGTCGGCCACAGTCGTGTTGTCGGCCACAGTCGTGTTGTCGCCACAGTCGTGTTGTCGGCCACAGTCGTGTTGTCGGCCACAGTCGTGTTGTCGGCCACAGTCGTGTTGTCGGCCACAGTCGTGTTGTCGGCCACAGTCGTGTTGTCGACCACAGTCGTGTTGTCGACCACAGTCGTGTTGTCGGCCACAGTCGTGTTGTCGGCCACAGTCGTGTTGTCGGCCACAGTCGTGTTGTCGGCCACAGTCGTGTTGTCGGCCACAGTCGTGTTGTCGGCCACAGTCGTGTTGTCGGCCACAGTCGTGTTGTCGGCCACAGTCGTGTTGTCGGCCACAGTCGCGGTTGTCGGCCACAGTCGCGGTTGTCGGCCACAGTCGTGTTGTCGGCCACAGTCGTGTTGTCGGCCACAGTCGTGTTGTCGGCCACAGTCGTGTTGTCGGCCACAGTCGTGTTGTCGGCCACAGTCGTGTTGTCGGCCACAGTCGTGTTGTCGCCACAGTCGCGTTGTCGCCACAGTCGCCACAGTCGTGTTGTCGGCCACAGTCGTGTTGTCGCCACAGTCGTGTTGTCAGTTTTAATATTCCAAGTCATCTTCCCACTTACAACTTTCAAGCACCATCTCTAAAAATACTTTGCTATACAAGTGCTCATGTGGCATTCCAAAAGGTTGGTTTATCACAGGTTTATCACCAAGATTAGAAGTGGATTACCCAAGTATTTAGAATGAGCTGCTGGGCATTTTACTTTTCATTAGGCCATATCTAATCAGCATTTGCCAAGTATGTGACATGTAATGGTCTAAATGGCCATCAGGCCATGGGTGCAAGCAATACAACTCCCAATCAGGGACATTGTAATCCATAATGTCTAAGCCAGACAGGTCAAGGACTGTGGGGCCAATGACAGCCCTTTGGCTGGTTTAAAATAAAAAAATAAGTTCTAGAGGGAATGTACATAAAGAAACTGAAGAAGACGTAAAAACCTTGCATTCAAAAACACAGATAGCAAGTGTCAATCTTTAACCCCTGAAATGGATTCGTTACCACCATTTAGAGCCCTCACTATTTGGAATCAGAGCATAGCTTAACTCAGGGGTTCCCAAACTTTTCAGACCGCGACCCCCAAAATTAGACTGCTGACGATCCGCGATCATTACAACCTTTTAAAATAAAAATAAAATTTCATAAAAAAAAAAAAATTCATAAAAAAATTCTGGAAATCATCTCATCTGCCCATTCCCCGACCCCACTTTGGGAACCAGTGGCTTAACTGAAACGTATTAGGTGTGCACAAGGTTGAATATTTGCTCTATAATATTTGATAATCACTACTCGCATTTTTTGCTTATTTTTTTAATTCTTTAAATAAAATTAAAGTCCATGAATAAACCAAATCCATAAAGAAGCATTAATACAGACAGTTACACTTGGGCTATAGATTATATTGTTGGTGCTTGACAGAGTTAGCTTTTGTTTAGCTCACTGCTACAACAGGCTACTTTCTAAATTAGCTCCGTTTACTCCGCCGGTCTGTGCGCGCCAGGCTCGTCTCAGCAGAGAGAGCTTTGTAGGCTACTCAAATACCAAAAGCAGTTTAAATGTATTAAACTAAAAATCATAAAATAAGCCTCAGTCCATATTAGTCGATCTTTTTAGTAGCCGTAGCCTACTGTGCATCTATGCATATAGGGGCATGGTCAGGTGAACTTGTCTGAGACACAAGCCTTCAAAATGGAATTACGTTAATTTTATCATTTGTCTTTATGAATCCTTGTGCAACACCATTGTTACCGTCAGTGGTACCAGGAGCACAGGTTGAGCTTACCTTGGTTACAGCCTCAGTCGTGGAGTGGCAGGATTCACTGACTTGAGGACTAATGTGCGTCACAGCCTCCACTTCATTGGTTTGGAGTTGTACTAGAAGACAACAAATATATTAAAACCGACAACTGGCTCTGCATTATAATGTGTCAACACCATCCGTTTAGCCCTAGTTAATGGACTGGCTGCAATTTGTCATTCAAGTTTGATTTAGTCTCAGTGGCTTTGACCGAGTTAAAGCTCAAACGCACAGAAAGAGAAAACTACTCACCTTCGTGATCTGTCCTGGAAACCATTGACTGGAGTAGCTGAACATTCTTCATGGAAATCTCATTAGCCGACAGTTCTGTACGTGGAAATAAAAAGTAACTGTTTGAGTCAGGTTTAGAAGTTTAATACATTTATAGAGAATTTTTATTTACTGGTCTCGCTCTGCTCTTGAACAATTTGCATTAGAAATGTGGTGGTGTTTTTAAAGATTATAATGACCTGCGGCCACTCCGACAGTGAGCACGTAGAAACACAAAGGCCACACAGCTCCCATTTCCTCAGCTCCGACAGAGAAACACAGTGGTCTTTCTGACTCCGCCACATGCGACTTTAAATAGCACACAATGAGCAAGTACCGCAGGTGCTACTGATGTCTTAATGAGCGCTGTTAATGGACAGGCTGCGGCCTTTTGATTGGTCGAGACAGAGGCCTCGCGCTCAGTGCAGTCATTGATTCATTGATCTCTGTCGGTGTAAACATGTTAGCAATACCTTTAGTAGTAAGTTTTATTCCGCTATTAGCTAGTAGCTACTCTAACCATGGAGTACCCAACCTCAATCATTTTTCCATCGACTTTTCTACAAGAATAAAGCATAAACGTCACAATTTCCATCTTATTCACAAACCAATAATAAAAATATAGTTTTGGGCAGTGTTGAAACTTAGCACATTCATTCTTTGCATTGGACGTCAACTGCATGATTAAATCTCTCTTTAGGAAATATTTTAAGGACATTTGTGGTGTTGCATTCTAATAAATAAAAATATGCAAGCGAGAAAAGTTAACGTTAGGGCAGTTCTTTCTTTTTATTTGTTTGTTTTAACTCTCTTCTTGTTGCATTATAATATCTTGCAATCACCATTACTGTGTACAATCTCCACCTGCTGGGTAATTCAGGCAATAACATGTAACAGAGCAACAACCATTTCTTTTCTCAAGGCTCCAGCATTTCGTCTCAATAATCCATAATTTGTTAAACTTAACATTTCTCAGCAAATCAATTAAAATGTCATTCTGAAAAATAAAGGAGTGAAAAACAATTAAGATATTAAAAAAAATGTATAAAAGTAAGAATGTTGGAGATAAAGCAAGAATTGTATTGGCCTTCTAGAGCATCTGTTTGTTACAGAAAGAGGTCAAGTCCCTTTGCCTCCTTCCTGTGATTTTAGAACAGATTTTAACTATATTATTAGTTGACTAGCATCAAGGCTACTATCAGCAATTAGGACACTGAGGGCCGCTGCTGTTCCAGGATTTTTTTTTCATAATAAACCACTTATCAACCTGAGGCCCTGGAAGAGAACACTATAGCTCCATGGCTAAAATCAGAAGTTGCAGATTGAAGAAGTGAATAATAGTTAGATTGTCTAAACAAACAAATCTGATTAAAATCCCTGCAAACAGATCCTGCTCAAATCAACTTGAAACTTGCAGTGTTCAATGTCAGGTCTTTGGGAAACAAATCATTTTTAATTAATGGTTTTTAAACTGGGTGCACTTTTAAATCCTTGGCAGACTCCGGTGAGGAGTCTGTATGTCCTCCATGTGGGTTCTCTCCGGGTACTCCGGCTTCCTCCCACCGTCCAAAGACATGTATGTATAGGTTAACTCTAAAGTGTCCCTGGTGAATAAATGTGAGAGTGAATGGTTGTCTGTCACTGTCTGTCTCTAAATGTCAGCCCTGTGACTAACTGGCAATTGTCCAGGGTGTACCCCGCCTAAGGCCCAAAGCTGCTGGGATAGGCTCCAGTCACTCGGGACCACTAACGGGACAAAGCGGAAGAAAAAAAATGAATGAGTAATTTTGTATCAAGTTTTAACCTACCTAAATTTGAATTTATCAAATCACACCAGGCAATGCTCAAACTATTTATTTTCCAAACCCGAAATACATTAGAATACCAACTGATTAAGGACCCTATCTATTCAGGGTATTTCATTTATTGATAGAAAAAAGTTTTAATCTTATCATCAGACATAATCTTACAGATTTATTCTGGTAAAGTTGACAATGATCCAAAGCACAAGGCCAAGTTGACCTGTCATTGGCTACATCAGCATAAAGTGAAGGTTCTGGACTGGCCATCTCAGTCTTTTTGCCAAGAAGAATGAGCAGCTTTACCATCTGAGAAAATAAAGAGCCTCATCCACAACTACCACAAAATACTTCACGCTGCCATTGATGTTAAAGGTGGTAATACACAGTATTAAGAACTGGGTTAAGTAAACTTTTGATCAGGGTCATTTGGGTAGTTTCTGTTTTCATTATGATTTATATATATCTTGAGTCTTGGGCATTTTATTAATTATGTTAAAGGTGAATTCTTTCCCGATTTTGTGGTGCCCCCTGGAGTCCACGGCGCCCTTACCATTTGCCAATATTTCCTACTGACTTACCAGTTCAACTGCCAAACGAGAGTCTGGGACCAGGCAGACAGAGGCCTCTACCTCCCTGGATAAAAGTCAAGGAGACCAGAATGGTACATTAATAAATTAAACATAAAAAAATCATAATTTCTTCACACAATTCTACAAAAAGCTAGAGGAAGCCTTCAATGGGCTCTTTCTTTTCAAATTAAAAAATAAACAATTGGAAAATTGCTCACAACTCATAAAAGGGCAAAAGACGGCTCCAAGTCAACTGGAGAGGGAAACATTGCATGGGACAACTTCTTGGTAAGTCTTAGCTTTGTAAAGAAGTTAAATGTTAAAGAAACTGATTGAACACTATCCTTCTGATTTCAATGATACATTTAGTCTGTGGCCCTTAATTTGGTGCCATTATATTCAGGTATGGAAATACCATTTGTGCAACTTTATTGACAAAATATTTATTTTTATATTGTTCAGAAAATGGATGAAATCTTTGGGGGCACTGGTGTAGGGTCTGCACCCCCAGGAACAGCCCTGTGCAGCAGCTTCAAGCGCTCCTGCCCAGCAGCAAAAGACAGACATGCAGAAAGGAGGACGGCTGCACTGGAAGCACGGGTGCATCCAGAACTGGCCTGCTGGAGAAGAAAAGAGAAAAGAAAAGGCTTTGAGAAAAAGTTATTCTTTAATGGAACTCATTTTAAATGAGTGGCTTTACTATTTACTACTACTATATCTTGTTTTGATTAATTGCAAGCACCACTGACAGTCCGGGATCCTCTGCTGAGTTTGCCTTGGTTCCTTGCACCCAGTTACCATGAGCTGCTACCATGAGAGGTCTTGATGATAGAGACACAAAGTAGTTTGATTCAGTGCTTTATCACCTGTGGCATACTGCACACAAGCTCACAAATGTAACATTTAAACAAAAGATGAGTCAGAGTTGAGGGTTTAAAGGGTATTGCAAATTAAATTTCTGTAGTGATTGGCGTGTTGGTTGGGGTTGAGGCGGATGTTCTTCCTCACTGTCCCTTTGAACTAAAGCCTTTTCATCATCAACTTGGTCATCTGGGTCCAAATAAATGTAAAATGCAACAGGCTGAGAAGATGGCCCTCAAATCTGCCAGGTGTTTCATATGCAGGCACTTGAGTCTTCTGAATTTTGATTTCAAAATACCAAAAGCATGTATAATCACAACACGTGCTTGGAAACCCCAAATGTTGGAAACCCTGTTGTGCTGCTTGAAGTTTTCCCCCAGGCCAAGCAATAACAAGAAAGATAGGTATTGACTAATAAACAGAAATTACAGAGATGGGTGGAAATGGTGGATTTAGATATTAAATCTGACTGCCCTCCCGGTTACTAAGAGACAGGCCAGCACACCATTTAACAAAGGCACTTTTGTTTGCTGCCTATTCATGAAAGGTGGCCCCAATGTGTTCAAGAGTTCCTAATGGAAAAAAATAAAGTTTAAAGATTAAATGAACGTGAATAAAACAATGACATTGCAAGTACTAATGAATTGGATAGCCTACCTCCACTTGCCCGCTTGACAATCTAAAGTGACTTTTAAAGTAACTAGTACAACAGTCCAAGTATAAAGGGACAACATCATCTACAATGTTGATTTTTGGCATCAACCTTGAAAAATGACACAATTATTATTAACAAGAAGAAACACTTGAAAATAATGAAATAAAACACACAGTTTTAGGTCAATCTTAAATTTACTGTCAATATTTGTAAAATAATCTGAGAAAACCTTCTCTGTGGATATCCTTATTGAACATAAAACGTCTTTTATTTCCAGACATCCACCGCTTCTTCAAACAAGAATGCAAATGCAATAACTTGTTTAGCCATAGCTGTCATCTTTACGAATAACCTAATGTGAACAACACCGTTGATTTCCTGTTCACGTCTGGGCTGTCAGACTTAAACGCAGCCGTTTTTCGCACTGCTGCGGCCGCCTGCTCTCATCTACAATCCAGTCCAGTCCAATCCTTTTAATAGGTTTTTCAAGGTTGATGCCAAAAATCAACATTGTAGATGATGTTGTCCCTTTATACTTGGACTGTTGTACTAGTTACTTTAAAAGTCACTTTAGATTGTCAAGCGGGCAAGTGGAGGTAGGCTATCCAATTCATTAGTACTTGCAATGTCATTGTTTTATTCACGTTCATTTAATCTTTAAACTTTATTTTTTTCCATTAGGAACTCTTGAACACATTGGGGCCACCTTTCATGAATAGGCAGCAAACAAAAGTGCCTTTGTTAAATAGTGTGCTGGCCTCCTCACCGGAGTCTGCCAAGGATTTTAAAGTGCACCCAGTTTAAAAACCATTAATTAAAAATGATTTGTTTCCCAAAGACCTGACATTGAACACTGCAAGTTTCAAGTTGATTTGAGCAGGATCTGTTTGCAGGGATTTTAATCAGATTTGTTTGTTTAGACAAACTATTATTCACTTCTTCAATCTGCAATTTCTGATTTTAGCCATGGAGCTATAGTGTTCTCTCCCAGGGCCTCAGGTTGATAAGTGGTTTATTATGACAAAAAAAGTCCTGGAACATCAGCGGCCCTCAGTGTCCTAATTGCTGATAGTAGATGGCAAGAGCAGTAGGCCTGTCCCAGATGTTCAGTCCTAGACAAAATTAAAAAGACCGGTAAACCGGCTGTGCTGTTTTACAGTCTATTCTGAGCAACAGGAAGCCAGTGCGGAGATTTGAAAACTGGAACAATGTGGCTGTAATTCATGGTTTCGGTTAGAACCTGAGCAGCAGTGTTCTGAGTAAGCCGCAGCGGTCTTAATACAGTTGGCTAACATGGAGATTAAAGCATGGGTTTCTGTATATCTGGTTTAGACATTATCCCTTCGGAAATGTTGAAGGCGATACAATTGGCTCCAGTCCGAGTCCATTATGAACCCTAGATTTCTAACCTGATTTTTACAGAGACCTGGGGTGACTGCTGACACCCCTTGTTTCTGTGGCCTTAAGATTACTAGTTCAGTTGGAGAACATTTTACATCCATCTTTTTGATGTAGTGACACTGAATCATTGACCCTTTTTCACGTGTTGGGAGTGAAATATTAGTATCTGCATAGTTAAGTACATGTCACCTTTGTATTAATTTGAATAGATATCCAAATTCTCAGATTTGTCCCCTTGTAAACTGCATCCATTAAAACAAAAACCAAGATATTTTTTAGATTTTTATTTAAATCACAATAGCATAAAAGCAGGAAGGCAACATGCAAAACATCTTTATAAAAGAGAAGTGAGCCATTGCATGATACCATAATCTGTTTTAACGGAAACTCCCTGTAAGCCACAGAGACCTTGCAAGCCTTTTCAGTTTGTCGGCCACAGTCGTGTTGTCGGCCACAGTCGTGTTGTCGGCCACAGTCGTGTTGTCGGCCACAGTCGTGTTGTCGGCCACAGTCGTGTTGTCGGCCACAGTCGTGTTGTCGGCCACAGTCGTGTTGTCGGCCACAGTCGTGTTGTCGGCCACAGTCGTGTTGTCGGCCACAGTCGCGGTTGTCGGCCACAGTCGTGTTGTCGCCACAGTCGTGTTGTCGCCACAGTCGTGTTGTCGTCGGCCTGTCGTGTTGTCGCCACAGTCGTGTTGTCGCCACAGTCGTGTTGTCGCCACAGTCGTTTGTCGGCCACAGTCGTGTTGTCGGCCACAGTCGTGTTGTCGGCCACAGTCGTGTTGTCGGCCACAGTCGCGGTTGTCGCCACAGTCGCGGTTGTCGCCACAGTCGTGTTGTCGGCCAGTCGTGTTGTCGCCACAGTCGTGTTGTCGCCACAGTCGTGTTGTCGGCCACAGTCGTGTTGTCGGCCACAGTCGCGTTGTCGGCCACAGTCGTGTTGTCGCCACAGTCGTGTTGTCGGCCACAGTCGTGTTGTCGGCCACAGTCGTGTTGTCGGCCACAGTCGTGTTGTCGGCCACAGTCGTGTTGTCGGCCACAGTCGTGTTGTCGGCCACAGTCGTGTTGTCGGCCACAGTCGTGTTGTCGGCCACAGTCGTGTTGTCGCCACAGTCGTGTTGTCGCCACAGTCGCCGTGTTGTCGCCACAGTCGTGTTGTCGCCACAGTCGTGTTGTCGGCCACAGTCGTGTTGTCGCCACAGTCGCGGTTGTCGCCACAGTCGTGTTGTCGGCCACAGTCGCGGTTGTCGGCCACAGTCGTGTTGTCGGCCACAGTCGTGTTGTCGCCACAGTCGTGTTGTCGGCCACAGTCGTGTTGTCGGCCACAGTCGTGTTGTCGGCCACAGTCGTGTTGTCGCCACAGTCGTGTTGTCGGCCACAGTCGTGTTGTCGGCCACAGTCGTGTTGTCGGCCACAGTCGTGTTGTCGGCCACAGTCGTGTTGTCGGCCACAGTCGTGTTGTCGCCACAGTCGTGTTGTCGGCCACAGTCGTGTTGTCGACCACAGTCGCGGTTGTCGGCCACAGTCGCGGTTGTCGACCACAGTCGTGTTGTCGGCCACAGTCGCGTGTTGTCGCCACAGTCGTGTTGTCGGCCACAGTCGTGTTGTCGGCCACAGTCGTGTTGTCGGCCACAGTCGTGTTGTCGGCCACAGTCGTGTTGTCGGCCACAGTCGTGTTGTCGGCCACAGTCGTGTTGTCGCCACAGTCGTGTTGTCGGCCACAGTCGCGGTTGTCGGCCACAGTGTGTTGTCGGCCACAGTCGTGTTGTCGGCCACAGTCGTGTTGTCGGCCACAGTCGTGTTGTCGGGCCACAGTCGTGTTGTCGGCCACAGTCGTGTTGTCGGCCACAGTCGTGTTGTCGGCCACAGTCGTGTTGTCGGCCACAGTCGTGTTGTCGGCCACAGTCGTGTTGTCGGCCACAGTCGTGTTGTCGCCACAGTCGTCAGTGTTGTCGGCCACAGTCGTGTTGTCGGCCACAGTCGTGTTGTCGGCCACAGTCGTGTTGTCGCCACAGTCGTGTTGTCGGCCACAGTCGTGTTGTCGGCCACAGTCGTGTTGTCGCCACAGTCGTGTTGTCGGCCACAGTCGGTTGTCGGCCACAGTCGTGTTGTCGGCCACAGTCGCTGTTGTCGGCCACAGTCGTGTTGTCGCCACAGTCGTGTTGTCGGCCACAGTCGTGTTGTCGCCACAGTCGTGTTGTCGCCACAGTCGTGTTGTCGCCACAGTCGCGGTTGTCGGCCACAGTCGCGTGTTGTCGGCCACAGTCGTGTTGTCGGCCACAGTCGTGTTGTCGGCCACAGTCGTGTTGTCGGCCACAGTCGTGTTGTCGCCACAGTCGTGTTGTCGGCCACAGTCGTGTTGTCGGCCACAGTCGTGTTGTCGGCCACAGTCGTGTTGTCGCCACAGTCGTGTTGTCGGCCACAGTCGTGTTGTCGCCACAGTCGTGTTGTCGGCCACAGTCGTGTTGTCGGCCACAGTCGTGTTGTCGGCCACAGTCGTGTTGTCGGCCACAGTCGTGTTGTCGGCCACAGTCGTGTTGTCGGCCACAGTCGTGTTGTCGCCACAGTCGTGTTGTCGGCCACAGTCGTGTTGTCGGCCACAGTCGTGTTGTCGGCCACAGTCGTGTTGTCGGCCACAGTCGTGTTGTCGGCCACAGTCGCGGTTGTCGGCCACAGTCGTGTTGTCGGCCACAGTCGTGTTGTCGGCCACAGTCGTGTTGTCGGCCACAGTCGTGTTGTCGGCCACAGTCGTGTTGTCGGCCACAGTCGTGTTGTCGGCCACAGTCGTGTTGTCGGCCACAGTCGTGTTGTCGGCCACAGTCGTGTTGTCGCCACAGTCGCGTTGTTCCGGCCACAGTCGGCCACAGTCGGTTGTCGCCACAGTCGTGTTGTCGCCACAGTCGTGTTGTCGGGCCACAGTCGTGGTTGTCGCCACAGTCGTGGTTGTTGTCGCCACAGTCGCATTGTCGGCCACAGTCGTGGTTGTCGGCCACAGTCGTGTTGTCGCCACAGTCGTGTTGTCGCCACAGTCGGTTGTCGGCCACAGTCGTGTTGTCGGCCACAGTCGTTGTCGGCCACAGTCGTGTTGTCGCCACAGTCGTGTTGTCGGGCCACAGTCGTGTTGTCGGCCACAGTCGTGTTGTCGCCACAGTCGCGTTGTCGGCCACAGTCGTACCAGTTTTAATATTCCAAGTCATCTTCCCACTTACAACTTTCAAGCACCATCTCTAAAAATACTTAAGGTTGGTTTATCACCAAGATTAGAAGTGGATTACCGAAGTATTTAGAATGAGCTGCTGGGCATTTTACTTTTCATTAGGCCATATCTAATCAGCATTTGCCAAGTATGTGACATGTAATGGTCTAAATGGCCATCAGGCCATGGGTGCAAGCAATACAACTCCCGGTCAATCAGGGACATTGTAATCCATAATGTCTAAGCCAGACAGGTCAAGGACTGTGGGGCCAATGACAGCCCTTTGGCTGGTTTAAAATTAAAAAAAAATAAGTTCTAGAGGGAATGTACATAAAGAAACTGTGATGAAGACGTAAAAACCTTGCATTCAAAAACACAGATAGCAAGTGTCAATCTTTAACCCTTAAATGGATTCGTTACAACCATTTAGACCCCTCACTATTTGGAATCAGAGCATAGCTTAACTGAAACGTATTAGGGTGTGCACAAGGTTGAATATTTGCTCTATAATATTTGATAATCACTACTCGCATTTTTTGCTTATTTTTTTTAATTCTTTAAATAAAAGTCCATGAATAAACCAAATACATAAAGAAGCATTAATACAGACAGTTACACTTGGGCTATAGATTATATTGTTGAGGTGCTTGACAGAGTTAGCTTTTGTTTAGCTCACTGCTACAACAGGCTACTTTCTAAACCAGCTCCGTTTACTCCGCCGGTCTGTGCGCTCCAGGCTCGTCTCAGCAGAGAGAGCTTTGTACTCAAATACCAAAAGCAGTTTAAATGTATTAAACTAAAAATCATAAAATAAGCCTCAGTCCATATTAGTCGATCTTTTTAGTAGCCGTAGCCTACTGTGCATCTATGCATATAGGGGCATGGTCAGGTGAACTTGTCTGAGACACAAGCCTTCAAAATGGAATTACGTTAATTTTATTATTTGTCTTTATGAATCCTTGTGCAACACCATTGTTACCGTCAGTGGTACCAGGAGCACAGGTTGAGCTTACCTTGGTTACAGCCTCAGTCGTGGAGTGGCAGGATTCACTGACTTGAGGACTAATGTGCGTCACAGCCTCCACTTCATTGGTTTGGAGTTGTACTAGAAGACAACAAATATATTAAAACTGACACATGGCTCTGCATTATAATGTGTCAACACCATCCGTTTAGCCCTAGTTACTGGACTGGCTGCAAGTTGTCATTCAAGTTTGATTTAGTCTCAGTGGCTTTGACCGAGTTAAAGCTCAAACGCACAGAAAGAGAAAACTACTCACCTTCGTGATCTGTCCTGGAAACCATTGACTGGAGTAGCTGAACATTCTTCATGGAAATCTCATTAGCCGACAGTTCTGTACGTGGAAATAAAAAGTAACTGTTTGAGTCAGGTTTAGAAGTTTAATACATTTATAGAGAATTTTTATTTACTGGTCTCGCTCTGCTCTTGAACAATTTGCATTAGAAATGTGGTGGTGTTTTTAAAGATTATAATGACCTGCGGCCACTCCGACAGTGAGCACGTAGAAACACAAAGGCCACACAGCTCCCATTTCCTCAGCTCCGACAGAGAAACACAGTGGTCTTTCTGACTCCGACACATGCGACTTTAAATAGCACACAATTAGCAAGTACCGCAGGTGCTACTGATGTCTTAATGAGCGCTGTTAATGGACAGGCTGCGGCCTTTTGATTGGTCGAGACAGAGGCCTCGCGCTCAGTGCAGTCATTGATTCATTGATCTCTGTCGGTGTAAACATGTTAGCAATACCTTTAGTAGTAAGTTTTATTCTGCTATTAGCTAGTAGCTACTCTAACCATGGAGTACCCAACCTCAATCATTTTTCCATCGACTTTTCTACAAGAATAAAGCATAAACGTCACAATTTCCATCTTATTCACAAACCAATAATAAAAATATAGTTTTGGGCAGTGTTGAAACTTAGCACATTCATTCTTTGCATTGGACGTCAACTGCATGATTAAATCTCTCTTTAGGAAATATTTGTGGTGTTCCATTCAAATAAATAAAAATATGCAAGCGAGAAAAGTTAACTTTGGGGCAGTTCTTTCTTTTTTTTCTGTTTTAACTCTCTTCCAATCACCATTACTGTGTACAATCTCCACCTGCTGGGTAATTCAGGCAATAACATGTAACAGAGCAACACAACCATTTCTTTTCTCAAGGCTCCAGCATTTCCTCTCAATAATCCATAATTTGTTAAACTTAACATTTCTCAGCAAATCAATTAAAATGTCATTCTGAAAAATAAAGGAGTCAAAAACAATTAAGATATTAAAAAAAATGTATAAAAGTAAGAATGTTGGAGATAAAGCAAGAATTGTATTGGCCTTCTAGAGCATCTGTTTGTTACAGAAAGAGGTCAAGTCCCTTTGCCTCCTTCCTGTGATTTTAGAACAGATTTTAACTATATTATTAGTTGACTAGCATCAAGGCTACTATCAGCAATTAGGACACTGAGGGCCGCTGCTGTTCCAGGATTTTTTTTTCATAATAAACCACTTATCAACCTGAGGCCCTGGAAGAGAACACTATAGCTCCATGGCTAAAATCAGAAGTTGCAGATTGAAGAAGTGAATAATAGTTAGATTGTCTAAACAAACAAATCTGATTAAAATCCCTGCAAACAGATCCTGCTCAAATCAACTTGAAACTTGCAGTGTTCAATGTCAGGTCTTTGGGAAACAAATCATTTTTTAATTAATGGTTTTTAAACTGGGTGCACTTTAAAATCCTTGGCAGACTCCGGTGAGGAGTCTGTATGTCCTCCATGTGGGTTCTCTCCAGGTACTCCGGCTTCCTCCCACCGTCCAAAGACATGCATGTATAGGTTAACTCTAAAGTGTCCCTGGTGAATAAATGTGAGAGTGAATGGTTGTCTGTCACTGTCTGTCTCTAAATGTCAGCCCTGTGACTAACTGGCAATTGTCCAGGGTGTACCCCGCCTCCAGGCTCCAGTAACTCGGGACCACTAACGGGACAAAGCGGAAGAAAAAAATGAATGAGTAATTTTGTATCAAGTTTTAACCTACCTAAATTTGAATTTATCAAATCACACCAGGCAATGCTAAAACTATTTATTTTCCAAACCCGAAATACATTAGAATACCAACTGATTAAGGACCCTATCTATTCAGGGTATTTCATTTATTGATAGAAAAAAGTTTTAATCTTATCATCAGACATAATCTTACAGATTTATTCTGGTAAAGTTGACAACGATCCAAAGCACAAGGCCAAGTTGACCTGTCATTGGCTACATCAGCATAAAGTGAAGGTTCTGGACTGGCCATCTCAGTCTTTTTGCCAAGAAGAATGAGCAGCTTTACCATCGGAGAAAATAAAGAGCCTCATCCACAACTACCACAAAATACTTCACGCCGCCATTGATGTTAAAGGTGGTAATACACAGTATTAAGAACTGGGTTTAGTAAACTTTTGATCAGGGTCATTTGGGTAGTTTCTGTTTTCATTATGATTTATATATATCTTGAGTCTTGGGCATTTTATTAATTATGTTAAAGGTGAATTCTTTCCCGATTTTGTGGTGCCCCCTGGAGTCCACGGCGCCCTTACCATTTGCCAATATTTCCTATTGGCAGAGCCGGCTCTGACTTACCAGTTCAACTGCCAAACGAGAGTCTGGGACCAGGCAGACAGAGGCCTCTACCTCCCTGGATAAAAGTCAAGGAGACCAGAATGGTACATTAATAAATTAAACATAAAAATCATAATTTCTTCACACAATTCTACAAAAAGCTAGAGGAAGCCTTCAATGGGCTCTTTCTTTTCAAATTAAAAAATAAACAATTGGAAAATTGCTTACAACTCATAAAAGGGCAAAAGACGGCTCCAAGTCAACTGGAGAGGGAAACATTGCATGGGACAACTTCTTGGTAAGTCTTAGCTTTGTAAAGAAGTTAAATGTTAAAGAAACTGATTGAACACTATCCTTCTGATTTCAATGATACATTTAGTCTGTGGCCCTTAATTTGGTGCCATTATATTCAGGTATGGAAATACCATTTGTGCAACTTTATTGACAAAATATTTATTTTTATATTGTTCAGAAAATGGATGAAATCTTTGGGGGCACTGGTGTAGGGTCTGCACCCCCAGGAACAGCCCTGTGCAGCAGCCTGGCCCTTCAAGCTCTCCTGCCCAGCAGCAAAAGACAGACATGCAGAAAGGAGGACGGCTGCACTGGAAGCACGGGTGCATCCAGAAGTGGCCTGCTGGAGAAGGAAAGAGAAAAGAAAAGGCTTTGAGAAAAAGTTATTCTTTAATGGGACTCATTTTAAATGAGTGGCTTTACTATTTACCATTACTATATCTTGTTTTGATTAATTGCAAGCACCACTGACAGTCCGGGATCCTCTGCTGAGTTTGCCTTGGTTCCTTGCACCCAGTTACCATGAGCTGCTACCATGAGAGGTCTTGATGATAGAGACACAAAGTAGTTTGATTCAGTGCTTTATCACCTGTGGCATACTGCACACAAGCTCACAAATGTAACATTTAAACAAAAGATGAGTCAGAGTTGAGGGTTTAAAGGGTATTGCAAATTAAATTTCTGTAGTGATTGGCGTGTTGGTTGGGGTTGAGGCGGATGTTCTTCCTCACTGTCCCTTTGAACTAAAGCCTTTTCATCATCAACTTGGTCATCTGGGTCCAAATAAATGTAAAATGCAACAGGCTGAGAAGATGGCCCTCAAATCTGCCAGGTGTTTCATATGCAGGCACTTGAGTCTTCTGAATTTTGATTTCAAAATACCATAATCACAACACGTGCTTGGAAACTCCAAATGTTGGAAACCCTGTTGTGCTGCTTGAAGTTTTCCCCCAGGCCAAGCAATAACAAGAAAGATAGGTATTGACTAATAAACAGAAATTACAGAGATGGGTGGAAATGGTGGATTTAGATATTAAATCTGACTGCCCTCCCGGTTACTAAGAGACAGGCCAGCACACCATTTAACAAAGGCACTTTTGTTTGCTGCCTATTCATGAAAGGTGGCCCCAATGTGTTCAAGAGTTCCTAATGGAAAAAAATAAAGTTTAAAGATTAAATGAACGTGAATAAAACAATGACATTGCAAGTACTAATGAATTGGATAGCCTACCTCCACTTGCCCGCTTGACAATCTAAAGTGACTTTTAAAGTAACTAGTACAACAGTCCAAGTAAAAAGGGACAACATCATCTACAATGTTGATTTTTGGCATCAACCTTGAAAAATGACACAATTATTATTAACAAGAAGAAACACTTGAAAATAATGAAATAAAACTTAAAGTTTAGGTCAATCTTAAAACCCAGTTTGCAAAAAGATTTGAAATTTACAGTCAATATTTGTAACATAATCTGAGAAAACCTTCTCTGTGGATATCCTTATTTAACAGAAAACGTCTTTTATTTCCAGACATCCACCGCTTCTTCAAACAAGAATGCAAATGCAATAACTTCTTTATTCATAGCTGTCATCTTTACTAATAACCTAATGTGAACAACACCGTTGATTTCCTGTTCACGTCTGGGCTGTCAGACTTAACGCAGCCGTTTTTCGCACTGCCGCGGCCGCCTGCTCTCATCTACAATCCAGTCCAGTCCAATCCTTTTCATAGGTTTTAACCAATGTTTTACCCCCCAGGAAGTCCATTCCGGTCCGGACTTAAGTTCCCTTTATAAATTCATCTAAAATAGATAACAAGCGTTGCGTGATGATTGTATATAATTAGGTGCTGACACATTACAGTTTTTGACAGGTGTGCAGTGTTTACTCCGGAGCAGCAGGGGGCGGTCGCCGCTGAGAACGCTCTGGCAGCGGCAGTGTTTTCCTTACTCACCGCGGACAGTGGAGAGAGTGTCCAGTGGAGACCGCTGTTTGCTGTTCATACCAAGCCTCTCCCACGGTACCTCTTAAATGGTCGTCGTGTAAGGGCGCCGCCATACGGTGATTTTACAGCAAAATACAGCGATATACATCCGTCCACCAGAGGGCAGGCTCCAAAAGCGGAAATATAAGGAGAAACCCAATGGCGACTTTACAAGAGTAAAACTCATGTTTACAGCCTGGTACAAAAGATGGCTCCGGTCTCTAGAGCTAAGTTTTTACTACGTGACAACTCTGGGGGGGGTGAATTTTTGAAAATTACGTTGGTTTATGCTATCTAAAAACTATTGTTTTACTATGGAGTAAAACCCAAAAAAGCCCGGATGTAACGGCCATTTTATTGCCCATTCGTAATGCAATATTGGTGAATAGGGGACCAATGGGCGGATATCATCCATAATTATACTATCTATGGTTCATACGGAGATGTTTCTGAGCAGATCACTGTGTTTGAGGGCCTACGCTGATGTTAACTCGGTTATGTTCGTGTATGCTGCTGGCTGGGGGCGTCGACAGCAAATAGCACGGAGACACCGCGCCAGCGGGGCCTCACACACGGCAGGTTAGTACATCCTGTGTGTGGTGTAAGAGGTTGAGGTGCCCGTTTGAGAGTGGACCATGGATAAATTTTATTAACACATCCATGGAGTAGACCTGTTGCCTACGTGTATGGAGCAATGGAAGTGAACCTGGCATCAAGTGGGATGTTACTAGTAATGACTGTCATATTTTCTGCATTTACTAATAAACCATTTCTATTGTTGTGATGTGATTGTTTTCATTGTAGAATGTGTGCTACATTGGCAAAATAAGTTTAAACTCAACTTTTTTCATTTGTTATTTTGAATAAAGGCATAGATGCTAAAGAAGCATGCTATACAATGATATTATACTGGTTCTGTGGAAGGTTTTCTGAAAAATGTCACCTTCAAGTAAAATGCCCAGTTTAGCTTTAGCAGTACTGTCAGATAACTTCTGTGTACACTTATGTGCTTTATTGAGCAGTGTAATGTTTTAGTGAATCATTTTGCAGCTCTGATGCCTGTTAGGTCTGAGGTGCTACTAGTTTCTTATGTGAGCTCATTATTCATCTTTTTATTCCCCTGTGTCCTGCACATTTACAATAGTCTTAAAGGATGCTTTTATAGAGATGATATATGTATGTATGTATGTATAGTTTACTTCTTGAGCCTGAGACCTGCTGACCTGTTGTGTTCCTCTGAAGGGAAGCTGATGCGCAGTGGGCAGGGAAAGAAGGCAGTGGTAAGTCATGTTTTTTCATGGCCTCTTCACTGACTTTTCTTAAGTACTTTGTATTGATTGATTGAAAATCCCTCTGTGGTTGAGGAGTCTTCAGTTTATCAGTTGACATGCTCTCTCGTAGGCAGTGTATAATGCATCAAAAGTCACAATGCTTTGAACATATCATCTACTTACATCTAGGTGTTGCTGTGTTCAGACTTGCATTTATTACCAATCTCAGACCAGTTCCAAATGCTGTGCTGTGTGACTCTTTTTAGGTTTGTATAGAAGGGAACATCGCCAGTGGAAAAACAACATGCCTTGAGTATTTCAGCAAAACTAACAACATAGAGGTATGTAAAGTTCACATTAAGGAAGCGGCATATTGGATGCAGCAGTGTCCTTTGCTCACAGTGAATCTCAAGCTCAGTCACATAAAGCCAACGTAAAGAATAATCTGGTATGAGGGTGTAAATGAAGGACCGGTATGTGGAAGCCATCAGTTCAGTGGCTATCCAGTATTTCGTTTTGGGCTGGTTAAGAGCTTGCGAGATTCCAAAATAATGCACCCATGTGATACTGAAACCTGAATGCACCTCACTAAGCTTTGTAGCCTGCTATGTAGCCCTACTTCACAATCCTGAACAGTTTGAAGGCACTGACCTAAAGCCTGGGGCCATGTTAATGTCTTGACTACCGCAGAATAAAGTTTTGTAATTGTCACAGCATTAGCCTGTATCGTCCAAACCTGTGAATTTAAGATAAATTGTGGTTTTCCACCAACCAAGAAGCATTAAGAAAACATTAAAAACATTAAGAAGAAGATCATATTATTGTTGTTACATCCTAAGAAAGTATAACATCTTAGACTTCTACAATTATCAGACGTTTTGGATCAGTACCTCATTTATAAACGGGCTTGCCCCCCACCACTAATGGATTTTATATATAAAATAACTAATAAATAAATAAGAGTAAATACTAGAGCAATAACTAGAGGAGACTGCAATGTATAGCGGCTGTAGTCAAGCAGAGAGGCGTAGGACAAAATTCAGCTATAGGTGTCTATCAGAGGCACACAGTCCTGGATTGCACTACCAGCCCACACTAAGAACTTATACAACCTTTAAAAACACCTGTAAACATTGGTTGAAAACTATCCAGTCATGTGTATACATAACATACATACATTTCATTTTAAATGTGACTGTTGGTTATTGTAACTGGTTTGTCCTTTTGTGTACAAAGTGTCATATCGTTTGTTTTCTAAATTGTGTTTTTATAATTGCCATAGGACAGCGGATGAAAATGAGCTATTATGCCTACTCCACCGTTTTACGTTGATGCTTTTGCTGATATGTTATATAATATTGTCCTAAAAATTTAGTGAACCAAAGATCAGCAATATTTTGTCTGAGCTCTTGATGAAATCTTAAAATATTTTGTGCTTTAACACATCCTTATTTCATTTCTGTTTTTCTCAGGTCCTCATAGAACCAGTTTCAAAATGGATGAATGTCCGTGGACACAACCCACTGGTAGTTTCATTTTCATGGCTCTAGAATGTTCTTTTCTGTCTTGACGGCCTTGTTCAGAAAATGTGTCCATGTTATCACATTATTAGAGGACAGCTTTAATACTAGGTGTGTTTCAGTTCATTTATTAGAGCTGTCTCTTTAAAGAGCCTTCTCTGCTACAGCCTTGTGTCATTGTGGAAAAGACAAGACTATAAGACATAATTGACGGTTAATTGTCTAGGATTTTAATAAATGAAAATGTACTGGAAGCTTTGACCAATCAGCTGCTTGCATAGAGAGGGGTCTCGAGTTAGGGGTGCTCCCATTGGCTGGTATACACGATTTGTCAACACAGAATCAATGGCTGCAGAAATCACAGCTCAAATTTCTATTCCAGCTCTTTTACACAGAGAAACATATCAAAAATAAAAGACCTATAGAGAAAGGAGGAAATATAAATTATAATAAATATAAATTATTAATTTATATTTATGTGATGTACTGTCTTAGCATGGAAAAATGGTTAAATTTAATTTCTGATAAAAGCAGAAAAGGTGGGTATAATATTGTTGAGTGTGAAGGGTGTGGTTGGCTAACCTGCTCCACAATAAGGGACTCTTCCACAGTACCATTTGTTTTGAAATCAATTGCAAAAGGGGGCAGGTACTTTAAATTAATACCTACCTAATATATTTCCTTTAAATCAACCACAGTTTTATCCAATCAAAGCAGCTCCATTGTTCTCAGTTCTTGTTGTTTACGTTCATAACAGTAAAAGGGTCGCTACATCTTCAAACTTAAAGCAGGTGAGTTTGTAAACCCAAATTTAGCAAGCGCATGGTTAGCAGTTGGCATGTGAAAAGAAGAACCCCACCCCCATCTTTATCTTAATAATTATAAAGCCAATAAGTAGTAGAAATAAATGCTTGAGGTCTGAGTAGGGCCATGTGGCAGTTGTACATGTATGACTGTTTTATTGAATCCAGATTAATAAGCTGTTGGTTCTTGCAGGGTCTGATGTATCAGGATCCAGAGCGCTGGGGCCTCACCCTACAGACCTACATCCAGCTCACCATGCTGGACCGGCACCTGGCAGCTATAGTAGGTTACCTTGCATGCCCCTACCTCAGTTGGTAGAGCACTCGTAAATATGCAAGTACATGGGAGACCCGGTTCAAATCTCGGACGGGTCATTAACCCAATGTCATCCACCTCTCCTGTCCTTTCCTGCCGACCTACGACAAAATAAAATAATTGTCTCACATGTTTTGTTTACAGTGGAAGTAAGAAGTATTTGATTTGAGTAATGAAATTGATATTGTTTTTACAACTGTACTATGCTTATCAAATGTGTGCCATGTGTCTCTAAAAGATTAAAGATTACAGTAAAACCACCTGATTTAAAAAAGAAAAAATTACCTGCTGACATGTGACCATAGCATCTGTGGCACAGAAATAATGTGTGTGTGTTGTCTTGCTCTCAGCCTGCTCCTGTCCAGATGATGGAGCGGTCCCTTTACAGCGCCAAGTACATCTTTGTGGAGAATCTCTACAGAAGGTACGGTCCTTACATTTGAAAACCCAGAGCCCTGTGATCACATACAGACCCTGTGTAATGACATTTTCAGTGGGAAGATGCCAGAGGTGGACTACGTTGTCCTTAGTGAGTGGTTTGATTGGATCACGACAAACATACACATTCCAATCAATCTCATTGGTAAGAATAAACATACTGTATATACTGTATTTACATGTGTACTGTATGGGCATTTACAGGAAATACATAACCATTTAAAACTGAGGATACTATGTGAAGTTGTCCAGTAAATAGACTTCTTCACACAATCACTTAAAATGAATGGTGACGTATGCAATAATTTATGTGTTCTTAATTCAAATATAAAGATTTGCTTTGTGAATGTGTTTGACTCTGGTTGTGTGTGGTTCCAGTCTACCTGCAGACTTCTCCTGAGACCTGCCATGAGAGGTTAAGGCTCAGATGCAGAAAGGAGGAGCAGGCCATTCCACTGGTGAGCACTCATCTCATGAAGTGTCCAGGCTCTGTCTGTACAGTACGGTTTATCTCATGAAGATTCCACACATGGAATAAACCAAGAAGTGCTCATAGACACCGGACACACAGCTGCGCGCTCACAGAAACAGGATGGTGTAGTGATGGAATTAAGTCCTTTCAATGCCACTTGTAGGTTGATAATGTAGGTCTACAGTTCTGCTTAATAACTGCAAGTCTTTGCAGTTGTAGGTTATATGTTCTATAAATTATTATTAGTTTTACCTCCCCCTCCTCCCAACCCCCCTATAATGGATCATGTGACCTTTTGCCCACCACGCCAAGGCTCTTGGACCGGGGAAACTATAGCTGTAAATACATAAATTTATTTTGAACAGTGCATATTAATAAACATTTTTAAGAAATGCTACAGCTGTAAATAATTTCTAACATCACTTCCCAGGCAGGTGACATCAAATAACACTCAGTTAATACACAATAAAATAAAAATACAACAATGGTTAAAGGTGCTCCCAGATTTGATTATATCGACTGTTTCAGGTGTTTCTTAAGTTGAGCAGTCTCTTATAAAGACTTCAACTTAATAAAGTAGAGCCAGTCCATGTAAGGCTTTATGTAAAACATTTTTTTTTTTGTATCAACACTCTTATGGCTCTTGAAAAAGTATGTAAATTAGTTTTAAAAGTTGTTTCAGCAGCAAGCAACAAGGTTGTTATAGAACATGATGTTTTATCCATGGGCTGTAAGGACTCTGAACACTGATGAGGCATTGAGCCATTGGTTTGATTTTAAAGCTGTCGTTATGTCCCTCAGGAATATCTGGAGTCCATTCACCAGCTGCATGAGGACTGGCTTATCAAACAGAGCCCATCTCTTCCCGCGCCTGTTCTGGTGAGGTGGACTCCAGTTCTGAACACACTACATGATGATCTGCATGTTTTATTCCTGTGTTCGACAGCTTTTGCATGCGTTCCATTTGTATCTGTAAATACATAATGCATAAATCTAAGCTGCAGTGTGTGTCCACAGGTAATCCCTGCTGACCACAACCTCCAGAAAATGCTGCACAAGTATGAAGAAAACCGAGACAGGATTCTGGCTGCGTGCTCCTTATGACACTGCTCCTACAGCTGTTTATGGACAGACCTGTAGCTGTGTCATGGCGGGGTCTGCCTAACCTACTGACCTTCATGGATACTGAGTGGGTGATACAAGCATTCCACGAGACCTCCATGAAGTTGGGCCCCTACCAAACGTGATTGACTCCAAAATTATCTTGATCGTTTGTGCTTTAAAAATGTTTTTAGTTTTTGAGATATTAATGATTCTTTTATAGGTCATAAAAGATCACCTTGCCCCCAAAATATTCTTTAGTTTGTGCTTCATTTGTGCTGTTTTGTGCTATAAAGATTTTCATTTGAACAGTTATTGTTTTGTTTAATTTTCGCCCAAATACATCATACAGCCCCCCATTTGTTGTAAAAAATGGACAGAAATTGTATCAAACGTTTAGGCTTTGTTTGTGCTGTGACATTTTTTTAAAGATAATATGTTTACAATCTATGATTAATACATTTTTTCGGTATTTCGGTATTTTCGGTCATTTCCGGCCAGCTCACGCCACACCTGGACAGCTTACAGACGGCTTAAACCCATAGATTGTATAATATTTATGGATGTTATCCACCCATTGGTCCCCTATTTGCCGAAATAGCCTTAAAGTCAGGGCAAAAAATGGCGATTACATCCGGACATTTCAGACTCCTTCGTCAGAGGATGTTACTAAAATGGGCAAAGGGAGTGTTGCATCCATAGATTGTATAATAATTAAACCATTAACAGGCTCAGGAAGGAAATGTATTATATTCTGTTACGTAAAATCACCTTTGTTCTGTGGCTATATATATATATTATCAATAATTCTTTTAAGAGACAATTATTGGATCAAATACAAAGTTAAAACCTTAAAACAATGCTATAGAATATATGAAATGGTAGCCTTTTCTTCTCGTGTTGTCTTGCAGATGGATCATATATTGTAAATAAAAAGAGATGGATACGTGATCCTGACCTGTTGCTAATCCTAGAGGCCCAAATACACTAACATTAAATTTTTTTTAACTGTCCTAACAAGGTTTCTGTGGATTTACAATAAAGAACGATTTGAACTGGATTGGTATTTCTTTTTATAAGAGAAACTTTCTTGGATAAATAAAGGTTAAAAAAATACTTAAGTAAACCACCAGGGGGCGATGAACATAGATTTGTTTTTACCCCACGTTAGCTGTGTCTGATTAAACCTTTTGATTTAGCTTTACGGTAATGAAACAAATACAAAACTATACAGACGCTTGTATTTTTTACCCCAAGCATCACTGGATTTTTCTTGTACTTGTAACACTGCTCGTAAGACTGGTAAATGTAAGTGACTAAGTTTTTAATCAATATAATATAGACCTGTAGCATATTGCCAGAATGGTAAGCTAACTTAGCTAAGTCCTCATTTCCAAATATGGCTTAATTCGAATATTAAAATAAAAAGCATAAATGTCATGTGATTTAAATAAGTTATTTCAATTTAAACTAAAATCAAAATACATTTTTTATTTATTACATTAGATGCCGAATAGGCCTGGAGTGGACACAGGCTCTGTTCTTGCCATTCTTTGTGCATCTAAAGAGAAGAGCAAATTGCCACACCTGCAGCAGGAATTTGGAAACAACTCAGTGAATGAAGATGTCTGCAAAGGGCCTGTGGTGATGACCCACATTGTGAATTAATCAATCACAAAGGTGCAACAAGTAATTCTCAACGTGATGATGACATTCATGAATTAGTCCCTTCAGCTTTTGAGCTTGAAGTACCATTTGAAAAATGGATGGGATTTATGCCACAAAGGATGTGCTACAATAACAAAAAAAATCTCCAAATCAAAAAAGGGACTATACCATACTAAAACCAGGCACCTGGACCCATGAAATAACTGCATTGAATTGAAAGGTTAAAAGGTCATTGTACAGAAGGATAAGGACAGAAGTAGCTCACTCCACACTGGCTCTTCCCAGCACGCCATGTCTAGACAGCAGAAGGAGATATCCAAAGAGCTGTGTAAGGGCAGGTTAGAGTCACATGCATGGCGGACATTACAAGCAACAAAAATGATGGATTTTGGAGATTGTGAGCCAGGTCATTTGCCCAGAGAAACATTGCAAAAAGCAAAACTATAGAGGGATAAGAAGGAATTACATGACAATGACCCCATCCTGTCACTGCAGTTACTTAAGTATAGTGCACCTCACAATGGCAGCATTAAAGACATTGGCTTTGACAAATCTTTTTGTCACTACTGGACCCAAACTCAAATCCAAATGTACAAAACACTGTCCAAGAAAACTCACCCAACAGTATGTTTTGATGCAACTGGGTCAGTAGTAAGAAAACTGGTGAGACCGAATGACAAATCTGGACATATATTCCTCTATCAAGGTGTTATGACCACGCTAGTCATAGGGCGGCAGTAGTTCAGTGGGTAGAGCGGTCGTCTTTCAACCGGAAGGTAGGCGGTTCGATTCCCGCTCTCCCCACAGTTCATACTGTCGTTGTGTCCTTGGGCAAGACACTTAACCTACCTTGCCTCCAGTGACTGTAACACTGGTAATGTAATGTAAGTCGCTTTGGATAAAAGCGTCTGCTAAATGAATAAATTGTAAATGTAAATGTAGTCTCCCAGTAATACAGATGTTGTCTGAAAGACATGATGCAAAATCAAACTGGTGCACCTGTACCAAAAGAAGTGGTCAATGATTTCCCTTTGGCCATTCTGGGAGCACTAGTAAAGGCTTTTACACCCCACCCTGATTTTAAGACTTATCTCAATGAATGCTTCTATGTTATCCTTGGAAACCATTCTGCAAAACTGCCAGCGTGTAACATCCGAGTTGATGTTGCTCACTGTGTCAAAATAATCTGCCAGTGGGACTGCCTGAAATAGAAAACACAGCATGTTAAAGATTTCTTAATGAAATGAAATCACAGAGTCTGGAGCATGCCAAAGGACTCTTTCGTGTCATCATGGCAAGCGGATCCAAGTTTTTTATTAAGACCGAGGAGGCCAGTGTGCTTGCAACAACAGAAGGTGATTGTGATTAATATACATTTCCTGCAAGAGATAATTCCCAACATAAAAAGGCTTGCAAGCAGTTTGCCACTTTGGAGTAATGGTCCCCTTTTCAAAAGCCCCAACTTCACTGCAAGTTCTGCAACAGTTGAAGTGGAATTTAAAAACCTGAAGCATGAGCTTTTTAAACATGAACGCTTGCCCGTCCCTAACCCAAAAAGAAGAAAATGCAAACCTTATCTTGCCCCATGTCCCGAATGGCTAAATGCAGACCAATTTTTGAAAAAAACTGTAAGAATTAGACTTTTAAAAAATGAAAACCATCAGCAACCAGTTAAAGTGGAAAAGAAACCGTTTCTGTCACAAACACATGTGCATTTGATGCTTTTTGCCAGAGTTTAAGCTGTGCTTACTGTGACAGCATTTAATCTCAGCTTGTAGTCAACAATGAGCAATATACTAATAACTTGCTCCAGCTGGTGAAGTGGCTTGCCACAGAGTGTGTAAGCCCAAAAATATACTTGAAGAGGGCAGAGATACCCTCCACACATTACACACAAGCCCAGTTGAAGTCTGGTGCCCTCCAGATAGATGCTCAGTGCCACATATCCAATGTGAAAAAGAGAAATACGGCAAGTGTGTATTTAATAAAACAGTGCTCATCACCATACTGCACTCTGAGCAGGAAGCGCATGAGTGAAGTTCCACTTGTAATTCCATCATTTGATGTGCTTGAGGCTTCTGGCATGGCTCAGCTTGAGACTGCTGTGGAAAATGGCTTGAATCTTTCCAATTCTCCCTGTCTCAGGCCTGTCCAGTGTACACTGCAGTGCCCCCCTGCATACAAGACACAACAGGCACGGTCAGGAAATGTAACAGTTACAGGATTGGAGCACTTTTGTAGACAGACACTGACCTTTTAGCCACCTCACCACAAAGGAGGGCTTCCCAAAGAGAATTCCCTTTGTGTGAATTCCCTACCGGTGTGATGCTCCAAGAAAAAAGCTTCAAGCTCATGGCAGTGACTGTTTTTCATTCAGGACCATCACATGCTGCTCTGGGTCATTATGTCAGCTACTGCAAGAGGACCCTGACCTGTGGGAGCTATATAATGAACTCAGTAAAGAGGTGAAGACAGTGGCAGAAAAATACAAATATGCCCCCATGTTGTGCTGTACAGTATTTGCGTATCTGTTTGTGTTGAGAGTTTGTTGGTTTGTTTGTTTATTTAAGCACTTTTTATGTTCTTTATTAAAAATGTTCCTTTGGTGCTGCCCAGTGGTGTGGTGGTTTGTTGCAGTGAGTTTGGTTCCTGGCCCCAACAATTTGCTCCCCCATTTTGTGCTTGTGTTGTCCTGTGGAAATCACCAATTATTATTATTAATTATTATTCTTATTATTATAATTATTAGAAAAACGATAAATACTTTCGAAATGGTGGGAAGACAACCTTTGTTAATAATGTGGACAGAAATTAGTAAAGATAAATCATTCCCTTTGTAGGCTTGTACAAAGTCGATGGACAATGGACGATTGAAACAAATCGATGGCTGACTTATGGAGCACACAAGTTTCCCACGTTACTTAATTGGATAATTAGCATAATTTATATCACATCGTCTGCTCGTGGCATTCATCGCGACGTGAATTATAACCTACTTTATTATATTTTGTGAAAATTAAATTTTACGTCAAGATATATATCTATAGGTGGCTTATTAATAACAGCATTTAATTCCATTTACATTGTGAATAGCTACGTCAGCGCTTATAAAAAAAAAATAATCAAAAGTTAACAAATTCATTGTCAGCTACTAGTATCTTTATAATATGTTTCATGTACATATAAATATATATGAATAATACACGAAATATTCAAAAGAAAGATGCCGTTCATGCCAAAACAAACACGTCTGTAAGCTGGCCGGATGTGAGCGTCAGCTGGGCGGAAATGACGCCGTTAGTACCAAAAAATATTTTTTATTATTATCTTAAATAATATCACGGCACAAGCAAAAATACCTACAGCACAAACGACGCCTAAACGTTTGATACCACTTTGTCCATTTTTACAACAAATAGGGGGCTGGATGACATCATTGGGCCAAAATTAAACTTGTCATTTCTTAAAACACCTTTACTTTGTTTTCACATATCTCTTTATAGATGGGTTTAATTTTGAAAGCACTTGAAAATATTTTCTCATCGGCACTAGTTATTTTCATTTTCTATGTAAATAGATTTTATATTGTGGATAATATTATTTATTATAAGCATATTTTTACATATTATACTGTATAGTGTGTTACATGAGAGAAGTGAGTATTTGTGTTAACGAGTTTGTGTCTTTAGACCACACCTGTGACAGCAATAGCTCTAGAAACAAGATCAAACTTTTTTCCATAATATACTTAAAGGCATCTTAAAATCACTTTTTAAAAGCAGATCTATTCCAGACTCACAGTGTATAGTAGGAAGGGGTTTTCTGTTTGAAAATGAACCGTGCTGACAGCTTTAATGCCACTAACCCAGCCTCCCCTCTCTGTGGAGGCGTCTGATTGTGTTATGAGAATTTTATGGTTATAATTCTGTATATTGTTTATAGTTAGTAGGTGCTCATAGTTCTCTACAGGTCATGTCAAATCATGTCATGTCCTCTATGTTAGTCCAAGCATGGAGTAGACATAACTAGATAGACATGGGTTGCCATGGTACTTTTGCACCTGGAGCTGGGGCCTTGAGGGGAGTGTGTATGCAAGATACGCCTCCCTCTGACAGCCCCCACTTTAGTGATATAAAATGTCCTGTTTTGTTTACTTAGGTAAGCAAAACGCACTATGTACCTTTTGTATATATCTGTGTAATTTGCTTCCCTTGCAAGGAATAAAACCTGGCCTTTCGCTTTTTATAATATAATCTGTCTCCGTGTCTCTCTGGATAATATAAGGATATAGAATTCTTATAACAGATTGTAAGCATTATTTTCTCATTCATGATATGCTTGTGACCCACATAACCCAATGGCAAACCTGCCTGTAGCCCTCCTCATCTGTCCAAAATTTAATAAAGCAAAATATGTGTTTATGTAAATGTAATTCTAGGCCTGTTTTATCTATACACTTAATGTTTCTGTGTTGTATGCAATAAACCCCTGGTTGTATACCTTTTATACTAACCTCTCTGATGACTTGTATTATTTATTGATGGTAATGTAATACAACTGGAAACCTAAACATTTGTTTATAGCACATAATTTTCAATTTTTGCTTTTGTTGTAGCCTTGTTCCACAGGACTTTCAGGACAACACTAGAGAGACCCAGTGGCATTGACTCTAGTGAATATGTCCTCACCGTGGAGAGAAAAACAAGTTTGCAACACTGAGTGGCATCTAACCATCCTGACCATACCAACAACACCAAATTTTTTTCACAACTGTTATAGGCAGTGGTGATTTCATGGTTCCTGTCTAACAGATACCCCTGTAAAAAAATACTTGTAAACAATTTTTTATTGTATTTTTCTACATGTAAAATATAAAAATGAATCTGGAAAGGAGGGAAGATGCAAAATTGTTGCAGGCTCTTTTAACGACTTGCAAGAAATATATTATGAAGGCAAGGCAATTTTATTTATATAGCACAATTCATACACTCAAAGTGCTTTACAGGAATAAAATACAATTTACAAGATTTAGATTAAGAAACATTTTAAACAATTTAAACATTTTAAAAGAAGAGTGCAGATAAAAAATACTTTAAGCTGTAATGTAGGCGGAGCTAAACAGGAAGGTTTTAAACCTCCCTTTGAACACTGTTGAAGTTGAGGCTTGTTTTACTTCATCTGGGAGGCTGTTCCAGGTTTTTGCTGCATGAAACTTAAACGCTGCTTCACCTTGTTTAGTTCTAACTCTGGGCACGAGCAGAAGGCCTGTCCCAGATGTTCTCAAAGTCCGAGCAGCAATAAGCAACTAGCATGTCAGAAATATGGTGCTAAATTAAGAGACTTGTAAACCAGCAGTGCTGTTTTACAAGTCTATTCTCTGAGCAACAGGAAGCCAGTGCAGAGATTTTAAAACTGGACTTATGTGTTTGTACTTCCTGGTTTAGGTTAAAACCAGAGCAGCAGCGTTCTCTATAAATTGCAGGTGTCTTAACCCTCGTTTAGAGAGCTGCGTATTAACTGGCCTAAAGAAAGCATGTAAAGATTGAATAATAGAGGTCCCAAGATAGACCCCTGTGGAACCCCACATGTCAGGGCCATTTGGTCTGACACACAGTTACCAACCGAAGCAAAGTACTTCCTGTCTTCAAGATAGGGCTGAAACCATTTAAGGGCAGTTCCAGTGATACCTATCCATTCCTCTAATCTTTGTGACAGGATTCCTGGGTCCACTGTATCAAACGCAGCACTCAAGTCCAACAGAACTAAGACAGAGACTTTGCCCGCATCAGTGTTCAGACAGATGTCCTTTGTGCTGTACTGCTTTTGTTGAAATATTTCTTGCTTTTTGCAAAGTTTGGTTAAAACATGCACATTTTCTTTTTATACCTCATAATAAATTAAGAGCTTTGATTTATTCCATTTTCTTTTGGCTTTCAATTTTTCCTTTTCTGTGCCCTGACAGAATGAGCATTGCTCCATGAAGCCTTCTGCCTCTTCTTGATCACTTTAACCTTAACAGGAGCAATGGTGTCCATAACATTTAAAACATCTGAAGTATAACAATTCAACAACTCATCAACTTGACATGATGAGGCATTTTCAAACCTGATTGCCTCCATAAACTTTGTCCTGGTGTTAATTAATGTGTCTCTTCTTTTGGAATTATGGACAGATGAAAAAAGACACATAAATGATCAGATAGAGCAACATCAATCACAGTGACATCTGAAATATGAACACCTTTAGTAATGACCAGGTCCAGAGTGTGACCTCTGTTATGGGTCGGCTCATTAACATGCTGACAAAGACCAAAAGTATCAAGAATAGTAGAAAGTTCTTTGGCATTCCTGTCACAAATATTATCCACATGCACATTAAAATCACCTGATAAGACTACAAATTCTGTGCAGATAACCGAAAGCATTTTAGTAACTCATCAATAAAATCATGACACTGTTGGCGGTTTGTAAAGAACTAGAATATAAATAGATGGAGAAAGCCTCAACCCCAATTTTGAATAATCCATACTCAGCAAAGGAGGTTAAATCCAGCCCCACCAACATCAGAGGATTGGTTTGGACTAATTCTGGAAAAATTGACATACTCTCTAAGAATCCAAAGAGACAAATTAGATCAAATCTGGAATAAATGGATCACATTTATTTCCCCCAGCCAAGCAAAATTTGTATGACTCCTCAAAAACACTTTTAGACACTATTTGTATGTCTCTGTTGTTTTTAAATTCTAGATTTATTATTATTTCCTTTCATGTGAGAAATGAGAAAGCGCCCAGTTTTGCCTGGCTTTGTGTGCCCTATTTCCTGGACCTGTTTATTGCAGAGTAATAAATCATGAAAGTATGACCCTGGGTTGTCAATGGCATCTGAGCTGGACTTTAGCCATGGCTGCTTTAAAGAAAAGACTGAGTAAATTGCTGTGCACCCCACAGTGTGTGGTGTGCAGGTCACAGAGACTCCGGGTCCTCTTCGTCCCGGGTCTGTGCAGGGACATGGTCCTGGCTGCAGTGCTGACAGCCTGCTGGACATGTTGGCTCCACTGAGTCCTGCTCTTCAGCCTCTTCCACTGATATTATCTGTTTGTTCTCAATGTCAAAGGTGTGTGGGACATGGAGCTGTTCCGGTTTCTCTGGCTCTTCATTGGCCTCACAACTCACACCGAGCTCATTATTCTCTTTGTGATTAACACAAACATCTGAAAGTAAAGACATTATTTGTAAATGGAGGTGTAAATGGTTTGAAGCACTGTAGTTACATTGATATGAATTTATTTAGTGCCATTATGATTATTGTCATTATTATCATTTTACATGAATGCTGTGTGCGTAATGTTTACAGAAAAAAGTGGCTCAGATCCCATTTACAAATCCAAGCTGTTCTGATCTTGGTTGCATGATTTATCATTTAACATGATTTATTTTTGCTCATAACCTTTTTTTTTTTTTTTACTTTTAATTTTGGGAGCTGACTAGAAGTCCATGGTGTCAGAGCGGTTAACACGCCTATCTCCCAGCAAGAAGGTTATGGGTTTGTTCCCAGGGCTTTCTGTGGAGTGCACATGTCCACGGCTTCCTCTCACCATCCAAAGACTTGCATGAACAGGTTTTACAGACTGTGTATGTCTCTAAACTGTAGCCCTGCATGTGATCATCAGTCAAATGAATAAATGAGAAAAATACATGTATGAGAAATCTGATGTCCCATTGTAACTGGATGCTGGGTGTTGTTACCTGCTCCAGCCTGATGCTCGGTGCTGTGTCTGGAGGCTTGGGTCTTGGAGCTGCATGGTCTCAGAGTGATGAGCAGAGAGAGGCCTGGGGCCCACTCTGCCCTTCGTCCTGCCCGTTGTCTTTGTTCATGGAACCGTGGTCGGTCAGAGAGGTTCGACCCCTCTGAGCGGCCCTTCTATGGGGCAGCTGAGGGGGTTTATCCTGTGCAGAGCTGGTACCACTGCGACCTCTGTCCTGGCGCAGAGGTCGGCCCCTGAAGACCAGGTCGGGGTAGGTCATCTGCATCTGGACTATAGACTGGTCCTCACTGTTGAGGCGCTGGGCCTGGGGCCGGGGTTCCTCACACTCCTGTGGAGAGATCAGTGAGTGAGATTTACTGTAGAAGCATTTACAGAAGCTCTTATTCACAAATTATTATTATTTTCTGAGAACATTTTGTTATGTTTAAAGGTTTCCTATTCTGCTTTTCTCCTGAATTTATTTATTTATTTTTGGTTAAATCTTTTTTGGCCTATAGCAGTTTAAATTGTTTCTTATTTTAAAAACACTTTATCAATAAACACATTTTGTTTTAAAACTTTGGTTTGGGTAGTCTAACTACAAACATCAGAATTTCATGGCAACAAGACGGAAGGCCCAGTTAAAAAAAACTACAGGTTGACATGAATTTACAGATAACATCAGCTCTAACTTTTGTGAGGGGTTAATGTGTCTTCATTCAGTCAAACAATGTTCTGTCCACCATGACAGTTTACATTTTGATATCTCACAAGCTTCAGTAGCATACAGTAATGTTTGTATTCACAGCTACGGGAGTTATTACTGTTTTCTGATCATAGCCCTAAATCTAGACTGAGATATTATAACTTAACCTATACAGAAAATAGTTCATGTTAAAATATGGGATTGATTTGACCCTTGCACTGCTGTAGAAAACTTAAAAGTGATTAAAACTTGGTACATTGGGGATACACATGTATCAGGAGCTGACTGGTGTTTAAAACCTGTGTACAGGATCATTTAGGTTGCACTGACTTTCTCAGCTGACGGTGCGCTCTGCTCCTCTTCACTCTGGCTGCCCTCTTCCGCCGCTTCTTTCTCCTCTTCCTTTGGCTTTGTGCATGGATTTTCATTGCACTCTGACGTCACCTTGCCCCACAGAGTTTCAACCCACTCCTACAAAGTTTGTTGTAACACATGTCATTGGTCATAGGCTTATTTCCTAAGGCTTTGTTTCTCATGGACTAACACTGACCTGCACCTGGAGCTGGTCCTGCTGCAGCAGCTGGAGCAGATAAAGGCACAGGGCTCTGGCCAACAGCATTTCAAAGCCCACCTTCAGGGCTCGGTCTGGGCCCGCCTCCTCACACAGTCGGTACTCACTGGAAGTAAATCACAGCAGCAACCGATTATTAGACATTTCAGCATACTTACATGTATGTTATGCATTTATGTTCATTCCATTTGGTGTTTTATTAGGGTCAAATTGATGACATGGAGTTTCTTGATAAGATTTGTTTCTTAAACAAAATTGTACTGATTTCAGATTTTGTGCAAAATGATAGCTAAAGGCCAAAATGAACAAATAAATACATTAGTGCAATCTCTACCACCTCCATAGTATCATAGAGAGCAATCAGAGGCTATGGTATCACCTGTTACCACTACACGGACAATGACCTACAGCCCAGTTCAAATAAAACTGAAAAGTTCAAGAGAAGGGTCCTCTCTTCTGTGTTTTTTCTCTCCACCCTGACTCTGGCTGTGGCCCACCTCGGTGAGGGGCTGTCCTCACAGGGCAGGTAACCAATAGTAGCCAGGACTGACTGGAGGGTTCTGCTGCTGAGAGCGGGCAGGAGGCAGTAAACAAAGACACCTGTAAAAGTCTGAAAGACACAGGCCAGCTGTTAAAGGCAGGAAAAAGAAACATCCCTTCTTTTCATGGCGCATGTGCATCACTGTGTCCAATGAAAAGTCTATTGTCTGTGGCCCAGTTCCTGTGACCACATGTATTCACTGACCTGCCATTAAAGGGCTATACTTTATTGTAGGCTTCATTAGTTTTACATTGAAAGGTAATTCTGTCAAAATGACGGTTTTTGGGTCAAAGTGAAAGTAAAATGTTGGAGAGAACCTGTCCCACCTTGATGCTCCGGATCTCCCTCCTCCACGGCTGCAGGTACAGATTGAGGCAGAGGGTCTCCAGCAGTTCTGTGGCCCGGACCAGGGCGGACAGGTGCTTGAGGTCCGTGAGCACGGCCTGCTCCAGGACACCGTGGTAGAGCGGGAACCGCCTGCAATTCCCCCCGGGCTCCGAGGCCCGCAGGACCTCGTGAGCCCGCCCTAGAAGTTCCTTATCCCGACACGGTCCGGGCTCTGGACACACGGCCACGTGACTGCTCACATAGTCCTCAAACAGAGCCTGGAGGGAGCCCTCCCAGTCTCCAGACGCGTGCTTCATGATGGACACGATGTACGAGGAAATCAAGAGTGATGAGGAAGTGAAAGAGAAACTGAGCCTGAGCGGAACACTTCACGGAGCCGATAAAGACCAGTTTATTTTAAAGGCCAAATGTGGTCTGATCAAAGAATCCTGATGCTTAAATGTTGACCTAGGCCTAGGCTACATTAAAAACGAATAGGCCTATTTCATTTACTATATTAGCCTATATTTGTTTGGTTATTTTTATTTATTTGATGGATTTTTGGGTTCCGGGCTATTTTATTAGGCCTATTTTTTGCGGAGAATATACTTTATTGAAATCTTCACAAAAACAATGAAGAGGACATTAATTACACTTTGAAAGCTTTTTCTTTTTTTTCTTTTTTAATTGCTTCCGCAATAATTATGAATTAAAAAAAAGTTCATTCATCCTTTTCATATTTTTAAGCAGTTTCCCCTACATTTTTGACATAATATAATGTTAAAACAATTTACACTTAGTGTGAAATATCATGAAATATGTAGAGGTGAAATATGTAGTCTTCAGTGTGAGCCAATTAAAACTAACGTCTTCAAACGTACACACTGGGTGCAGTCTTTTATTTATTTTTTTATTCTTCAATCTTTATGTTTTATTTTTTATTTCAGTGAGCAGAACAAGACATAGGTGACATGCGTAGACTACTGGCAAAAAAAACAAACATACAAAAAAAAACACAGAAAAAATACCTTTGGTTCGTTGCTTTACATTAGGCTACTAACTGAGGCATTTTCAAAAGACAGAAAAAATGACACTAATAATAAGAGAATAGAGAATGAGAGAACTCTAGTGGTAAACATCTGCTACTGCTGTTTTCTTTGTTACATGGCTAACACTGACTTTACTTCAGTGGTCTCTTTACATCAGTGGTATTTAAAGTCTTGTGCCTTAAAACAGACCCATATGGACTCCTAAGATGTAGACAGTTGAAGGAATATGACAAATGAGATGACATAAACTGCAAGCTGTTTTGATATTGTGATAATTTTGTGAAAATTAAACAATGCATTAGCTTGGTTATGAAAGAAAAAAAAAAACACAATCTTCATAGTTACCCGTAACACCACTTACAAATGCCCTGAGTGGACAAACCAAAGAAGGAAAAGCAAAGGAAAAGCAAAGATTCATGAAGGCTTAGAATATCTTATGTAAATGTCAAGGATAACTGTATAACTGTTTTTGTTTCTTTATATATATATATATATATATATATATATATATATATATATATATATATATATATATATATATATATATATATATATATATATATATATATATATTTTTTGGAATAAACTCATCAGATTCTTTTCCCACAGCAATTCTGCAATTTCACCACCAGATGCTGCTACACACTACACACACCCGTATTACTTAAGAAGATGTATTAATTTATTTGGTCATAATATGCTAGTGTTGAAATAATGTTAAAAAGCAACTTGATAAATAAATTCTACATAATATGAAAGTAAACACAATCAGTCAAGATTTAAAAAAGTTCTTCTTAGCTCTTTCAGGCCTATTGTACAGTCTTATAGCTGTTGGCACAAAAAGCGCCTAAAAAGCTCAGTTTTTCACTTGGGAATGGTCAGTCTCTGGATAAATGGACTGCTCACTCTCAGCTAACATTCTGCATTGAGATGATGGACAGGGTTACGCAAAAATGTATAAATCTTGTCCATTATTTTCTGCTACAACTTCCACATGATCTAGCTGCAACGACACTGCTAAAGTCATGTCTCCTGTTTAAAGGATAAATAGGGCTTGTGTGCTGCCTATTTAACAATGGTGTGTGTAGACTGAACAGTGTGCACTTTGTCATGACATAATGCAAAGGTCAACCCTCAAAGATCCTCTCACAGTGTCTGTTTGAGCACAACTCCAGAAAAGCCATTGATCCACTCAGCACCACAAGACTTAAGCTGCACATCATTTAGTCTGCTGTACAGTGGAAGAGTAATGCAGTAGTGTTGATTGGGTGTTGTCTGCAGCATGGAGTAGTAAAATGAGTAATCTACAGAGATCATGGCAGCTAAATAGGTCAGGCCACCTCAGCACCTGCTCTTCTTCTGCAGGCGTTGAGCTTGTGGCATGGCAGACAATGTAAAGCTCTTAAACTCAAAGTTTGTTTTCTGGTTACTGTTCGATGAAGACAATACATTAAAGACGTGTGACATTTAATAAAAGAGTGGACTTTAAACATATTCACGTTTCATGTTTCTAATAAGCACAATGAATATATAAATTGTTCATATATGCTAAAGGAACATGTCTGCTTTTACTTTGGCTTCTTTAACATGCTAATGTGGTACTGTGTTTCCAGTTTGGCAGTATACAAATTCTGAAACATTACATACAGTACATGCAACTGTACATTTTACAGAAAATAACTTTATTTAATGTTTTGTTGCAATATTTGCATTGCATATTCAGCTGGTATCAATGGGCTAGGTGGACTAAGCCTCTTCTGTCATGTAGGCTTCAGTGTATTGTTAATTGTGAAGGACTCATTTTTCAAGGTAAAAATGTTTGTCTCTAATTCCAAGAGACTCTATCAATTCTGAGATCAACTGGTAGGAGAGCTGAGCTTTTATCTCTAGAGGGAGGGTTTGACCTGAAACTAAACCTGACGGACCAGGCTGTTCTGTTCTCATAGTTGTTACCATAAAAGGACAGTGTGACTCCTGATGTGAGAGTTGTTAAAGGTGAGTTGTTATAACAACTAATTTGAACACTCATACGATTACAATTTAATTTATTAAGATGTGTTGATTTAAGAACAGCAACAAAATACATTTTAAAATCATCTACATATCATGTGGGCCTGAAACCACTGTTGTCCTCAAAAACTTTACAGAGGAGGACTCTTTTCCTTCAATTTGATAAACAGCATGCTGGAGAAACTCCCAGGTGGGGAGACACTGCTTGGTGTACTGAACATCAAAAACAAAAAAAGCTTTAAAGCAAAGATCAACCGCCTCCAACAAAGACTCAGTCTCAATGGCGTGGCCTGGAATAATGGCAAAGGTCTGTGATGTCCCCCTTGTCTCATCACTGAGGCACAGAATGTGCAGCAATGCTCCAGTCATCTCATGGTTAAATATTCAACCATGTTAGTCCCAACCTGTTGATTACACACAATAACTTAGAGTGCTGCAAAATAACTGACATGCTAGTTAAGCTTTTTTGGTGGAAATATAAAAAAAATTGTATTGCAAACATTAACAAATAAAAATTTGTATCCAAAAAAGTTACAATTGCAGCTTTCCTTAACTTTTGTTGGGTAAAGCTGCAGTCCATAACTTTTGGTGCTCTAGCGGTTAATAACAGCACTGCATGCGTTTTGCGGAAGAACATTGTAACCGGAGTTACTTCTCTCTTTTTATGTCTATGACGAGTCACACAGGTACTGTGCTCCTCCGCCAGTCTAAAATAGTCTGAATATAAAGACTTATTATATAGGTGTACCGTTAGTGATTCAGGATAAGACAAAAACACGATTTGGAAAATGGATTCATGATGTACTCACTCATTATATACTATTTGTAAATTTTGAACACACACAAAAAAAAATTTTATGGACTGCAGCTTTCAAAATTATAAATATTGTAAATGATCAATATTGTAACCCTGAATTACTTTCATAGTTATCAAGCATATCAAACAGTGCAAACGTCCACCCTTGTTGAAGTAGAAACACTAAAGCAAAACTTACAGGTTGCATGTCAATAAATGACTTGTGGGCCTCCTCTGTGGTGGGTCTGAAGACCTTTCCTCCTCTCCTGTAGATGGATGTGGGCCTCCTCTGTGGTGGGTCTGAAGACCTTTCCTCCTCTCCTGTAGATGGATGTGGGCCTCCTCTGTGCTGGGTCTGAAGACCTTTCCTCCTCTCCTGTAGATGGATGGGGGAAGCAGAGTTGGCAGGACCTTCAAAGCTGTCTCCTCTTTAGCAGCTAAACAATTTGACCAAAATACATAAAGTTGCATTAACATTTATATAGTATGCTGTATATAACAATTCATATTTCTAAAATACAGCAGACTTTCCACACACAACTCAATCGCTATTTCCCGCCGATTTAAATGCGAGCCCTGTGAGGGACTAACTTACTGCGCTTGTAGGCCTATGGATTTCATACAAAACGCTTTCCTCACTTTTAAATACGCAACGTCCACAATGAATACGATAATAATTACATGATTAATTTACAATTTAAACAGCATATTTCAAAAAGGCTGCATATATAGGCTAGCTGGTTTACAACTAAGGATTTAAGGATGTTGCATTTTGTCAAAAAATCTAACCTAGCTAGCTAGCAGGCTAGCAGTGTCTATTTAATGTTTCACAGAATAAATACGTTACCCCTCACACTTCCATATCAAAGACTGTATGTTGAACAGTGAAATTAGCTTGGTGTTACCACAACTTATTAAAATATAATATAATAATATAATAATAATATATATAAATATAGGTAAACATTCATATTAACTTACCATAAAACACTGCCCGCTCCGAGTGCGTGCCTCCTCCAGTCAGAAGTGAAGAATCCAGAAAGTTCCGTAAAGAATGAAAAAGTAATAAACCAGTTGCTGGGTCAAAATAACCCAACCAACTGTTTATTTATGAATGACCCGTTACAAATCATTTTACCCAGCATGAGCAATAATGTTTACAGTACCCCAACAAGCACAATTTTTCAACAATTTGTTTACAGAAACAACCCAGCATTTTTTTGAGTGTAGTGACACTGTTTCATTCAGGTGTTGTTGTCCTTTTAGAGTGAACCTGTTTTGTTTAAGGTTTCAAAACATTGTTATAAATACTAGGCAACATGATTCTGAGGTCTCCTTCTCTGTTCAAAGGAGGGTTTTCCATTTTCACAAAAAATGGCTTCCTTCACCCCGTCTCATCTGGCCTCTCTGGACAAAATTCGGACATTGCTGTCCTCAAAGGAATGTCGTTTCTCTTTGAGGTGGAGGTGCACTGCAGACTCAGCTCCACCAGGATTGGCTTCTTGTGAAGATGAAACTTTGTTTACCTAGTATACCTATCAATGCACTGAACAGCAAACTACATTACTCTCTTTGTGCGAGGAGATCTTGTCTTTAGGATGGACCAGTTTTTGACGCATAGTGTTCCCAGGTTTAAAGTGGGCCGGAGTGTTCTGTTTGTAGAAGATCCTTTTAAGTTTTTCAGATAAACCAGACACATAAGGGAGAACTACACCCTTCCCCTTTGTCCCTGGTTCCTGTCTGTTTGGTTTCTGTGTCCTCTTGGTTTTGTTGAATGTCCACCTGGGGTATCCACAGTCTCTAAGGGCTTCACGGATGTGTTGTTTTTCAGGAACCTGTGACAAAAGGGAAGGGTATAGTTATCCCTTATGTGTCTGGTTTATCCGAAAAAACTTAAAAGGATTTTCTACAAAGACAAAATTCCGGTGCACTTTAAACCAGGGAACACACTCAGTGTGAGTCAAAATCTGCCTGCGTTAATCTATATCGTGCAAAACAACAAGAAACGTTTTTCCCAGGGACTTAACCACAACATGCAGACTGTGTACATTCTCTGCAGATTATAAAAGCCCAGTACAGAAGCCTCGAAGCCGAATTCCGAATCAAATTGAAACAGCTTTTTGAATTCGTTGCTGCACAGTCGTCATTTGCATAAAGGTGTAGCTGTATGCCACATGCGCTCTCTTTTATTCCATGCACCCAAGTATTCCTCATGTTCGTGATCTATGTCGAGGCAATAGCATCGCGCCCTGCTGTATTTTGGGTGAGTGGAACCCCCTGAATGGTTTCTCCTGCGTCTTAATGAGAGGGAAGCCTGGCAAAGCAGACACGTACAACTGTAACTCAGCGTCTCCTCTTCATTGTCGCCGTCAATGCTGTGCTAAACCCTATTAAGGTTTTTTGGGTAAACAAGACACATAAGGGAGAACTACACCCTTCCCTTTTGTCCCTGGTTCCTGTCTGTTTGGTTTCTGTGTCCTCTTGGTTTTGTTGAATGTCCACCTGGGGTATCCAAAGTCTCTCAGGGCGTCACGGATGTGTTCTGCTTCAGGAACCAGGGACAAAAGAAAAAGGTGTAGCCATCCGTATTTATCTGAAAAAATTAAAAGGATTTTCTACAAACACACCATTCTGGGAGAGTCGTTAGTGACACTGCTCCTATCGGGGGCTGTGGTTGTTGTTCTAGGGTGAAACTCTTTTGATTTAGATTTCAAAACACTGTTAAAGTAACTTTAACTCTTAAAACTTAACAACTCTCGTTAAGTTTAGTGCCACTCATCAAGAGAAAGCTGCATTTCCTTTTATAAAAGTATGTAGCAGACATACTGAGTCTCAAAAGAAGACATAAGGTTGGGGATCTCCCAGTCCTCCCCAATGAAGGCCCTAAACATGGTTGTAGCTCTTAGGCCCCACCTTCCTAGATTCAACCCTACATTTTTACATTTACATTTATTCATTTAGTTGACACTTTTATCCAAAGCGACTTACATTTAGCTTCCTTTCACCAGTGTTACAGCTGGAACACCACTGAAGGCAACGTGGGTTAAGTGTTTGCCCAAAGACACAACGACAATATGAACTGTGGGGATCGGGTATCGAACAACCAACCTTCCGGTTGAAGGATGACCGCTCTACCACTGAGCCACTGCGCCCCACTTGAAGCTTATGTTCAGATAAAACGGTGCATCAAGAGTCAACACAGCCTAAATTAAGATGCATTTGCACGTTACACGACCAATAATTGCAGCCTCTGCCATTTGGCACAGTGGCAGAGTGGTTAGCTCTCCTGCCTCACAGCAAGAAGGTCCTGGGTTCAACCCCATCCAAGGCAGGGCCTTTCTGTGTGGAGTTTGCATGTTCTCCCTGTGTCTGCGTAGGTTTCCTCCGGGTACTCCGGTTTCCCCTACCACCAAAAACATGTACAATAGTCCCCCCCCCCAAACACACATGGGGCCAGGTCATGTTTGTAAATGAGAATTGGTTCTCAAACAGTTTACCTGGATAAATAAAGGTTAAATAAAAAAATTTAGATATCTTGATTTTTTAATATTGCAATGTAATTGCAAATGCAATTAACAGCCCTACCACCCACCAAATATCACCACCAGCCTCCCCCTGCACTAATGAACATTTAGACCTATTAAAATGTTTTATGGGAAATTTACAGGGAGTATGTCTTTTACAAATGTTCTCACATGTAAGTCTATATATGATCTGGAGTTATGAATAATATAAGGAATGTGCCTCAGAATTTAAGTGCCTGCTAGTTAAGGCCCTGCAGTCTCTAGAAACGACTCTGTTGGTATTTGAATATATTTGACTAAAACCACGACAGACTTATCTTAAAACGGTGTAGCCTACCTGCCTTTATTTTTATTTTATAATGAGGGTTACACATGCGTAATAGGCTACAGTGTGTGAAAATGTGAGATTACCTACATTGACCAGAAGAGCATTTCCTGCGTCACAACTCATCCTCCAATACAAAAGCGCAGACGCCGGTTACAAACGCTCACTGTGTCAAACAGGGCGCCATAGTGCGAGAGGACAGCGGGCTCAGTTCTGCAGCAGACATGGCAGGAGTGTGCGTTACAACGACATGTCTGAACTGATAAAGACGCATTTTTAAGGTAAGTGCGCTGCTTTTTTGTATGAATCTAAGCTAATTGACTAAGTGTCTGTCAGCAACTCAGCATCATGATACTAGGATGCTCAGGAGTTACCACAATGCCTACCTGTCAGTCTAATAAGAACTCTAAATTCAACGACTACATGGGAATTTAGATTGACTATAGCAAAGCAAAAAAATGCGCAACACAAGCCTGGCATCTGCCTGCGTTAATCCGTATTGAGCAAAACAACAAGGAATGTTTTCCCCAGGGACTTGACTACAACATGTAGCAGACTGGGTACATTCTCTGCAGTCTATAAAAGCCCAGTACAAAAGCCTTGAAGCCGAATTGTGTCTCAATTTTGAATTCGTCGCTGCGCAGTCGTCATTTGCATAAAGGTGTAGCTGTATGCCATGTGCGCTCTGGTGTGATTCAATGCACTCATGTATTCCTCATGTTCGTGATCTATGTCGAGACAATATAGCATCGCGCCCTGCTGTCTTTTGGGTGAGTGGAACCCCCTGAATGGTTTCTCCTGCGTCTTAATGAGAGGGAAGCCTGGCAAAGCAGACACGTACAACTGTAACTCAGCGTCTCCTCTTCCTTGCCGCCGTCAATGCTGTGCTAAATGGAAGAAAGGGAGTGTGTTGCATCAGTTGCTCATCATTGAAACCCGCAGCAGCCCTCAGCTCGCTTTCTACGTGTCGGCTGTAGCGTGTAATGAGTAATATGCAGAGATGATAAGCGCCTTAGTAGTCAGGCCACCTCCACGCCTGACCTTAAAGGGATAGTCCAGTGTTATTTATAGTGTTTCCTTTTTTGTTTTTGAGATACTGAGGTGACTTTTCTGTAGCAGGTAACTGACAATACACTAATGTAACAGTAATGATGGCGTTTCGACCTATTTGCCTCATTTATGAAACCTCAGAACACTGCAGAACAATGTGGTCTCTGAACGAAGCATATAGTGGAAATAACTAAGGTGAGATATTACAGGTGAATAGTATTTTTTTGTTGTAAATGTTTAAATATGCAAATGGAGCATTATGTACTTGAATATACACTGATTTGCATAATTTTTTGTAAAAACAAAGCTTTGAGCTTTGTGCTGAATCTCTGGAAAATGTAGTCAATTTGATGAGATTGACCTAAGATTCCATGACTTTGTCCACAAAAAGGATTTCAACACACACACAAAAAATATTAATCTGCATAAAGTTTTTGGGTTTTATTCAACTTTTGTACACTAATGACTGGGGGAGACAGTAAAAGTGTGAAAAAATGAGCTCAGGTACATTCTTATTTGTCAGATGGACACACTACAGGAACCTTTGCCCAGCAGAGTCTCGCTCCCACAGGAAACACCTGTGTTGGCAGTTCACACAGACAGTTGCAACATTGATTGAACAAAATGTAACTTTTCTCGCACCTTTCTTTGCTATGTAAGGCCTTTTACCACTTTTGACAGAGAACACATAACAACAAGTGGGTAACTTTGACCCAAAGTAGTCTGTGAGAAACAGTGTACTATGTTTCATCGGGATTATACTCAAAATAATCCAGAAATTATGTTTTTTAGGCCTTTTTGCTATTTATTGTTAAGTTGACAGTAGGCCGACAGGAAACAGGGCGAGAGAGGGGGCAGCAGCAACAAAAGACAAGAATGAATGACACTTGCTACTAAAGCCACTACATGCACTATTTCAGAGCACAAACAATTAAAAGAATACAAAATTACAAAAGGAGCAAATCTCAAGAACAAGCTGAAACTAACTTTACACGAAGTTGTCTGTCAACACAGAGCTTATTATAACATTCTGATTCTAATATAGTAATGTTGATAAGCATATTGCAGAAACAATTCATTCATGTGGAGATTGTGCGACCCACTTCACAGAAACAGATGGGGCCAGAGCAGGATGAAAGACTGACTCATTCACCACACACACTGTTATTGAGTTATACTTTATATCTCCATTAGAGATGCACCAGAAAGAACTCTTTCAACCAATACGATGATCGATAATCAAGTGCTTCTCATGGCCGATACCAATCTGATAATCGATAATTATACATTTTAATAACATTAGTTTATAAAATATATCTAAATTACTTCTACAATATGTTTCCTTCTAGCTTTTTTTTTACTTCCTATAAATAATAATTTGGCCTATAACACAGTTCAGTAACTGTGTTAACCATAAGCCTGTGTGGGGCAGACAATTAACTGTAGAACCAGCTAAACTTTGCCGGGCAATCTGTGCTGTTGAGAGTGACTCTGGCAGGTGAATGTTACTGTGATCAGCTGCACACATGACGGACACCATTTCCACTTGGGCTCAATAACACAGCCACTCAGACACAGTGTAGTTTTGACTGGGCCATATAACAACAGTGCTTTCCTGCAGCAGCACTTCTAAAGTTTGTGTCCCCTCGCACAAATGCCACCACTTCAAAATATTCACTCGCATTTTAGTTGCATATATATATATATATATATATATATATATATATATATATATATATATATATATATATGTATGTGTGTGTGTGTGTGTGTGTGTGTGTGTTGAGCATGTTGTTAGACTAGTTAGTATATAAAGAACACTAGTATGAATGGCTGCACTCTAGGTCATCAGTTCCAGTTGTTTTCCTGAGCATCAGGATGTAGATGTCACAAGATCCGGTGTGTTAGAGTAGGATTGGGAATGATGTGCACCTTATGCTGTTTTTGTCTGTGTTCTTTAAGGTTAGGACATGGGTGCTGCCTGCTGTGTAAAGTCAAATGTGTTACCTCAGAGCACTGGACACACAAAGGCCCTTCTGTGAAGATGCTTTTTATAGTTTACACTGTAAACACGTATTAATGCTTAAGACAGCATTTGCAGGTTGGGAAATTTAGAGGGGCATATTTTTTTCTTTTTTTCTTTAAGCAAAGCTGGATTCAAACCTGCTGTTTGTAACTCTGAGAGATCAAGGTATGGAGCACAGTTCTTGTTCATAAATCATGACTCTTAGGACATGTTTCTGTACACCTGCGAGCAAAATCACTGAGAGTTTGAAATTACATTTTTACTTTCTTCCCAATTTTTTTTTTTAGGGTAAATATCAAGTAATAGGAAGACAATTGCCATTAGCTGAAGTTAAAAGATTGTGAAAGCTCTGCAGTATTTTGTTTAGTTGCACCCTTTTAAAAGATGTAGAGCAGTGAAATACAATCTGTCTATATGTGACACAGGAGATGCATGCTTTTGTCTGGTGCCAACATTTTCTTATAACTGCTGCAGGCTTCATTCTTTAGTTCATTTTGTCACTTGTTTTGAATCATTTAATTACCACAGAAATGTACTAAAAGTACATTAATTTTCCACTTCTTATTTTAATAGGTACAGATAGATAGCAAAGATTCTTACTTCAAAAGCTTAGAAGATTGTGAAAGCTCTGTGTTCTCTTTGTTTATTTACAGAATAGAGAAATAGAGAAATATGATCTAGTTGCGTGACACAAGAAACACAATTACCATTGTCAGGTGTGAACATTTTACAGTAATGTATGAGAACAGGCTAGGACAACTTCTCATTGTACTTTACAGGTGGATGTGTTCTTTCCCAGCTCACTTATTCAGAACCAGTCAAAGGCAAGTAATAAGGCAGTTTTTTATTTCATTACATTTAGTAGACAGATCGTTGGAGTGTAAAGGGTTTAACCTTTCTACAAAGAGATAACCTTTCAATATTTGCATGTATGCTTGTCATGGCAGTTATGGCTCTTCTTCCTTGTTTTGTGTTCAGCTGCATCCGTCAGACTTGTCAGTGCTCAGTGTTGTCTGGTTATGTTTACAAGATGCACTTCAACCAAGCAGAAGACAATTACTAGGACAATGATTACTTTGTCCCATGCCGTTTGGGGCTGCTGGGACAGATTTCCATGACACTCTAGAGCTCACTATGACAACTAGCTACTTATCACTGCTTCCTGTTTGTTTGTTCCTTGCAGTTCCAGTATGAGGTATCAGTAATTTTAAATGACTTGGCTGAAGCAAAAGACACTGGCTGAAGTAAACAAACTCAGTTTTGAATTTTGTTTATTACTTTTTAGGATTTGTAAGCAGAAGATTTTCTTTTAAAAGCTTCCTATTTTCTAGCGTTTATCGTGCAGTGGGGGTTTAGGATTGGTGAGAATTGCCTTGATTTGTCCACCATTGCCTTCTCCGCTTAACTCAGAGAAATTGACAGATCCTAACAGTTCTTTTTTAATCAACAAAGATATGCAGACAAATGGAAATTGCATCAGTGGATGTTTTTGACGCTGCAGTAGTTCCGGTTTAGCAGGTTAGAGCTCATGAATCATAACATACCAATTGAAAAAATTTAACCTTCTTCCACTTGTACTGTACGATTCATCTTCCTTGGCTCCTTTAGGCTAAACATTGTATTTAGATATCTCTAAGAGTTTTCTCATTATGTCAAAGGTTTTTGAATACCACAAATAAAGAGAAAACAAACGTGTCCTCTGTGAAAATATTAAAGGTAGCTTGTTGCTTATTAATATTTACTATCTCTCTGATTTCTTTAAAAACACTGTAATCTAAAAGGAAACGCATGTTGCAAAATTATCACAGGAAAATTGTGATTTGGAACTTCCATTATTTCACATTCAGACAGTCATCTTTATTACCCCACAGTGCACCAGTTCAACTCTGGCTACTCCCACTTTAACGGTGTCATTGTAATTTGGTAGAAATGACCATTTGTTCAGATAAATTAGACTCAAATGTTTTTTTTTTCCCAATCTATTGTGCTCCACTGGAAGTTACCATCCTGCATTTTAATGAGATGCTTGTTCAGGTTACAGTTGTCTACAGAAGGGACGGCCAGACTGATGCTAGAGATTTCAGGGAATTCCTCAGAGGACAGTCTGACTAGAAGGACAAGTTTGGTGATTCTGGCTCTTCAAACTTCCACATGACTGGGATCTAGCTGTTTGTGTTGCGATGTGGGATCAAAGTGTAGAAAGATTCCACTCCGCTTATTTATCAATGCCCAGAGGGGGCTTCAGCACCAATCTTTGTCAGAGAGTCAGAATTTCCACTTACACAACCTTGCTTTTATCATGTTAAGCAGTCCCTCGCAGTTCTGCCTCTCAAAATGTCCTTTGCTTATCAGTGAGCGTCTTTGCCTCAGTGGATTATTTGGGCTGGGACAGTGCCCTCTCACACTCTCTGCCAGAGTCCACTGTCTGTGTGATAATGTGCTGCTATAGCACTATGTCATAAGAGGCTTTATAAATCTGCCTTAGGTCTCTTTGTCTGACTTGATTGGAGTTGTAGCTTCCTCTTCATTTGAAGGTAACAATTTCATTTATAGAAAGAGATTGGCATTGCCACTGCCCAAAAAAAGAACAAAGACCTCTGTAAGGTGTGACCTCAAACCCTGTGGTCCTATTTACATATAACACTAAAAAGATCTTTGTAGACCAGCTTTAATGCTAGTCATGTCACTAAGGATGCCTTTAGAGTTGCCCTGGGTCACTTATGGTTGGACATTTGTCAGTGTCTGAAGAAAACATCACGGATTGTAGTGAAAGTTGTCCATTACTGACACTGGGGTTTTAATTGACAAATACAAATTGTGATGGCCTAGATTCAGTCTGCAAGTTTAGTAAGAATCTAAGTTGTCATTTATGCTGCTGTATTCTTCTTCTTTGTGTACAATTAAATTGGTGCATTAGTTCTATGTATTCATATTTGTCTAAGGTTCTATTTTGATTGCTTTTTCTCTTTAGGTTTACATTGCTTGGCCTCAGCAAGAAGCTCTTCTGCCAACCTGTACAACAGTGAAGCAGCTGAAGGGCCTCAACACCTCTGGTGGAGGATTTTAATTCCTCTACAGGAGCGGCTAAAGCACTTGACCTCATCAGTGAACTTAAGGCTTGTCATCTTTTTAATACATAAACTAAAGCCTAACACACAATCCATATCCTCTTCACAATCCATCAGAGTTACACTTTTCTTTTTGCCCTCCAGCGCCCTCTACGGGCCACATGCCAGGCTTACTCAATGCAGATGCCTCCTTTAGCTCCAAGCAGGAGCTTTTGGACCTGGAGGACTACCCTCCAGATGGGGATCCTTCTGTGGACCTCCACAGCCCTGTGGACTCTCAGACAGGCAGTCCCATAGGTTCTGGTCCCAGAAGTCAACAGAGCCCTGGAGCTGATGGCTCTCTTCAGTCTGGCATTTTCACTGGAGCTACCTCATTCCATGGACAGCTTTATGATTCAGGAGCAACCCAATGTGGACACACTCCCATAGAGCTGAACTCTGACCAGCTGTGTGGCTGGGGGGCTCTGAGACCTACAGCCCTCCAGGTTTTTAACAGACCTCAGTGGGTGCTCGTCTTTCTTTCTATGGCTGCGTTCCTCCAGGGGATGATAATTAATGGTTTCATCAACACAGTAGTCACCTCTATCGAACGGCGCTTCGACCTGAGCAGCTCCCAAACCGGTCTTATTGTCAGCTCCTATGACATTGCTGCTTGTGTTTGCCTGACGTTTGTCAGCTACTATGGAGGCAATGGACACAAGCCTCAGTGGCTGGGGTGGGGTGTTTTAATCATGGGTTTGGGCTCTCTGGTTTTTGCTGTGCCTCACTTTACACACCGCCCTACCAGGTCAGTGTGCAGGACAATACAGACACATGCTCTGCCAATCACACTAGCCTCTGTCAAAGTAAAGATGGTGGAGGACTTTCTAGCTATCGTTTCGTTTTCATGCTGGGCCAGTTTTTACATGGCATTGGTGCGACCCCTCTTTATACATTAGGAGTCACATATCTGGATGAAAATGTCAACCCCAGCAGTGCACCTGTTTATATTGGTGAGTTATAATTTAACACTAAGTTAATTATTTGTTTGTGTGTACACATCACCAAATTTGACCTTTTGTTGTTTGAAGCACATTTAATCACAATTCAGAGCAATCAAAAAAAATATATTATTAATGATTTTATTTGTTTATGTGAATGGTTTATTTAAAATAATTTTTGGAAAAAAATAAATTACCAAATCAACTAAAGCCTTCAGGCGACCATTGATTTTCTATTAGCGCTTGTGCCACGACACGCAAGCAAGACGAGCTGCACAAAGCCAGCAAACATTTAAGCAGAGCTTCTTTATTCAGATGAGGAGCAACATCACCAAATCAACAACAATGTGGCGGCTTGAACTTCCTTTGTTCTAATGTGGCTCTTGAAGAAAAATAATTACCCTCCCCTGCCCCCTTTACCTGACTCTGCCCGATAGAACTGAGCATCCAAATCATTGGACACACCGGGCAAGTTTGGCCAGGGTTTGGCCCGCAAATACTTTTCTTGGAGCAGTTCAAGATGGATTTTTTTACGCAAGAATCCAGCTGCTTTGCAAGGGGACCCATTCCCTGCCATTGACATAACCGTAGCCAAAGATTTGCTTACTTGGACAAAGAAATTGTGCAAACTTTGTCTAACTAGTGCATGATTTTGCTTACAGCATAGGTCCAACTTAAAGGTTCTTATACCTGGTACTTATCACCACTGAGAGGGACAACAAAATCAGTTGCTGAAAATATTATTTTTACATTTCAGACTTCCTTTATCATTCAGCATTCCTTCTAGTTTTTAAAATCTATTATGTTGGCTTTAGAATGCTTGGGGAAATGCTGTAACATATTCACTGTTCTTTTCCTTATAGCAGAGACTTTATCAACATTTTCACAATAAAACAATGCCCCCTTTATAACTTTATAGACAGGAAGAGTAGAAAACCGGAAGTTGACAGTTTTTGACACAGCTATTGCCTGTGCCTTCTCTCTCTGTAGGGATCTTCTACACAGCAGGCATCCTGGGACCAGCAGCAGGGTACCTCCTGGGAGGTTTCTTTCTCAAAACCTTCACAGAGATAAACATGAAGTAAGTCCAGTTTGAACGGTGGTAAGGGTGTAAAAAATATGTGTTGTAGTCATGACTTGTGTCCAAAACTAGGTTTGCATAATGATGTACAATGTATTTGATTCAATTTGTGTGGTGACAGGACAGAGATGACCCCAGAAAATCCTCTGTGGGTGGGGGCTTGGTGGATCGGCTTTTTAGCTGGAGGAGCAGCATCTTTGCTTGTAGCCTTTCCTATTGCAGGCTATCCAAAAGAATTACCAGGTAGCTACACACTCACTCTGACTCAAGCCATGCAAAAGGCCAAAACGCCCCAATTCATCAGTCAATCCCTGTGTGCTTGTCGATGCAGGCTCTCAGGAGTCTGCGGCAATGCGTGTCTCCGAGACTCACCAGCTTAAAGATGGCAGCCACAGCACTGCATCAGATCCAGAATTTGGCAAATCACTCAAAGACATGCCAAGGTACCTCCACAACTTCAAAGTACTGTTTCAATGACACATCATTGTACAGCATAAACAGTCATTCAATAATTTAATAAAGGAATGTTTATAGACATTAAAGAGTCTCGCTCAGATCAGATAAATGACTACTGCAATTACTATAAACTCAGTAGTGTGTGTCATCATCTCCAAGTCAGGGATTACACAAGGAGTGAGATTATAATCATGCCATATTATGTAACATGATTATGTCCATGGAATTAGTGCAATGTTTATCTGTAGTGTATTAGTAATGTCTGAAGGCCTTTCACGATTAGCACATTTGACTAGTTTTTTAAAACAAGACAGAATAAACACACCCAACATTTATGAAGTTTTTATGTTTTTAGATATAACTTTTATCTCTCTTTCCAGGTCTGTCCTGCTCCTCCTAAGAAACCCCACCTTCCTGCTCCTGTGCCTTGCAGGAGCTACTGACGCCAACCTCATTGCTGCCATATCCACATTTGGCCCAAAGTTCTTGGAGTCACAGTTTAGTCTTAGTGCTTCATGGGCAGCTACAGTGTTTGGTTAGTTTTACTGAATGTGACATTTTCCAATAACTCACTTTTTCATAGTCATTATTATAATTTTATAATGAACTATTTAAATTTCTTTGGTCTTAAAAATCAATCCCCTGAGAGACTAACCTTGGTGTTTGTGTTTTGTATTAGTAAAACTGACTATTGATTCTCTTCTGTCCCTTAAGGTTGCATGGTTGTACCAGCTGGAGGGGGCGGGACCTTCTTGGGCAGCTACATTGTCAAGAGATTAAATCTGCGTTGTCGAGGCATCATTCGTTTCTGCATAGTTTGTGCATTGTGTGGTTTGTTTACCATAACCATCTTCCTCATCCACTGTCCCGATACGCCAATGGCTGGTATAACTGCACAATACCAAACCCGTCAGATGGAGAAAAAACATTTAAATGCGTTCTGGGCCTCAAATGATCAACCCAGCAAACTGCCGCTGAGAAACAGGTGGGGCCCACAGTTGTTATCATATTACAGACAACATGCCTGTACACAGGGCACTAAATGTGCATATGCCAGAAAACTGAAACACCCATTTCCACCTAAGCACTGGTGATTTTTATCTGAACATAGGCAAACAGTACACTCAAAACCTATGCCAGTTTAGAAGCTAGTGCCAATACTAGTGTAGGTTTTACACAAGTTTAAAGCCAAGACAATAATTAGGACTGTACAATGGAGAACCATGTATTTGACAATGCAGTCCTCTGTAACAGTAACTTCAGATTATTTTAATTAGACTTGTATGTCAAGCTGTGTGGGCTTTCAGATCATTTTTATTTTGATGTTGTATAGGCTTTTTGAATTGCAATCTTTTAAATTACCTTTGACCAGATGCCTTCAATAGACTATTAAAAATGTTTTTGTATCAAAGTAATGTTCCTAAAGCAAATATGTGGTCAGGGACAGTTTGGCTCTGCGGTCTGGATGACCAGAGCTGCATTTATAACCTGGCTATTGTAACGTCTGGACAATTTCACCATGTTATAGTCACTATATCATAACCTATACTCACCAGAAATGGTGATATTATAAATATAAATAAATGATGATAAATATTTAAGCATCAAATGTGGTTTTCCATTAATCACACTTTTCACACAACAAACAACATGATCTTTCATCTTGAAGCTTTAATTTGTAATTTCCAGCTCAGAGAAGTGCCTCTTTTTATTGTATTCCATATCTCTGTGGGTGAGGCCTCCTAAACGAGCATGTATTTAAAATCGTGCTTGTTTTCAACCAGATTTCAGCCAGTTGGCATGGTGACCCAATGTTGTGCAACGATGTAGGACCATTTTACACACAGATCTGCTTGTTTCTTCACAGCATTGATAAATGAGGGACTGAGTAGAAACACAAATATTCTATGAATGTGGTGAACATAACTGTACAACTCTGGATAGTATTGTGACTTCCTGTCTCCTGTCCTCCTCATGGCCACAGTTCATCTCTAGATGAGCAGTTAACAGCTGACTGTAATGCTAACTGCAGTTGTGCCACCGAGCTGTTCAACCCAGTATGTGGAGCAGACGGCATTATGTACTACTCACCCTGCTACGCCGGCTGCAGCTCCATCAATTACACACATGACGCTACAGAAAACAAGGTGAAACTGCCTTCTTTATATTGTCCTGTAAATTAAATAGTGTCCTTCAATAATGTGTGTATTTGTAGGTGTACACAGGGTGCAGCTGTGTGGTGAGTAATGTGTCCTGGGGTTATGAAGGTTCGGCGTTCGCAGGGAGGTGTGCCAGCTCCTGCTCCTACATGCCAGTCTTCATTGGAATCTTCTTTTTCAGCATCACTTTCACTTTCCTCTCTAGCATCCCAGCACTAACTGCCACACTCAGGTGAGTCAGTGCTAAATCTCACTTCATTTAGGACTGGGTCTTTTACAAATCTCTATACATGTTAATAAGTAACATCACACAAACATGCAAAAACACCTTCCCTCACTCTCACAGCTGGAATAGCCACTTTCCTGTAGGGTTTACTGCCACTATTGATCCACTGTTGACCAACAGCCCTTATTCCAATATTACCAGACCCCTTTGTATGCAAACATGTGACTGGGCTACCCCAAGTAGGACATTCTCAAAATATAAAAATCCTTGACAATAAGATGAGGTCTTAAAGTCCGGTTATTTCACAGTTCATTCTTATAAAAATGTGATATTAGGCAATTAAACCATTTTCCTAAGTTGAAATTAAATTAAATTAAAACAGAGCACAGCATATTTAAGTAAGAGAACAGCTTCATGTGTAACTACTGTGTGTTATGCAGGTGTGTACCAGAAAACCAGAAATCCTTTGCTTTGGGGATCCAGTGGATACTTGTACGCACACTGGGTAGGTCCTCTATAATAAGTCATTTATTTTTTTAATCCTACTATTTTGATTTTGGTAAAGTGTACAATCATGTCTTATTTCTCTACATATCATGTCATTTACAGGTGCTATTCCAGGACCAATAGTATTTGGTTCTCTAGTAGACAAGTCCTGCCTGCTGTGGCAGGAGAAGTGCTGGGAGCAGGGCTCCTGTTACCTCTACAAAAACTCAGCCATGAGCCAGCACACACTAGTAGCTGGCATAATTTTTAAGGTAATATACAATAATATATAACAGTCAAAAAAAACTTTGGCCTTTTTGCCTTTATTTGATAGTACACAGTCAATAGGAAACAGGGTAAGAGCGAGGGGAATGACATTAGGCAAATGATTTGACATGCATTCTACCGACTAAACTAGCCAAGAAGTAAAACAACAGCAAATGAATGTGTTTTTGTGCTTAAGAAACACATTAGTATTAGACAAACTGTATATATCAGGGGTCTCAAACTCGCGGCCCGGGGGCCAACTGCGGCCCGCAAGACGATATTTTGTGGCCCGCAGGACGATATGAAAGTTTAATGTTAGTGCGCCCTGCAAGTTTTATATCAATGGCACGTTACCACGTGTGTGGAAGTTTCCTTTTTGTGCATCGGGCCATTGGCTGGGCTTGATGCAGGCAGAGAAACATTTCACAACTATTGAGTAACATCACATAGCCTTCAAAAAATTACTGCTTCTTACTGTGTTTGAAATGAGCATGTTTGACCTTGAGCTGGATAAATTCAATGTTACCGGCATTGGATCATTTGAAATGGGCTGATTTGTTTGAAAGTTGATGGCAATTTGATCAACACTATCCATGCGGATTTGTTATCATGACGAATCTGCAAATTAACGCCAAAGTTCTGTTGACAATATCACTGAGGTGAGTGAACATCCAATGGGGCCACTCAGCCAGCTCATTCATGTTCTTCAATATTCTATTTAAGTTCAGGATAGCTCAGGTTCAGAAGAACCCATTGAAGTTAAAGAATTGTTAGTAATGACGTTTGAGAGGATTAAACAAAGCTTTTTTTGTGGAATACCTGATCCGGCCCAGTCTCACCCAGACTCTGCCTGGTATATATAAATCCATATGGAAGCTACTACTACTTAAACCACCTTACCTGTATGAATGTGTGAGTATGTTTGAAGGTCGGAGAGGCTGTAGGTGCAAAATGGCTGCCATTTCTTCACCTTACCTCTGCAGAACATTACAGTTACTGTAATGTTTCAAGACAAAATGCAATCCACAAATATGTACATTAATGAGCATTATATTAGAATTTTAACTAACACAAATATTTTTGTATTTGTGATGGTGTCGAGCTAAGTGCTGAGCACCAAATAACAGCTGAGTGGTAGTAAGAGTAAAACTTAAATAAGTTCAAAGCCAAACCATAATAACTCTAGTTCAAATCCCGCTCTCCCCACAGTTCATTCTGTCGTTGTGTCCTTGGGCAAGACACTTAACCCACCTTGCCGCCAGTGCCACCACACTGGTGAATGAATGTGTGAGAATGTTTAGTGGTGGTTGGAGAGGTCGTAGCCGCAAGATGGAGGCCACGTCAGTCTGCCCCAGGGCAGCTGTGGTTACAAATTTAGCTTACCAGCAACAGTGTGTGACTGTGGAGTGAATGAATAATGTGAGCGCTTTGAGTTTCTGGTAAAAAGCGTAATATAAATCGAATGCATTATTACTATTATTCTCAGTAGGGCCTAGGCCTACTTTGACACATGTCTAGCTATAGTTAGAGAGATGTGGCAAAGAGAGAGAGTAGGGGAGACGCTATGGCTCAAAAACAGAGCTCAATTGAATTATATCGTTCACATTTGGCCACCCCCTGGCTCCGCCCCCAGTTTTGGAATCGTATAAACAGCCTCTAACTGCTGTACGGTGCAAACAAGTAACATGTGTTGTTCTCTTCCTTACAGGTTTTGGGGGTGACCTGTTTCATTTTAGCCAGCATCTTGTACAAGGCCCCACCAGAGTCACCTCAAAGCAGCTGTGAGAACACTGACCAAGGAACGGGGGACATGAGCGACCTGCCCATCAAGGCACTTCCTGAAGATGGCATGATTGTGAACGAGCATGCCAGAGACTCTTAGAAACTACTGAGTCAGGTGGTTTTGTGTGGATGCTGCTCGTGGACCCTTGAATGCCCTGGTTTGGATGTGGCTGGTTGTTATCACCAACAGCCTTCTCTTAGCTCAGCCATAGTGACACACAACACATCTACAAAGCTTTCAAGCACATGAACCATATGGAAATGCACAAACACAGGAAAACTTGAAGTGTTCTGCGCATGCGTGTCCGACTGAATGGAAATTTTTGATGCATTAAAAACATTAACATTAAATCACTTTCAATTCAGGTGAAACTAGAAGGCTGTGTGTTCAGAGATATTTAGCTTCATGACACTTTTTAGTCAATAGTTCTTTACTTTTGTTTATTACATGTCCAATAATCTGTCTATGCCACAAAGCATTTAGGATGTGAATTGACTGTTTTTTCCTCTCCACCTTTTAGGTCACATATTTTTGGCCAAGAGTATGTCGAGGCAATAATTTTAAATCACGTTTGATCAGATATAACAAAACACCACAAACCTATTGCAAACTCACTTCAGCAACCGGAAAGTACAAATGACAGCAGACAAATGACATGACATGATGTGATGATACATGTTGATTGGGTGTTATCGGTTTTCTAGTGAGCCTTTTTGCTTCTGTTGCACTTTATGACAAATAAAATAAAGCACTTAAGCCCGACGAAGGTAGAGAAATTATGATTTGAAGAAAGGAAAAAAGCCGGATCGGTTTGTTCTGAATCTAAAAGTAGCTTTTTTAAAATTTTTTTTATTATTATTGTACTCTATGTACAGAAATGTGCCAAAGCAGCTTTGCATAAAAGCTCTTGTGTTTGTACCAATACATTATTTATGCAAACAAATGTATTTATTTGATCCTATCACTTTGACCACAGTGTGTAATGATAAAGGGAGATTGTGTGAAATTATAAAATGCCACCAAGCCTTTGACACACAAAAATATTATCCTGTCTATGTGTTGTCTGTGTTTGTTACTCTGTAAGCAGTTTGTTGCTATGTCAGTGTAATTGCTTTCCCAGTTGTACTTTTCCTATGTATTCCCCCCCAAAAATAGAAAAAGAAATCTTCAAATGGATTTGTATTTTTATCCTATTTCAGCTTTTGGTACTACTTTACATGTGTTTTCTTTTTATGAGATGATGTAAAGTGTTTTTGATAACAAACAACAGCAGCTCGTGTCTCATTTTGTGTTTGGACTTACATAAATGAGCATATTTGGACAAAAACGGAACTTTGAAATATGTAAAATCACTGGAATTTAGTGGCTTGAAAAGGGTTGGATTATAGTTTTTAGAAACAATGTCAGGTTCAAAAAAATTTCGGTATCCCTGACAACACTGAACTCGTGACTTACTGAGTTTCCTTGTCGCTCCCTGGGATGCTCCCTGTTGTCTGAAGCTATATCATCACATAGCGTCACACATCTGACCAAGAAATATCCACAATATAAACATCTAGCTGGTGCACATGTCTCTTCAGTAACAGGGAAATAACATTCAGGTCAAGACCAATGACTGTATAATATATGGACGTTTTCCGCCCATTGCTCCCCTATTCACCGGAATTTGTTGTTACCACAGGGCAATAAAATGGCGGTTACATCCAGGCTTTTTGGCTTTTACTGCATAGCAAAACAATAGTTGTCAGATAGCATCAGTAGCGCAAAAAGGAGGTATGCGGCATATGGGGCATAGGGGCGCAGCACCTTGGGGCGCCAAAGCGATGGTATAAAAACAAAAAGAATTTTTTTTGGTATGTAGCTAAAGACTCTTAGCTGCTGTTGTGCGTTTATAAATCATTTCAGTATTTCCTCAATACTATATAACATTTTATAGGACTAACAGGCTACAGTAGGCGCCCTCATTAGATTCCATAAATAGAATAAATGGAATATGCAAGTGGGCGTGGCTGGGGGGCGCGCTGAGCGAGCAGGTAACGTTATTTACATTTACATTTAGTCATTTAGCAGACGCTTTTATCCAAAGCGACTTACAAGTGAGGATAACAATGGAAGCAATTTTAACAACACAAGGTACAAAAAGCATAAGTGCACAAGAAACTAGTCAGTTTAAACCCAGCGTAGTATACAATGCTAAGGATAAGAGATTTTTTTTTTTTTTTAAAGAAAGGGATAGAAAGGAAGTAGAACTCAGTGTTTGTCAGTCAGGTGTTGACAGAAGAGATGTGTTTTCAGGCGTTTTTTTAAAGATGGCTACAGAATCTGCTGATCTTGTAGCAGCAGGTAGATCATTCCACCAATGTGGAACAGAGCCAGAGAAGGTACGTGAGAGTGACTTTTTACCTTTTTGGGACCGTACCACCAGACGTTGTTCATTTGCAGAGTGCAGGGATCTGGTAGGAACGTAGGTCTGTATTAGTGAGTGAAGATATGAGGGTGCAGAACCAGTGGTGGTCTTGTAGGCCAAGAGCATAGCTTTGAACTTGATGCGAAGGCCAACCGGGAGCCAGTGTAACCTAATGAATAGAGGAGTTACGTGCGCTCTCTTTGGTTCATTAAAGACCACTCTTGCCGCTGCATTCTGGATCAGCTGCAGAGGTTTGGTTGTGCAGGCAGGGAGTCCAGCCAGTAGAGCATTGCAATAATCCAGTTTGGACAAGACAAGAGCCTGGACTAGAATTTGCGTAGAGTGCTCTGATAGGAAAGGTCTAATTTTTCTAATGTTGTAGAGGATGAATCTACAGGACCGGGTGGTGCTGGCGACATGACTTGTGAAGTTTAGCTGATCATCAATTACCACTCCCAGATTTCTGGCAGTGCTGGACGGTGTAATGGTTGATGGGCCTAGTTGAATGGAGAGTATATGGTGGGTCTTTGGATTGGCCGGAATCACAAGCAGTTCTATTTTTGCAAGATTCAGCTGCAGGTGATGGTCCTTCATTCAAAGCGAGATGTCACTCAGGCATGCCGAGACGAGAGCAGAGACCATCGGATTGTCAGGTTGAAATGACAAGTGGAGTTGAGTGTCACTGAGAGCATTGCCGTTTCGGTGGAATGTCCGCTCTTGAAATCAGACTGGTTCTGGTCCAGGATGTTGTTCCGTGTGAGAAAGGAGGAGAGCTGGTTAAACACAACTCGCTCCAGAGCTTTGGCAATGAAACCGGGAAACCGGTCTGTAGTTTTCTAACAGTGTAGGGTTGAGGGTGGGTTTCTTCAATAGTGATGGGATGCGGGCCTCTTTGAAAGCTGTGGGGAATGACCCAGTGGAGAGAGATGAGTTGATGATGTGGGTGAGAGCAGGCACAACAGATGGAGAGATGGCCTAAATGTATATTGCTGTACAGTACTCTCGATACTCGAGGACCTTTTAAAGGGTTCCATGAGAGAGGCTTGGTCAAGACATATTAATCTGTTATAAAAAGTTTGTATTAATCCAGTATTGTATCAGTGCAGATGTGTATCTAAAGCTGCCCAGTGATGGAGTGCTCTGATTCCTCCCGTACCTCACATGTGGATATCTGCCAATTTATAAATATCTGACTGTCTCTGTACCATCTGGGACTTGAAGCAGCAGTCTGAAAGTGTTATTGTGTGGGGCTCAGTGGTAGAGCGGTTGTCCTTTAACTGGAAGGTTGGCGGTTCGGTTCCCGCTCTCCCCGTTCATACTGTCGTAGTGTCCTTTGGCAAGACACTTAACCCACCTTGCCTCCAGTGTCACTGCTCTGGTGTATTGCATTGCATTGCAATGTGTGTGACTGTAGAGGTGAGTTCGGTGGTGGTCGGAGAAGCGCCGCCCCAATTCTCTGTCTGCCCCAGGGGTGAGTGTGTGTGAATGGGGTGAGTTGAGGCTTGATGGAAAGCACATTGGGTGCCCGAGAAGGGTACAAAAAAAAGCACTATATAAATAAATTCTTACTGTTTACCATTGTAAATAGTGAGCTGGTGCTACTTCTGTATGAGCTGTGAAGAAAGAAAGCTCTAAACAGCAACACATTTTACATTAGGAAAGCTGATACTGAACATATGAAGGAAATGTTGACCACAATTATACATGATATTGTGGTTGTATACATTAAATGCTATCCATGTACAGTATAAAACAAGTAAAACCCCTTCTCTTCCAAAATGGTTGTATTGTTGACTTTAAGAAAAGGTAAAGCAAAGGCATCTGGACTTTTCAAGGCAAAGATGTTTTGTCTATAATTATAACAGACTTTATTAATTTTGAGATCAACTGGTAAGAGAGCTGAGCTTTATCACTAGAGGGAGGGGTTTATGAGGGAGTTATGTATCATAGCTAACACTATGAGACCGGAACAGTCTGGTCCAATCACAGTTACTTTCAGGTCAAACCCCTCCCTCTAGAGATTAAAGCTCAGCTCTCGTATCAGTTGATCTCAGAACTGAAAAAGTGTCTTGGAATTAACTTGAAAACATATAGTCCAGATGACTGAGAACCTTTCCAGACATTGTAAACTTTAGGGCTTACAAAAAGATCCTTAACAAGGGACAAACCAATGCACTTCAACCTAGGGTTCATTATGGTGTGAACTAGGTGTCCCTGAGAAGTCCTGAGAGGAGGTCACATGAGCACCCACACTGTAACACTGTTGACCAACACTGCTGTTGGTAACTTGTTGTGTACTCTTTCACTCCTATTTTTGATCTTTCACACATTTTGGAAACAGATCTGCTGCTGAAAGAATAGCAATGATATGAAAATGCATTGGATTTGGGTTGGATTTCTTGAGTGCAGTACCAACAGAATAAACTGCCTCTAGACACCGTTTCACACACAACCATTCAAAGAACAAAAGCAGTGCATAAAGCTGGTCCCATTTTAGATAAATGGTTACGATTGGTCTGACAGAATTTATACCAAGTGAAAATTAGGTAAAAGAGATGGTATTCCAGGCCCATTTTTACTTCAAAGTTAATGAAGTAAAAATGAGCCGGGCCAGGATTATTTAACATGTAAAAGAGTAAAAATGGAAAGTCACATGGCCAGCTCTGACATCCACTGATTATGCCTGTGTGATTGTGTCCATTATGTTTTTATATGGAGTCATACTGATAAAATTGCTGCAATAGAACTTGAGTATATAATAAGTATATAATAATTTCAAAGCCAAAGGACCACTATCTCAAGATAGGTGTGTGGGCCAAATTACTAGAAGCACTATAAGTCCACTGGTAGAACTGTTAGCTCTTGCCAAACAGTCACAAATTGATACTGTGAATCATTATCAAAACATGTCATAGAAACTGTCAGTTAAATGGTTAGTCAGTGTTGTTTTATAAAAGACAAAGATGTGTGAGGTGTAATGACCCAGCCGTGGGCCACATAAAATTTTATACAATCATGAAGTAGATCTGATCAATGAGTGTTTATGTTAGAGGTAGATTCATTGGGCAGGAGTATTGCCATCGCAGACTGGCTGCAGAAGTTCAGCTGCCCTGGTGTCTTTGACCCTCCATCTATACAGGATCTCTGGAGGTAGGACTTCAAATACAGCATATCATTCTTTTACATATAAAATATAAAATTCATATTTGTTTTGGTGAAAGATTTTAATTACCTGTCAGTAGATTTCAGTTAAAATAGGCATAGTGGTATGAAGAAATTAATTTTCTTAGATCAAACAGATTGTGAACTGCCGCTAAAGTCGTCTTTGTTAAGTGTGGTGTTTAATGAATAAACTCTTTTTTAGATTATGCATTTATTGTGCTTACTGTTCAAAGATTTACATAATTTTTTGAACAGTTAAATTTTTTTATCATTATAAACCATGCCAGTATCCCATTACTTAGTTTGTACTCTGACCCAGGTCAATACAGATTAACCGAAAGAATAAGAGAAAGGTTAACTAAGGAAACTTAGATAGAGATGCTGCTGAGAGCCCAAGTTTTGCAAAATCCTTATAAATTATTTAAAAAGTTCATCTATCTATAAACAATGCAACTTTGATTTATACATTTCTGTAATTAAATCATTTTAGTGAACTTATGTCATTAAAAAATAATGAAAAGAGGTATGTATAGTCACATCATAAGGTAAAATGTCAATGACATCACACTACAGTTAATACAAATAATGTAAAATAATGTTGGCACTTTGTTATTCAAAAGGTTATGCCAAGTAAAGGAAGGCAATGCAATGGTTAAGCTATGGTATAAGCTAAGAGTTAAATATTGACACTTATCGGTCAAGCTGTAATACAGTATGACATCTATACACCTCTCTTAATTGTTGTGCCTGTGTGCACTAAGTTTTTTTATATTCATCTGACACTCCTTAATTTGTAGAAAGCAAAAGGCATTAGAACAATACAACTATATTATGACAGTCATGACGCAAGACCAATCTTACTATTAATACAAAGACCAAAGTACCAAATACCATTGTGCAATGAATACAAAACAAAAACAACAAACTACACGAGACCAGACCAACTGTGGAGTCAAACAGAAGCAGAAGCTGTGATCTTGCCCAGTTCATCAGGCAGACACTGTCTGAAGGAAAGGGTTTGAAGACCCCACCCTGAATAGAGATCAAATCAAACCCAAGAGCTTCTGACACTGAGACAGTGTTAAACACTTTGTTGTTAGTGTGTCAATTTCTGACCTAAAAGTCTATTTGGACCCTCAGTTCAAGAAAGGTGTTCCTCATATCCATATCTTCTTAGCTCCAAAGCAATAGCAGCCAAAATCTTTGTTAATAAAAAAAAAATCATAAGGACATTTCAACTTTCCAGGAGAGACGTGACTTTACTGACTCACCTTCTCTAGGAATCTTCTACAAAGCAGCTATGCTGGGACCACTTTGGCCAGGGTGATGGACGAGTCCACATCCGAGCCTTCGGCCTCTGCTTCCTCAGTGGAAGACATGTCGGTAGGGTTGAGGAGATCCTCGAAGTATTCCTTTCACCGTCCAACAATATCCCCAGTTGAAGTCAGCAGGTTCCCACCTCCACTGTAAACAGCGTTGGCAGGGCACTGCTTCCCCCTCCTGAGGCGCCGGACGGTTTGCCAGATTTTCTTCGAGGCCGACTGATAGTCCTTTTCCATGGCCTCACCAAACTCCTCCCAGACCCGAGTTTTAGCCTCCACGACCATCCGGGCTGCAGTCCGCTTGGCCTGCCGGTACCTATCAGCTGCCTCGGGAGTCCCACGGGCCAACCAGGCTCGGTAGGTCTCCTTCTTCAGCTTGACGGCATCCCTTACTTCTGGTGTCCACCACCGGGTTCGGGGGTTGTCGCCCTTAACAGGCACCGGAGACTTTACGGCCACAGCTTTGAGTGGCCGCATCCACAATGGAGGTGGAGAACATGGTCCACTCAGACTAAATGTCTCCAACCTTCCTCGGGATCTGGTCGAAGCTCTGCCGAAGGTGGGAGTTAAAGATCTTTCTGACAGGGGGCTCTGCCAAACGTTCCCAACAGACCCTCACAGTACGTTTGGCCTGCCGAGTCTGTCCAGCTCTCTCCCCCGTCATCGGATCCAACTCACCACCAGGTGGTGAACAGTTGACAGCTCCGCCCCTCTCTTCACCCGAGTGTCCAAGACATACGGCCGGAGGTCAGATGAAACAACTACAAAGTCGATCATCGATCTCCGGCCTAGGGTGTCCTGGTGCCACGTGCACTGATGGACACCCTTATGCTTGAACATGGTGTTTGTTATGGACAAACTGTGACCACCACAGATGTCCAATAACAGAAAACCACTCGGGTTCAGATCCGGGGGGCCGTTCCTCCCAATCACGCCCCTCCAGGTGTAACTGTCGCTGCCCACGTGAGCGTTGAAGTCCCCCAGTAGAACGACGGAGTCCCCGGTCGGAGCACTTTCCAGCACCCTTCCCAGAGACTCCAAGAAAGCCGGGTACTCTGCACTGCCATTTGGCCCGTAAACACAAACAACAGAGACCTATCCCCGTCCCGAAGGCGCAGGGAAGCGACCCTCTCGTTCACCGGGGTGAACTCCAACATATGGCGGCTGAGCTGGGGGGCACTCCAGCCCGCCGCCTCTCACCGCAGGCAACTCCAGAGTAGTGGAGAGTCCAGCCTCTCTCGAGGATTTGGGTTCCAGAGCCCAAGCTGTGCGTGGAGGTGAGCCCGACTATCTCTAGTCGGTATCTCTCAACCTCCCGCACAAGCTCAGGCTCCTTACCCGCCAGCGAGGTGACATTCCATGTCCCTAGTGCCAGATTCCGTGTCCGGGGATTGGGTCGTTGAGGCCTTCGCCTTCGACTGCCACCCAATCCACTTTGCACCAAATAATAAAATACTCTATTTATGCATGAATGCAATTCTGTATTTGTCCTTAAGTCAGTAACCAGTATGAGTTTTGCAAGTGTGTACCAGAAGATCAGAAGTCTTTTGCTCTGGGAATTCAGTGGATACTTGTGCGCACTCTGGGTGGGCCCTCTATAGTATTTTAGTTAATGTTTCACTTCTCATCAATTCTTGTTATGCGGAAGGTTTGTAATGTATATTGGCAGGTGCTATCCCAGGCCCTATTGCATTTGGATCTCTGATTGACCAGTCCTGTCTGCTGCAGCAGGAGCAGAATGGGGGGCGGGGCTCCTGTTACTTCTACAAAAACTCAGCCATGAGCCAGTACACATTAATAACAGTATCATCAAGGCTACTATCAGTGATTAGGACACTGAGGGCCTCTGCTGTTCCAGGACTTTTCATCATAATAAAACACTTATCAACCTGAGGCCCTGGGAGAGCACACTTCCTCCTAATTCCATAGCTACAGTCAGAAGTCGCAGATTGAAGAAGAGAATAACAGTTAGATTGTCTAATCAGACAAATCTGATTCAAATCCCCTGCAAACAGATAAAGTCAGGTCCTGCTCAAACGGGCTTGAAACATGTACTGTTCAATGTCAGGTCTTTGGGAAACAAATCTTTTTTTAATTAATGATTTTATAACTTCAAATAAGCTTGATTTTAGGTTTTTAACAGAAACATGGTTAGACAGCAGTACTGGAAATGCGGTCCTTATTGAATCCACCCCATCGAATTTCACATTTTTATCCAAAATACGTGAAAACAAAAAGGGTGGTGGTGTATGTGCCTTTCTTAGGGATAATATTCTTATCCAGAAGCTATCACTTGGAGAGTTTTCAACATTTGAGTATGTGTCCTTTGAGTTGAGATTTTCTCCATCCATTTTATATGTAGTTCTTTACAAACCACCCCAACAATGTCATGATTTTATTAATGAGTTTACTGAAATGCTTTCGGTTATTTGCACAGAATTTGAACAAATAGTCATATCAGGTGATTTTAATGTGCATGTGGATAATGTTTGTGACAGAAATGCCAAAGAACTTTCTACTATTCTTGATACTTTGGTCTTTGTCCGCATGTTAATGAGCCGACCCATAATAGAGGTCACACTCTGGACCTGGTCATTACTAAAGGTGTTTAAATTTCTGATGTCACTGTGATTGATGTTGCTCTATCTGATCATTCATGTGTCTTTTTCTGTCCATAATTCCAAAAGTTGCTGTTGGGCCTACTGTTGTAAAAAAGAGATACATTAACGATAACACCAGGACACAGTTTATGGAGGCAATCAGGTTTGATTCAAGTTGATGATTTGTTGAATTGTTATACTTCAGGTGTTTTAAATGTTATGGGCACCATTGCTCCTGTTAAGGTTAAAGTGATCAAGAAGAGGCAAAAGGCTTCATGGAGCAATGCTCACTCTGTCAGGGCACAAAAAAGGGAATGCCGAAAAGCCGAAAGAAAATGGCATAAATCGAAACTCTTAATTCATTATGAGGTATACAAAGAGAATTTGCATGTTTTCAATCAAACTTTGCAAAAAAAAAGAGAAATATTCTTCTCAGAGATCATCAACAACAATAGTAACAACCTGCGTGTCCTGTTTGCTACAGTGAACAGATTAACAAACCCTCCAGCTCCATTTCCACCAGAATTAGTTTCCACCACTAAATGCAATGAGTTTGCATTGTTTTTCAACGACAAAGTTCAAGGCATTAAACATGCGATACAGTCCAAAGGGCATAAAACAACACTGCAGCCACCTAGGAGACACTTGGTTGCTTTAACACATTTTACACCCATTAATGACTGAACAATTGAAAAAACTGTCTCCAGCCTGAGTTCATCAACGTGCTGCCTCGATGTTTTACCCACTAGATTTCTAAAATCAGTACTAAGCAGTTTGTTACCACAACTCACTGATATAGTCAATAATTCCTTACAGTCTGGAACATTTCCAAGGGCCTTAAAAACTGCTGTCATCAAGCCTCTCCTAAAGAAGAGCAGTCTTGATGCTACAGTGCTCAACAACTATCGGCCCATATCAAACCTGCCATTTTTAGGGAAAGTCATCGAAAAAGTTGTATATCAGCAACTTAATGACTTTCTATTACTTAACAACTGTTTTGATCCTTTTCAGTCAGGATCCAGGCCCCATCACAGCACTGAGACTGCACTTATCAAAGTCACAAATGACATCCGTATGAACACTGACGTTGAATGCTGCGTTTGATACAGTGGACCATGAAATCCTGACACAAAGATTAGAGGAATGGATAGGTATCACTGGAACTGCCCTTGAATGGTTTCAGTCCTATCTTGAAGACAGGAAGTACTTTGTTTCGGTTGGTAACTGTGTGTCAGACCAAATGGCCCTGACATGTGGGGTTCCACAGGGTTCTATCTTGGGACCTCTATTATTCAATCTCTACATGCTTCCTTTAGGCCAGTTAATACGCAGCTGTGGCGTATCCTACCATAATTATGCAGATGACACTCAGATTTACATTTCACTCACAGCAGGTGAAAATGGACCAATCCATTCACTGTGTCACTGCATCGAACAGATTGACACGTGGATGCAAAATAATTTTCTCCAACTGAACAGAAACAAGACTGAACTAATAATCTTTGGGCCACAGAAACAAAGTGAAAGTGTCAGCAGCCACCTCGCGTCTCTTTCTCTAAAATGTAAAAATCAGGTTAGAAATCTAGGGGTCATCATGGACTCAGACTTGAATTTCCACAGTCACATTAAGTCAATTACATCATCTGCATTTTATCACCTTAAAAACATTTCCAGAGTCAAAGGGATGATGTCTCAACCAGACTTAGAGAAACTTATCCATGCTTTTATCTCCTGCAGGTTAGATTACTGTAATGGCCTGCTCACTGGTCTCTCAAAACGAGGGTTAAGACAGCTGCAGCTTATTCAGAACGCGGCTGCTCGGGTTCTAACTAAAACCAGGAAGTACAACCACATCACGCCAGTTTTAAAATCTCTGCACTGGCTCAGAGAATAGACTTTAAAACAGCACTTCTGGTTTACAAGTCTCTAAATGGTTTAGCACCAGAATATATCTCTGACATGCTAGTTACTTATGAACCTCCTCGGACTCTGAGAACATCTGGGACAGGCCTTCTGCTCGTGCCCAGAGTTAGAACTAAACAGGGTGAAGCAGCGTTTAAGTTTCATGCAGCAAAAACCTGGAATAGCCTCACAGATGAAGTAAAACAAACCTCAACTTTAACAATGTTCAAGGGGAGGTTAAAAACCTTCCTGTTTAGCTCCGCCTACACTACAACCTAAAGTGTTTGTTTTTTCTTTTATCTGTAGTCTTCTTTTTAAAATGTTTTTAATTTTTTCTTATGTTTCTTAATATAAATCGTGTAAATTGTCTTTTATTCCTGTAAAGCACTTTGAGTTACCCAGTGTATGAATTGTGCTATATAAATAAAATTGCCTTGCCTTGCCTTGCCTATCATATATAAGGTATATGTTGTCACCTACACATATTGAGGAATTATGTTGTCATGTCATGTTTAAATGTTTTGACCCCCTTTGCAAAGACTTTACTTTGTATTAAAAGTTTTTGTTGCTGCTGTCAATGAGGTTAGAATTCTTGTTCTCTTCTTGACAGGTTGTGGGGATACTTTTCTTCATTTTAGCTAGCGTCCTGTACCAAGCCCCACCTGAGTTGCCTCAAGGCAGCAGTGAGAGCACCTATCAAGGGACGAGCGACATGAGTGGCCTGGCTATCAAGGCACTTCCTGAAGATAGTGTTGTTGAAATCCAGCAACTTGGTTTGTGTAACCTAATATCAGTGCTATTTTTGTGAGATGTTTTCTGACAATAAATAATAAGTTCAATGGCTTTAGCTTAAAGCCAATAACATATTGACATTTTGTAACTTTTATAGGTTGAAAGCTGTCAATATTTACTGGAGCTTTAAAAATAACACAAGCTCTGAGTTAAATAATGGGATGGGACTATTTACACCTTTATGTTAGTCAATTATTTGCTCAGTAGTCTTTAGTTTTCTAGATCACATTGACCTGAATTGTGTAATCCACTAACCACTGCTCACATCCACACACATACAAACAGAGGAACACTGGAAGCAACAGAGAAGTTTGGGTGCCTCTTGTGTGTATTCAGATAAGAAGATGAAATCCAGACAGTAAATATTTGGCTGCCGCAAACATGGCTTATCTTATGACAGTAGAGCAATAAAAAGACCAGTTTTTCTGAATGTAAACAAATATACAAATATTTCTCTTCATATTTTCTCTGTTAGTGAGTGTGTCTGTCAGTCCACACTCAGGGAATAGAAAACCTAACCTGACACCAGCTAGAACTGCTTCATAGTACCTTCTGGGAAGGCTCCTGTTTAAAGGTTAAAGGTTGGTGATTGGCTAATCAGCTGCAGTTTAATCCAATCGGAGCAGTGCCATGTTGTTTATGTTTGTAACGGTAAAACGTCGCTACATCTTCAAACCCAGACCTGTCAGGGCTGTAACATCATTGGTCACAACGAGCCATTAAAAGCCAGGGTTCAGACCGTAAATACTTTGCTTGCGCAGGTCAAGATTGATCTTTGCGAGTTTGTAATTTAACTCCATAAACAAATCTCGCAAAAATCAAGCTGTAGCGCAAGGTTATAGAAAACCCTCCTTTGAGAATGGAGTCCTATTACAGTGCTGTTGCTGGTATCAGGTTTTAAACTATACTTTTACAAGACAAGTAGCAGAAAGGTTCAAGCAAAGTGCCTTTTACATCTTGAATTCTGTAAGAACTTTTGTTGTTCAATAAAGTGGTAAAGAAAAGACAGGACAAGCACTAAACCCATCTTTTGTGTTAGAGTTAGACTACCCTCATATCAAGCAGAGATAGTGTAACCAATACTATGGCCAAGATTACAAGGCTAAGACATTTCCTTACTTCATTAAAGACTCATAACAGAGCAAATTAACCTGGGTCAACTTTGCATTATACACACATTATACAACATTGGACGAATGGTTCAGTTGTAAGACAAAGTCATCAGTATCCCCTCGCTGTCATAAGAAATTGTGGAGATGGTTGCTCAGCATAAGGAACAATATTTTAACTTATATTAACCTATAAAATACTCACAGAATGGTTTGAAACAAAAGAGACACATCAACACACTGTGATTATACATCTGTGGCAGTAGAGCCGTCTTTGTTGCGTACACTCGTGGACAGGTGAACATGCTGATATATTTTATTGCTTGAATAAGAGAATTAACAGCCTCAGGTTGAGGATGACTCGAATCTATCCCAGCAGCTTTGGGCCTGAGGCGGGGTGCACCCTGGCCAATGGCTAGTTAGTTGCAGGGCTGACATTTAGAGACAGACACAGTGAGAGACAACCCTTCACTCTCACATTCTTTAACTCATGGAAATCTACCTTAACCACCTGAACATGTCTTTGGACGGTGGGAGAAAGCCAGACCCAGACAGAACACACAGTAACAGGGGGAGGACATGCAGACTCCTCACAGAAGATTCATATACTATCATGATATTGACTCCTACAGTATATATCTTTTTTGATTATATTATGAATAATTCTTGACAGTTTACACATCATATCCACATATCCAGATTACACATTTTACAAACAGTTGAATTGAATTAAATATTTAATTAATTTGAAGTTAAACTGTAGCAAATATGTAAATAATGTTAATGTATTTACTTATTCTCTACAGTCTATCATACTTGCATGTACACACTTGTCCTCTTTTGACAAACATTGAACTTTAGGGGGAGCTCTTGTTCCACTGAACCAGCACATGTCATAAGCTAAACTCTACTCGATATAAGCCATTCCAGCATCACATTTCGGTTAGTATGTGACTTCAATGCCTGGTTTAATATAAGAATTGAATATAAGAAATATAACAAATAATTAATAAGTAGATGAGAATACTGCAGAAATAATGGAATAGAATGATGCTGAAGAGATACAAAAACACAAGATTTGAGTCAGAAATCAGAAGTGACTTGACCTTTCTAGCTGTCTGCTCTACATTTAGCATTTTGACAAAAAAAAAATGATGTGCTACGTTTTAGCATGTGAGGCTTATCTTGTATGGCACCACTTAGAGTGATAAAATATTTAAAAAGTGGAACAGTGGTAGCCAAATTTTATCAATCTTGTCTTTAATATTTATTTAATTAATTTGATTAAATAAATCTCTCCGATAGTCCGTCTTGGCGTATGAGATTGTCCAGACGGAATTTTGTCTGTCTCTGAAGAAGCACACAGGCAGCTATGGTGAACACTTTGATTATACTAAAAGTTCTGCTAAAATACTCCTGCACTTATAGAACTTTTAGAAAACCAAGCAAGTGTCACTTTGTATTCTTATCACAAAAGTCAGTCTTACTGCCTGTTAAAAACGCTTGTAGCAGGTAACGCAGGTAAGTTCACAGACTCCACTTAAGGGAGCTTATTACATCACTAAATGACATGATACAACAGGCCAGATCTGCTTGCTTTTGTTTACTCTCCTTTAGCTCCTCAAGTGCCTGGGCACTCAAAGTGTGTTTGTAACAAGTTTTTAAACACTTTTGTAAATAATATACAATAGGTTCTGAGGTTACACCCTGTGGGTTATCTCCCCTGTGCTCGTGGTCAATCTATTTACCTGTCACTCAAGGTATATTAAGGGGTCACTAAAGTGAAAAGTAAAGTGATAAGTAGAGTAAAACCATCATCAAGCCCTTTAGATGTAATGTCGACTTTGCTGATGTTAAATTCATCAGATTTACCGTATGTTGTCAAACTGATCAGACCTTACCTTACAACTGATTCTGTGCCCAGCTTTATTAAACAAGCAGTTGTCAGACCCATTCTGAAAAAGCACAATTTGGATTAATTTGAACCAAATAGAGCTACAGGGGAATTGATTTGCTAAGCCGATATTCAAGCACCCTCTCTGCTGCGTCATCCAGCTGTTCAGCTCAGGCCGTAACCCTCCTCCACCCTCATATACACACTCATAATCATCATCAATAGCACTCATCTCTTCATCTCATCCCCACCACCAGTGTCTAGGCCCCAGGGGGGAAGACCTGCAAATCATCTCCTCTGCTCTTCTCTTATTATTCATCACATGGCGTCTTGACGTCTGCCGGGGTCTAAGCTCCAAAGTTATACTTCAAGCAACTTACACTTTCAATAAACCCCATGTCAATGCATACATTGTCCGTTTCTGTTTGAGTCTCTCCAGGTTGAAATAACTACAGGCCTATATCTAAACTCCCTTTTTTATTCAAAATCCTGAAAGAGTGCATTCTTGATTGAAACAATTTGATTGTCATGTTTTCTCAAATGCCATTCTGCTGAGACGCCCCTAAAATTGACACTAAGATGGCTGCTGACTCTGGACAGTACATTGTTTTGAAATTAATTGATTTATCATCTGCATTTAAAACAGTGGATCACAATGTATTGATGAATTGTCAAAACAAAATGGGACACAGATTGTTCTTTGTGTGTATAAATAAAATTCTGTCTGAAATGACCCCCTGTCATGCAGAGTCCCTCAAAGCTCTATTAGCCCTATACTGTATATATAAATAAAATAATATATATATATATAAAACAAAATAGTTTACCGAGACCTAAAACTATTTTGTATATTGGTCCCATATATATATATATATATATTTTTTTTTTTTAATGTATTGATTTTATGATGACATTCAGTTGTATTGTTCTTTCTAAGACTCGTAAATAACATGCCAATGTCATGTGCTACAACCAGAGAAAAGGAGCCAAATAGTGGCAACAAATAGACTCACCATGTTACTTTAGAGATAAAGATTCTGCATGTTTTATTTTTAGGTTTGCAGTCAAGTAAGGACACCAATGGAACAGTATGCCCGGCTAATAATATTGGGCTCAAAAGTTCTAAATCTGCTAATGTTTTCTGCAAGGATGAGAGGAAGGGTCACAGGAAGACAAAGAAACTACGTGAGAAGAATATAAAGGAGAACACTAAAACTTCTCATTAAATTATACTCTAGTGTCAGGCAGATGAGGCCCCATCTCCAAATGAATCTATCTCAATCACAGGCACAAGCATCGATTTGAATGAACCCTTTATGAGGTTCTCAATTCAGACTGGATTCAACACACAAAAGTAATACATATTTATTCACTTTTTAATTAATTAGATAGAAGGAGAAAAAACACATTTGGAAAACATGGTGTTGATTTGAAATGATACGAGGTATCGGGTTTACTTAAGCCACGTCACAAGACCTTTTACCATATAAACAGAACACAGGATCAGAATGTGTTGCTGGGATTAAATAAAGCTATTCAAAGCTTCTAAGTCCATTACACATATTTCTGTTTTCACAGTCCCTCAGTCAAGCCCGCTCGCACAGATGGTTAGCACTTCTGCCTACGCTATCTATTGATAAAAAATATAATTTACCACTTTGATTCTATTTTACTGTTTGAACGTAATAACCATTCACTTTACTGACTGTTGTTTGTTCTGATTAACTGTGCTATCAGGTAAGAGAGGATAACATTGATTGTTTGGATCAATTGTATGTGTAAGTGTGCGGTGTATATTTTGTTAGGTTCGCAAACCTTTGCCAAGTTCTGAGACTTGTTGCTCAAACTGGATTAGCTTTTGATCCTGGGAATTTCAGGTTCCAGTTTGGTTTTGAGCAGGTTTTATTGCCATGGTAACTTACACCAGGGGTTCCCAAACTTTTTGTACCGCAACCCACAAAATAACAGTGCAAGCGCTCCGCGACCCTTGATGTCTCCCCTGAGATGGTTGAAACATACAAATTTTGCACACAGCTGCGCACAGTGCACAAGGTCTATTTCAAAAAACAGGCATAGCACCAACACAAAGAACACAACCGAACAGTCATATTCTCATTTTAGTAATAAGAAAGTGGTGAATACATCAGTAAAATGAGTCCTAATGTAAAAACTGAACTCACAAGTGAACACAGTATGCAGGAGCAGGACAAAAACATCTTATACTATGTCATGGTTTATATGTTTGTTTTGAAATAAACTACACTTTTAACTACCATATGCTGTTTATTTATTTTTTATTTATTTCTGGACATCATCTCACAACCCCACTGTGTCCCGCAACCTCCACGGGGCGTCCCAACCCCCACATGGCTATTCTGCACTGGAGCAGGTCTTGGAACATGCAAAGGTTTTATGTTTCATTTTTATTTGCTGCCACAATATTTTTATAGTGTATTGGCAGTACACTGGTTAAGAGTTTAAACCTTAGTTGAGAGTTGATAATAGTGTTGAGTAACAGAAGAACCCAAACTTCCCTAGTTTAGATTTGTGTGCTTTTATCAACTCAGAACTAGCAACTCTGAGTTTGCTCATACTGCTTTGAGCAACAGTTTTTTATGAGTAAGTTCACAAATAAGCAAATGAAAATGACATTCAAACATAGGTCCAATAAGGTTGCACTGTGTAAAGTTTTGTAGAATACATCTAAACTAAATAAAACACAAAGGTCAAAATTATAGTTGTTTTCACGTACATAAGTTGGTGCAGTTTTAATTGGTTGGCTCATTATCACGTATTAAGCTTTGATAACTGAATTTAATTGTAACTAATGTTCACTGTTTAATTTGAAATCAGCTGTTAATACAGTATTATAGTGAACTTATTTTGCCCCACATTTGTCTTTGTCCTTGTAGCTGCTTGTGTGCTCAAATATAAAGACAAATGTGCTTCACCTCCAGCAGTGCCACTTTGACTGTTCTGGACAATTGTAGTACCCTACCTAAGGCCCAAAGTTGCTGGGATGGGCTCCATTCACCAACGACCCCTAACCGGACTGAGCGGTAGAAAATGAATGCTACATTATATGTGCAATACACCGTCTATGACAATGTATTTGTATGGAGTAGATCCAATCAATTCCTACCAATGCAACTCTCCAAAGTCATTTTGACAGTTGAGGGTAATATGTTCGTTAGAAGAGAAATGCTTCACCTTCACTTCAGGTTGCAGCTTTGACACTTTACAAATATTTTATCTGGCCTAACCAACAAAGGGAAAGAGAGAAAGTAAAAAAAGCACAACTGTCTCACACTGTTAAAGTGATACTTGAGAGAGAAAGGGCTACATTAAAAATGTAATCATTCAATATAAAGTCAGGCACTGTTTAACTCAGTTTCATTCAGTAAATCAATCCAGAATTGGCTGACTTCAAAAAAGTTTGCAACTTAGTTTTGAGTCCAACATCTTGATTCTTTTTCTGTGGTACTGAGTGAAGGTCAACCACAGCGGGGGAGGAAATATTCTGTTAACATCAGAGCACCACGGAGTGAATAAAGGCAGGAGGGGCACATCGGAGTGTGTCCAAAAAGGGAAATAATTACATCTTTTTTACAATGTCTACATGTCTATACCGCACTGAAAACTGCAGACTTTAATTTGATTAGCTAGAATAATTCACAACATTACAACCGGTTTGGGTGTCCTTAAAGTTAACCAGAGAGTACACAGTTATAGTCTGTAGAGCATGGGCAAAGTAAAATGTCAGTGTAATTTTATAAAAGTTCAGTGAAAGAAAGGACTTGGAAGTTCCATGTGAGTTATTTCATGGCATTTCTTTAGTCTCAGGCAAAGACTGTGATTTAAGAGACTCTTGACTCTAGATGCTATGGCTAATGTTCTTTCAGATTGTACATTTTACACTTTGATCTTCAGCATCTTCAGCTCTTAAAGAGTTGGATTATTAAACTAAACTCAAAAAAATATTGCTTTATGAAAAGCGTCATTAATTTAATGAGGTTTTATACACCATTATCAAAAATGTAAACAATAACAATACAATTACAAGTCCTGAGTCATGCATGGAGCAGTCACCCAACTGTCTGTGTGTTCTGACCATACTGCTGTCCCTTTTGTTCATAAACCAATACATTTCACAATAAACTGCATGTCAGCACATTTTATCTCTGTGAATTATTACTATGTATTTATAGTCGTTAAAAAAATTGGTTTAGATCAGTGTTTTCTAAACGTTTGTTTAGAAGCCAAATCAGCCAAATCAGTCATGGCCCTAGCTTTTAATCAAAAGTGTTATGATGAGTACGGTTATTATTTTTTGTTTGATAGCTTTGCTCTTTTTTTGTAATTATGTTGGAATGGAATTATGTTTGTAATTAACACAGGTAAACAGTGCTTTCTGCAGCATCTTTGCTTTCAATGCACTCACTCCCATCGTGCTGCTTTTGAGTGGACAATAAAGGAGTAATAAAGGAGCCGGACTGGTTACATTTCCCCCCCGACACAAAAGTTTTTATATTTTTTTCTTCACAGTACAAGAAAGCAACAACAGAAATGTTTCCACTGAAGCAGCACAGTGGGGTTATAACTAAATGTTGTTACACTGGTGTAATAACTGGTTTTCAAAGGAGTCACAAATAACGGTGCTTTAACAGTTTAGTTTCCAACACTTTGGTAAAGTTCCACTGCATTATCTATTTGACAAAACAGTGAATGCTTATTTAAGTAAAAATGAGAATAAAAAAAAAAAAAGGTTGTATATTCCAGGAAAAAAGTATGGATACAACTAAACACCAATCTGTCAATTATTTTTTACAATTAATCAATCAATTAATATTTTTAACAATTGATGATGTGGTGGACTTGAAACACAGCCTGACGTGAGCTCTCTATTTATTTTATAAACAGGAACTGTATGTCAGTTCCTCAGATATGTTCCGTACCGTCCAATCACATTTAAATGCCGCTGGACTGTTGCATTGCATCACACTTAGGCGACCGAAGTCCCCTGTTCAAAACAGTCAAGATGGACTGCCGGGAGTTTGTTTGCCTCTGCTCTTCAATCAGGTTTAAATAATCTAGACAACATTAACATGTTTAAAACCTCAACAGTCGACAGCAGTAAGCGCGTTCCTTTTTAAAGAACAAGTGTTTGCACGCCATGTTTGTTTGTTTACTTGCTGATAGAGTCTGGCTTGCCAGGCTAGACATGAAGGGCAATTATAATTATTTGGGTAGATAAGATTTTGAGATATTTCTACAGTAAATTAATTTTAAAAAAAAATGTATGAATGAATGAACTACAGTACATGACATTGTTTTTCATAAGCAGAGACACATGTGTAGGCTACCTAGAAGTGTGCCACACAAGGACTACACATGATTTCACATTGACATTTTTAGCCAAAGCGACTTACATTAAGCTTCCATTCAACAGTGTGAACAACAGCTGAAGGTCAAGTGTCTTACCCAAGGACACAACAACAGTATGAACTGTGGGGAGAGCAGGAATCAAACCACCAACCTTCCGGTTATAGGATGACCACTCTGCCACTGGGCAACTGCGCCCACATTTTAGGTTGACAAATTATATTAGATTGTGTTCATAAAGTCCAAATATATCATAAGATTCACTTTATACTATTACTTAGAAATATCTCTTATTTAGAAATATCCTTAAAAAAAAAAAAAATCCATTAAAAGTAATGTGTTTATCTTAAATTATAAACATGAAGAGTTTTCAGGAATTTACCAACATGTGTGTTGTTTGTGGACTGTATTTATTAGACAGTGTACATTTTTATGAGTTAAATATATAGAACAATGTCTGTTGGTACCATCCCAAAAAGGAAATATTATCACTCTCACGTACCGTCTCTGGATCTGTTCCACTAAAACTAATTTTCTACAGGCTGAAAAAACAGGCTGGGTTATAAATCAGAGTTAAACATATTGAAAAACAGGGCCACTTTTTTTTTACTTTTACTTTAAGAAACCTCCTGAAAAAGAGGTGCTGGATCTAATGTAGGAGGGGCAGAAATATATTCCCCTGTGTCCCCCACAGATTAAGCCCCTTAGGACTGATTACTATTCAATGACTAAATTAGTTAGCAATTATTAATATTTATATTTTAATTAATAAATTGTTGCAGCCCTAGAATTTTTTTTTAAACAAAGCTAGCACCAGCTGTTTCTTGTTTTAAAACTCTGTGTTCACTGTCAACATTGCATTGAACACAAGCACTCATTAAAACTAAATGCTGAATGTCTGGTCTTAATATGATTCAGAGGTAAAGGGTCACACTTAGCCCCTGCATTAGACATATTATGAAACAGTCTCACCGTGCTTCAGACCAAAGTTCACACCATCTGGTAGTGTTTGGAGGCAAAAGAAAAATAACTAAAAGAGGTAAGGTTAGATGTTACCAGAACCAAAACCAGCCATACCAACGTCATCAGTACCGTACTCTTCCACTCACTGTACACGGTGCTTCTGAGGCTGCGTGAGAGTAGAGAGTAATGCTGCTGAAAGTCAAGTGATTTTCTCAGGATGGGATGACAGGAGGATGCTGGAGACCGTCCCGGAGCCGCTGTTTGTATGAGCTCTGTCAAGTCAAAGAGACATGTCCTTTTGAATATCTATAATGAGAAATAAGGGTTAGCAGCAGCTTGTCCTTTGAGCTCGCTGACACGGACTGCACTGGAAAATGCAATTTGTCCAAATGTACAGATGAACTGTAACATATGCTAACGTTTAGGGAGGGTGAAATGAATACAAGTTACTCATGCACTTTAAGGCAGAAACTCCTATAGTGTATAGAGACCAATGGGACAAGATGTTATTAAAAAAATGTGCATTATAACATAAATCTATGGCCCAGATGTTCTTTGCCCTGCACTTATTAAATTAGTTTAATGTTACACTTTTTGTTACTGTGCTGCAAAAGGGAGCTGTTCTGTTGATGTGTTTTGACATTGTCCTTGTTGGTCACTCATCACATTCCAACCTGTGGTCTCCAAAGAAACTCAATCACAAGAAATAATGTCAGTACTCCAAACTGATCAAAATTGTTTCATTTCATTTGAGGCTAAAGGAAAGGCTCTGTGGATGTTCAAAATTACTTTTTTGGCAGATTCATCTGTTCATTTTTCTACATATTTCCGTGACACTGGTAATGTTCTTGTTGTATTGTAATAGAATGTATTAGGGATTTTCTTCCATAATATCAGACATAAAACAGCTTACGGCCTCCAATATATCTTGTAGAAGGTAAAAAACAAATTTGTGATATCTGATACTGGATGCAGAAAGATTTGATGTGTTTACACCAGCTAAACCCCAATCTTGGACAATCTAATGCGGCTGTATTGATACTATAAATTTGTTCTGAGATTTTGTCCTTTTAAGATTTGTGCATGTTAAGATTTGTGCGTGTTAAGATTTGTGTGTGCATCAAATGACAGTGACAAGCAATCATTTATGTTTCATTAAAATAAAATAAATGTACCATTGACATGTTGCTTAATTTTGTCACACATGTAATGCTACTGTAGGTAGACTACTTACAGCAACTGATCTGCCACTTGACAACCTCAGTATGAAAAGTTCATTCGCAAAAGCAGATAAACATTTTTTTCTATTATTTGCGAAAGGTCATATCAGTCAAACCAACCTTGACCAATTAGGACCACTAAAATGGATTTGGAAAAAATGCACTATGTAGAGAAAGATTTACAAACTGAACTCAATGAACAAAATGAACTCTTTGTATGTCTGCTAACTTTCAAGCAAAAGAATAAACCATCTGCACGCTTTCATTGTCTTTACTCAGAGCAAACTAAGCCTTAGTTGTGCAACTCTGACATGGCAGGACTGTTACAAACCAATCTGTATTTACAAAGCTGTAAATTGAAAATGTCAAACTTAAATCTTTTGAAGATTGCACAGCAGCTGAATTTTTGAGTTTACGAACTCACAAATATCCATCTTGAGCTGCTTTGCGATACAAATTCACAAATTGTTTTGCTACATTTCTAACTCCAGAAGCAATCTGTTGTGCCATGTTATTCACATAGTAATGTCAGTTGTTTCATTGTTGAAAGAAAGACACCCACAGCTGCCAGTACTGTCACATCATTGGTCCAAACCACCCGCAGTTCAGAGAACATCACAGAAGGATGTAAACGCAAATCTCAAAAGAAGCACCAGCTGCTGTGCAAAGTTAGGATGTACGTTTGAAAAGTGAAAAACTAAATCTACTGTGAATGGTTTGGTTACAATAAATCACAGGGCCGCGGGAAGTAATTTTGAACAGGGGGTGCTGTGAATGTTTTTTTGCTTTTGTTTTTTTTTTGACAAAAAACCTATGAGCCTATAGGCCTATTTAAAATACATTTTAAAAATAAATACATTGAGATTTACTACTTTATTGTCATATACACTTCAGTGCACAGCCAGCCAGGGTCTGAAACACACAGACATCAGTTCTCAGATATGCGCAATGCGCTATTAATCTGAAGCAGAAGCAGAATCAGAAATAATAGTTTAATAATCGAAAGAAAACGAAATAATTACTTTCATTACAATTTCAGATAGCCTATACATACATGCAACTTATTTAGATACAACAAATAATATTACAACAAAATATAATATTAATCAAACTTCACAATAACGCTAAAACAACGCTGACCATTTTGGTCAGCTGGCTTGAGTCACTGCACGTTTATGTCACACGCAATTCTATTAACTCAAATCTTTTTACGCACACCACAAGGAAATAATCTCTGACTATTTAAACGTTATTTAACAGTTCTCCACAACCATTACGCAAAGAACACACGAACGAAATAATACTCTCCATCTCCATCCCCACCACCTTACAAAAATACTATAGTGTACTACTTACAATTGCTTGGCTAGTCAAAGATCATCCCACACTTGTTGCCAAAAAAATAAATGTTACAAGCGCGGCAATACCATGCTCTTACCTGAGCTACATGCAGGCGGGGTGCCCTGCAGTGTGGTTACAGGTGTCCAAATGTCGAGGTGCGCTCTCGTGGAGATAAAGTCTCTCATGAGGGGACGAATGTCCAGGGAGTTCAGAATGTCTGTGTTGGTATGCATCAGCGAAAGGTGTGTCTTTCATGTCTTCTTCAAAAACGCAAGGCGGAGAAAGTGCTCGCCACGGAGATGGGTAGTCAGTCACAGACATAACTCGATCAGTTTTTCTATCTCTGAAAACATGGCTCTTGTTTGTGGCTGGAGCTTTATCAAACATGATGCTACATATTGGACTGTGACACACCTAAACCCTCTGTCTTTTGTGACATCGGCAAGCTGCTTGGCGATGCTTGGCCTAAGCATTTTGAGCTGGAGTTCAAGGCGGTGACCTGCCTGCCTGACGTTGACAACGTAACTTCCGAACCTGATGATTAGGCCTCAAAATATGAAATTAAAATCCAAAATATACGTAATAGCCTACGTGTGTCAAAATCATTTTCTAAAATATTCATAAGGAATTTATAAATTGTGCAAAATATTTTAATAGGCCTACATTTTTTTTAATCTCCCTCTCGTCTCTAAGGGGTGCTGCAGCACCCCCAGCACCCCCACTTCCCGCGGCCATGATAAATCATCTAGGTGAGTTTCCCTAAAAAGCTATACAAAGAGAGGCACTTTAAGATGAATGCCTGATGGCTGGGTCACAGTTAATGGCTTAAAGAATCCCAAAATGATACAAGCAAAGGAGGTGTTATTATAATTGTTATTAACTCGGCTGTGTCATTTCTATTATGTACATGAGAAGGATGACAGCAATGTGTGATTCAGCTATTAGTCTGGAGCTGTACAACACCGGATGGATAGAAGGCCTGGAGCGTAGGAAACAAAGTTTGTCTTCCACACAAGATCAGCTTGAGAACAAAGAAAGCACATGTCTGTTTCAGGAAGATCAGAGTACTTTGTATGCTGTCTGCAAAAAGCTTCAAACTGAAAGTGAAAACTTCAAAGATGGAGGAAACTTCAAAGTAGAAAATAAGAGCTTCTCTTTGAGACCAAAGGCTCTCTGGATAAATTGTGTCCTCTTCATACTGTATGTGATTCTTCAAGGCTTCAGTTGTTTCCCTCCAGGTGCTATGTTGGATCATGACACCACATCCTAATGTGTTTGAGTCAGAGGCAGCTCTGACAGCTGTTGTGTGTCTCCACACTTATCTGTCACAAACTGTATAGTCCTTTTTGTTTGACAGAAACTAGTAGCCAATCAGCATCAAGATCTGCTGCTGTTCAACATGCAGCCGGCCTTTTCAACATACTCATGTGAGAGATCAAGGAAATGAGAACCTTGTTATTGTGGACATCTCTTTCTATCACAGATTTATTGGCATGTGCCACAGCGATCAATAAAAAGATGGCAGATAATGACCTAGAAATCAAGATAATTAAGATGCCATCTCTTCGTGGCAATAGTGCAGATTGTAACTCAATGCTTAACACTCTTTTTTTATAGCTGTCATCTATAAACAAACCAAAGAAAATAAGAAATACTTTCATAGAAGAAAACCAAGGGTGTGTTTCTCCTGTAGCATTGCTCAGTTTGTCCTCTCTGGGCACCTGTAGCAACAGTAACAGAAAGTAATGGAACTAAACTGTCTCTTTACTCTGGGTTTTGTGGAGCTTTTTTTCCAGAAGAAGAAATACAGCGAGTTCTTGTATTGTGATTATCCACTATTGAGTTTTTTCCATTTGTTCACACTATGCTACAACATTTTACACAGTGCACCTTTCACATACAGTATATACTGTATGTACACATTTAGTCGGGCTGGAGGTCAAAAGGTCACTGTGGCCTTACTCTGTTCTGAAAGTGTGATGTTACCACATGATAACCACATTATCATAATAATTGTATAGTTAAAAAGAGAAACTAACTCCTGTAATTTCAGAAATCACATTAGATTCAGGATTTTTTTAATATATTAGATAAATACTACAGTTTTCTGTAATTACCAATTTTTATTTTATTTTATTTTTTTTTACTTCAGTCTATGATCTGTTGTAGATAAAATCATTCTGACATTCCTCAAAGCAGTTTCTGTCTCCCTTTGTTCTTCTTCAAATAGCAAAGCTAGTTTCATTTAAATTATTAATAATAAATAAAATATTGCTGCATTTCATCAAACAAGCTTTACTTTTTATCAACATGGTGTTCACTGTAAAGACCTTAAGAAGCAAAATGGCACCTGCCCCAATAAATGTTTTTTTCCAAATTAGCTATATATTGAATGATTTAAAGTAGACAGAGTTGGTCATTAACATAATTCAGTCAAGGTCCCATGTTCATTTATTGCATTGCTACCATAGGTTTTTACAGAGAAAGCTTGTTATTAAGAATGTTAGCAAGACCAAAGGCTGATTGTGGACTTTAGCAGGAAGAAGCAGAAGAGCAGAGAAGAGTAGAGAAGCAGACCTGACATGTCCTGGTTTACAAAGCTCACCAACGCCTGTGTCATCTAAGGCAACCCCACAAGCATCCTTAGTAAGGTCTGGATGATAAGCATCCTGAATGGGAGCATTACTGTGTGGATGGGGGGGGGCTGCCCCCAGCAGGACTACTCAGCTCTCATGAGGGTGGTCCAGCCAGCAGAGAGAATCATCAGGACCCCCCTCCCCAGTTTGTAGAATATTTAGATCAAAAGATGCAAAAGGAGACCTGAGTCATCCAGACATGTTGCTTGCTGAGGATCAACACAACGCGAGGATGAAGAAGAGTGTTTATCCTCATGTAATAAGACTTTTAAATTAAATGGGTTATTTAGAATTTCACTGCACACATTGTATAATGGTGTATGTGACAAATAAAGGATGAAACTTCTTTCAGTTATTCATTGTTATGGTAAGAAATGGAGGGAAAAGGGTTTATTTTGGCAGGTTATTTACTTTTTTTACACTTTAAAAACTGCAACTTTGTATTGTCTGCATGCTTCTTGTCCAGTCCATTTGCTCTGTGCAATATAATGAAGCATCCTTCTAAAGGCTTCTTGATGTAAAACCATCTCAAATGAGTGAAGAGCCACTTCACAAATCATTATGTTGATGAAATTGGTGGTGGATTCAACAGACAACTCAATTCAACATAACGCACTTCGGTTTAATCAGCAGAAAGCAGTGTTAAAGATTCTGTCGATAAAGAATTTACTGACAAGTACTGCACATTGCAAAGAATTGATCATTGTTATGTTGGGTTCATTTTGTGGTGTATCCCAATTTGCTTTAAACCCCCGTGACCTTTGCATCTATTGTTCCTAAATATTATTTCTATTTTACAAACACTGGTCACATTTTCATATATCATCAGATATGATTAAATATGGTATCAATAACCAGTGCTACTCGATTAACATTGTAGTTTGACCTAACTTTTTAATTCAATGTTACCAGAGGTTGGATCTTTAACTAAGTCACCATGAATATATGAAATTGAGAAAAAAGTGTTAATGTTGCCTAGTTATTTTACACTAGTGGCACTTTCAAACCGCAACCATAAAAACAATAATACCACTGGAAAGAAGCTATTGAAGATGAGGCCCATGGTGTTCAAAAACCTCTCTCTCAAGTATGTTGCATGTCACAGCTGTGGTGAATGTTTACGCCCATTACTCTTCACTGAAGCCAGTTATTATTTCTGATTACAACACAATGCTCACAGCCATAAATGGGGACTAATTTCACTGATGATGGTAAATATTTATGTTCTTTAAACATTGGCTTTGTGTTGAAGACAGACAGTAATATGTATAAGGCCTATTGTAGTATTTCCCTTGAGTGCATACATTAGCACTGAAGGACCTATGTCTTTGTTCAACTTCTTTTAGATGTCTTAAAGAAAGGCCGTGTATAGTTACTAAATTGAATTGAATGCAGGGTGAGGTTTATTGAGAGAAGGAGGAGGAGCACCAAAAGCACCAACAGCAGGACACATTAGTTAAGTAAAGATGTGTTATGGGATATAGTTCTCCTTCAAACACAATCCAAGTCAATGGCTTTGTTTTACTTGCTAACTTTTCTTCTGTTGCATGAAACATGTAAAGTCAAATGACATTAGAATGTATCCTAGTTGTCCAATAACAGCAACCTAAATAATATAAAAACATGACGGACATTTGTGCTATTGTGAAGTCAATAGTCAAATGTCTTACTCAGTCACCTAAGTTTACAGACAGAAAAATCTGATAAATGATCAGAAATAGGCCGATACACTAGGCCCAAGCAGAGTTGTATTTGTACAGAATGCACTAAAATGATCCTACTGTTTTTTTCTTCCAAACTTTCTGGTTTGAATAATTTCCTTTTAACAAACAACATTGTAATAACACATAGAGTCTATAGAAGGATCTGCTCCCTCTACTGGCCAAAGGCTACACAGTGCTGCTTGAAGCCGAACAAAACAGCACCACAAATCAAACTGACTAAAATCCAACTTGTACTGCTCCGAACAATGCGATTTCTCCCGACCCCTTGCTGTGTCGGCCCAGTGGTGTGACAGTACTGTCAGTTATTGGGCTAGTTTTAGGTTTGACAACAAAGCCATGTCATCCTCACTTCATACAGCCACTGTGTCCTTGGGCAAGACACTTTGCCTCGAATGGTGTATGAATGTGTGTGATTGTAGAGGTGAGTTTGGTGGTGGTCAGAGAAGGCTCTGAGCCTAGAGCATTATGAAGCATTATGTAAATGCTTTGGGTGCCTAACGGGGAACAAAAAAGTGCTATATAAATGCATGCCATTTGTCTATTACCATGTCATGTATATAGTCTGGTGTCTGGTCTGATTGAAAAAAAATGCTGTTACAGAAGTTTACAAGTGGTTCATCCAAACACCCCCAGGTATTCATCTAAAACATTTCCTGTGCAGATGAGTCAGGTTGTTGTTACACTAAATTTGACATTGTGTTTACTGTTGTCATGACTTGTTGTCACTTAATATGCAGTGGTGTTTTCTCCCAGAAGCCAGGGGAAGCTAGACTTCCATCGTTTTTCAAACCTAAGTTGTTTCCATTCATTTCTTCTTTATTTCTATGTAATTACTCTCATTTTATAACGCTGAACGGCTAACCTGTTCTGGAGCTCAGGTAGTTACAGGTAGACAATAGAAACACACATATGCCTTCAAAGTGCGTGTGTCAGTCAAGTTCATTTGTTAATGTTGGTAAGAACCACGGACAGTTCCCTTTGGCTCAGCTCCTGTGTTTTTGGGCTGTGGGTGCTGATGACATGTTTGTTCTGTTGTTGTATGCCTATAACCTAAAAATACATGGTTTAAGATGTAGGCCTAATTATTCCATTATTTATACTGTGTTGACATTACGTGGAATGATTTCATAAATAATATGGTTCCAGTAAGTTCCAGTCTATTGATAAAAGGAAAGAGGGATGCTGAATGCTGATTTGCTCTAAATTAGCTCTGCTACAATCAAGAGAGAGAGATTGTATATCCCCCCCCCAGGTTTCCTCTGAAAAATTACCCATGCCACACCACTGCTAATATGTTCTCCATTTCCCATAAAGCTGAGCTGCGCCTTGCATTAATGCCTCAGTTACTCCCTTTTATTGTGGCAGACGGACCACTTCACTTTCTAGAAAGTGACACATAAGAAAGAATTTCCCACGACAAAAAAAAACAAGCAGAAAAGGCGCTAGTGTTCTGTAACTTTTTCATTTAAGAGTTATATAATCATTGCACGATTGACAGCAGTACTGTACTTTCCTTATGTTCCAAATATTGTGAAGCTAATTTAGAGCACTTTTAGGATCTTTCAGAATTTTATCTGCAGTGTACACCTTCAATTAGAGAATCGGTTTATAAAAGCTCTTCAAATGTAGATGGGCTCTCATTGTGGTAGTGTCCGACCCCCATTAGTCTGACACAAAGACCTTCGCAGCTAATGAAAGTATAATTACATCCCTCAAGCGTCCTTTCAGTGCTCCTGGGATTGGGCTTTTTGACTGCCCCCTCATGCATTTGGTTTCCAAGAGCCTTTTATGTATCAACCTTATAAACAAAGCTTTTCAACATTTCAATTCCAAAGTGACCAGGGCCACCTCACTGTGCTACACTGTGATTAAGTTGTCCTTTCCAATGTCAAATGCTTCTCTTCTCATTAAGAAAAGCCGCTTGCTCATAAGAAAAGCAAATTTGCCATTTCCGTTCATTTGTATGAGCCATTTTTGTGATTGATTCACCTTTGTAGCTCTAATTTACCGCGCCTGGCCCTCCACCTCCAGCCGTCACCACAACAAAGAGTGCTTTGGTAGACTGCAAACACGTGTGCGACGGAATATGGCTCTTCATTTGCATTGGTTAATGTGATTACTCTTCCCAGGAGGCTACAGGTCACAAATTGAATAATAAAAAAGCAAATGAGATAATGACCTCATGAGCGCGTGCAGTGGGGCCACAGATAAAGAGGTGTGACGTGATGGGACAGCATGGTGTTGATAGGTAAACAAATTTCTGATCATAATCCGAGCATTGATAGTTACATTGTAGTCACAGAGTGGTATGTGCATGCTGAAAGTTGATTAACCTTCTCCAGAAATGCACTACTCCATCCATACTAATGCATTTATTCCCCGCTGGATGAGAAGACAGTGTCGACAGCACAATAACAAAACTGTGACAACATCATAGAAGGCTGGTGGCTATATTTTACAGACAAGAAGAAACCTCTTACAGTCTCAAGTGGAGAAGCAATACCCACTGCTGTCAATTGTGTCAAAGATCTACTCTAGTCCTAAATTTCTTTCTGCAGAAAGGGACAATAGAAAGACTAAAGGATCCCAGTTTCTATCTGGAAATGTCAATATGCTTTTTCTTTTTTTTATAAAATAAGAATAAAAGGAATGCGTAAGAATTAAGTCAATGAGTGCATCTGTACACGAGCAGCTAATTCATTACAATAGGGTTATATAGACATTTTAATTTTTTATTTTAATCAGAGCTCTTTTTTGCATGTTAATTTATATATATAAATATATATATATATATATATATATATATATATATATATATATATATATATATATAAATATATATATATATATATTATATATATATAAATATAAATAATTTATATTCAGATTTATTTTTATTGCCTGAAAATGTTTCTTAACCTTCCAGGTAAACCTTTTATGTTCCTCTTTCAGCTGATCATTGAAAAACAGTTTTGGGAGATATTTTGGGAAAATCACAATAAATGTTTGCCAAGCCATTATTATTTTGAGAGTTTTTATATTGTTACATCCTCTTTAAAATAACAATAAAAATATTATACTGTGGTGCTGTCTTTATGGAATTATTTTATCATGTGATTTTAATATTGGTACATCACAAGCACAAGGCATCAAAGAAATCATTTTGTTATCCCAGCACAATTTAGAGAATACCTTCATACACCAAAGAAATGTGCATTTCAAAATTGTATTTGTATCAATCCCAAAGCAATGGTCAGTGTGGACATTCAGTGAAAATGCTCCAAAGGTGTTGTATTTGTCTTTAAACATGAACAATAAGTAGGCTTCAAATGTACTGTTGTATATATAAACTATATGTAAAGGAAATGCATTGTTAGGATATATCCATTTCTGCTTTGAATAGTACATTTCTACTGCTACAGCTTAAACATGGGAGTTGTACCAGAACGTTTACCAGAACCCAGAAAGCTCTTCTATTTACACCCACTGATAAATGTTGGAGCTACATGTGGGCCCTATAGCAGTCGTCCTATAACCGAAAGGTTGGAGGTTCGATTCCTGCTCTCCCCACAGTTCATACTGTCGTTGTGTCCTTGGGCAAGACACTTAACCCTCCTTGCCTCCAGTGACACAGCTCTGGTGAATGAATGTGTGTGATTGTTGGGACAACAGATGGAACTGATCCTGGCTATAATCTGGCATGTTTACATTCATGTGGCTCATGTATGTTCATTAATATGCACTGTCCCAATCAAATAAATTAATAATAACAACACATTAGACAGCACATTAGAAACCAGATATTATCTATATTCAACCATACAAAATTGAAGCTATGCCTCAACTGCAGCTGAGTGGTATTATTGTAGGATGTTGATAAATGGAGCTTTGTGTGACCATCAGGGCTTGCACATGCTCATCCTTTTACAGACTGTGCTATTGTGAATGTTTTATTTCTGTGGTTCATTATACTTCATGTGTGAACATTAATGTGTTTTGGTGTGCACCTTCAGTACCATTAGGATTATGCAGGTTAACGTTTGTAAGCTGTTTTGGATTGGTGTTACAATTACAGGGTTTATTGTAAAACATGATGCAAACCCACCAATAAGGGCCTCACAGGCTTTGGGTCTCACACAACTTTCAACAACAGCATTGAAATTATTCAACATAACCAACCTCCCTGCTACATAGTGCACTTACAACTTTGAAATAAAAATGAAAGCACTAAGCAAGTAGGTAGCTTTAAGTGATTAAAGAGGGGTATGTTTGTGCCTTTGCTTTACATGTCAATGGTTAAAAGGGCATAGAGGGTAGCTCAGTGGGTAGAGCGGTCGTCCTTCAACCGGAAGGTAGGCGGTTCGATTCCCGCTCTCCCCACAGTTCATACTGTTGTTGTGTCCTTGGGCAAGACACTTAACCCACCTTGCCTCCAGTGAGTGGACTGGTAATTACTGGTAATTAGAACAATGTAAGTCGCTTTGGATAAAAGCGTCAGCTAAATTAATAAATGTAAATATACATGTAGGTTTCCCTTGAAGGTCGCCTCAAAAAGCCTGGCTTACAGCCCAAATTTCAGCTAGTGTCAGAAGCTTCAAGTCAGAAGTTGTGACTAAAATGTTTCCATCGAGACTCTGGACAGCGAGACTAACTAGACTTCATAAGCCTTGATAATGCAGTGCCTGAGCAGAACATTAAAGTCAATTGATGAAACAATCAACCCTTAATGAAAAACTATGGCGAGAAACACGAGCAGCCTTTTAACAAATGGAGTAAACAAAGCCATGTGAGAAGCACCAAAAGAGCAGAGGGATAGAAGTGGGAATAATTTAATGGCGTGAACAAGGGCTGATGGACCTCCCTCATTAAAACTCACCTTTTGCCCCACTTGTAATTACATTTACTTGTATTCCTACCCACTTACGGATATTCTTTATTAACTTTGTGTTTGCAGTCACAATCAAGCTGTGACCACATTTATTTATTATGACAGGATTAAAACAGACTGTTTAAGTGGAACGAGGACATACTGCTGGTGCTTCATCTTTAGTGAAGACGGGACGAATAATAGGCGCAAGTTGGATGTTTCAGTAACTTTTTTTCTCTTACAGACTATTTGAATTATCATTTTTAATTTTTTATTTTTATCCCTTTAACTGTGGGGCGTTCCTTGTTGGCGGCCACCACCAGGGGCGTCTAACATGTTTTTTTCATGTGTCTGAAATGTGTCGGTAAATTCAAACAGAGAAAGTTTTTTTTTATTACAGGAGATACACCTCAATGATACTGACTAGCCATAAACATGGTTGGACTGATCAAGTTCATTTTTCTTGCCAGCAGCAGAGGGGTAGTCCTACTTTTGAATAAGACTTTTCCATTTAAATGTCTTGCATCAAAGACATAATAAAACTTTAAATATTTAAAAAGTATATTGTCAATATCATGTGAGACATCATTTATATTTATTTTTTCAGCTGGTTTTATTTTTTTATTTTTGGTTAGTAAAGTTTATTATTATGATGAAACATTAGAAGTGCTGTGCTCTGATTCATCAGATGTTGGGTCACGCCTGACCTGAAACCTGCTCTGATCAGGACTAAAGTTCCTTCATAAATTTCCATGGTGATTCAGTCTGACTTATGCTTATTCTTATACACCTGCTTCATGGAACCAAAATCCAAACAAATAAGACTTGTTGAAATAAGTCTAGCTTATTGAGTTAGCTCACTTTAAATTAAATTAAGCCACAACAAAACAATAGCAGTACATCTGAGGGACATTATTCAGAACACTACAATAATACTATGCTCACAACTCTGTGTCTGTGACCCTCAACGGAGCTGGTTCGAGATGAGGAGAGGGCTGGGCATTGACTGGTGAACCACAAGTCTGTCTAGACCAGAATAAATGTCCACAAATGGATAGAATGGATGCGGGAGGCTATATGCTTCACTAGCAGTGGCACTAAGCAGAGAATAATGTCTGTGCTATTTTCTATAGAAGGTACACAGAGGCAGTGATGCTCCAAAATAGACATGAGACAAAAACAAAAAGAAGATTTCAGAAGAGTAATGGTGTGCCCATCCAGTGAATTTGACCAGTATAACTTGTTTTCTTATAATCAGACCAATGTTTTAGATGTTTACCATGACATGTTTCGACAGCCAAACTTTATTCAGTTCTAAAACATATCTAAAATATCTAAAACATTGGTCTGATTATAACTCTCTTGGTTTCTTATTTTTCGAGACACAGAGGAACTATGAAAGGTTTCTTTTGACTGAGCAACTGATTAAAAATGCAAAAGTAGTCATATATCCGATCCTAAACTCTGATTATCAACTACTCCATGTAGTGTTTCATTTAGAATATATTAACCAGACTAAAGCTGGCTTTGTTTTTCTACTGTCAACACAAATTACTTTCTGACTCTGAAACTATGGATACATTTTCCAGTGTATTGGCCTATTGCCTCGATTATATATTATGGGCCTAGTGTGGAGGAGCACCTCACTCATGTAATCTCTTGCACTGGGTCTCTGTCCCAGCAGCGAGAAAGTTACATTGGTGGTTTCCGTCCAGCTGAGGGTACTGTCAGTGAGACATGATTATAACAATCTTATGTCTAAGAGAACCATTAAAATGATTTTGAGAATATTTATTTTTGGGCTAAAAGTTACACAGGGCTGCTTTAAGTTGTGTTAGGATTTTTCTATTAAGATGCATCTTTACAACTGTTTATACTTGTTAGTTGTTAACTTTGCATTCTACACTGCACTTTAGGTTAGAACACTAAATACCTCATCTGTTGAAACCAGTTAGAACCAGTTGGTCACCACTGTCTGGACACTTAGTGAGAAACTACAGATACAAATGCAGGAAGTGCCCCCTCCTGTGTGAGGTGTGGCCAAAGGTTATGACTTTTAGGGTTGACCAGCAGCACAACACGTGGGCTGACCTGACGTTAACTCATGTATTGTGTTCCAGCGCTGGACTTATATCTTTTTCTGAGTGGAATTAAACAGACAAAATTTATGTTGGTTTTATAGTTTTTATTGACATAGTCTTAGGTCCAGCACTCGTACCAAAAGAGCCAGGACAAACTATTTTCGGAGTAACAGTTGTATGTGTTTTTAAAAGTGAGGCTTGCTTTTTAACAGAGAATCAACATTGTAATTGAAAATTGTAATATTTCTTTACAAAAAGCGGACCCAGCAGGCATAAGCGTCACAACTGGCACCATTGACTAGAAATTTTCTAACACACAAACTAAAATTGAATTTATTTATGGATAACCTTTCAATGACATTTCCATGGGTTATTTTTTACCTCAAAGCTAGTTATGTAACAACATTATCAAAAGCATTAAGATTTTCTATTTGGCTGACAGTGTTCTAATAGGTGCCACTTTGAAGAGAAGGAAATTACAAATTTCCTGGACTTAAACACTGCACTTTTTATTAATCTCTGTGTAAAGTTAAATTACACCTCAGAGCAAGAAGATATTCTTTCAAATCAGCAGTGTGTTTATTTGACCAAAACAAACTCAAGAATATAGTGGCAAAGTTCACATTAACAGCCCACCTTAGTGACGGCTCATGACCCCAGCCTTCCCAGCGTCCCTTCAACTGTGACCTTTGTTTGAATTCATTTAACTGCTCCGTCTCGTCCAATTTCACAGCCCATACAAATCAATAACCGACAGCCTCGAGGCGTTCTCTTTGCACAACGCTGGGAATTATGAAACAACCTTTTCCGACCACACTGATAAACCAATCAATGAGGCACAGCAGTGGTCTCACATGGGCTAAATTGGAGTACTTTTACAATCGAAGCTCTTGCGCACACCACTTGTTGTTCTTGATCGGATAGATCATGTCACACAATCCCTATGTAGTTAATCATCGATGTCGCTTGGGAGCCTTTCCAAACACTTATTGCTAAATGGATGTTACCAAGGCTTGTGTTGAAAGCCTTACCTCCCACGTCTGCACTTCACATAAATTGAAATTATCATCGACTTGAAAAAACAGCAAAATGAACCAGCCAGAAATATTGGGTCGATTCAACTCAATGTTTTTTTTTTAATATCCCATAGAGCTTAATGTCACAGTGTGGACCAAAATACTGGAATGAATGAGTTCTTACTAAGCGGGCACTGGTGGTATTTTTGACGGTCACAGGCCTTTGAGAGAGAAAGCAATGACTTTCACTCAACTGCTTTTGTGGCACTGTTGCATGCATAATAAACAGAGTGATAGATATCATCTGTAATTATTGAAATATATTACTATTTGGCTGCAGCGAGCGGCAATGATATAATAAATAAACCCCTCCAAGCAGAGAATGTGCCAAACAAATATGGCGCCCTTTAATAGCAGCCACTCCTTTTTGATGTACTGTGCGTTTAATTACTTTAAAATGATTGAGCACTATGAGATATGGGTGCATTGTTTTGACTGCTGAATACATCTGACGGTCTGCTAATGTGAGACGTGGGCTTTAAAAGAATTCCCAATGTCAGTTTATTCAACAAATGGAAACTGCTAATGTCCAAGATTGAATGGGCACAGTGCAAGCAGAAAGTGAAAATACACACCCTTTGGTAACACAACTTGCTTAAATAGGGCTAATTATGGTGCTTCTGATAGTGGCATTGGTAGAAGATTTTTATTCCATAATAACATGACCAAGAGAGTCTAAAAAAGCCACCATAAAACATTTTAGTTCTCTTTCCAGAATCAAACACGGTCAAATGTCTATCTTTATTAACTTGTTGATGTGAATTGTTAAATGTTAACTTTATCTTTGCAACATGCAGTCTCTACAAATGAAGATGAATTTCCAATACAAGGACAATGTTGTACCATGAGACCTCATTTACACTACATTTATTATCAGTCAGAGATGAGAGAGACACATTTATTTCAGAGTAGACAGGAAGCTGACTTCATGTAAACAGAGTTGTGGTAAAGGACTTCAATCAAGTGAAAATAGTCTTCTGCTCAATGAGAACACGCCACCCCATTGCCCTTGTTCATAGTCATCTGTCAGAAGATTGAATGTTGCATACAGTAGTGATCATATACCGTCTTTTATACCATTTTTGGGGGGCATTTCTCAGAGAATTTTAATAATATTACAAAATCATTTTTTCCACTCCTAGTTAGTGGTTGGGTGAAGCCATTTATTGTCAAACAACTGTGTTACCTTTAAAAAAAAAAAAAAAAAAAAGATCTTTTGACAATTCTTTTGCTTTTCTCATGACTCAGAAAGGTCAGTGCAGCACTGGATGAGAGATGCAAGGGTCTGTCAGGAGCCCAGAAACTCACTGACCTTTTATAAACACACACTGTTTACAAGCAAACAGATCACAGGTGAGGATGGTTACCTTTAGTAACCATTCAGACCTGTTTGTGTCACTTGTGTGCATGTTATCAGTCCAACATCACCAGGTTATATACACTTTTTATCAGAGTCTTTTGGGTAGTTTTTCTTGTCATTATGATAAATAAAAAAACACAATTGTTTGACAATAAATGGCTTCACTTAACTTAACTATGAGTGAAATAAATATTATTTATATTCTCTGAAAAATGAAAGAAAGAAAAATCAAAAATTCTGCCTATAAACTTGTGAGCCCAACTTTAGATGGCCAATGTCATGTCCTTGGGTCCCCTGTGTAATTTCTTTTTTATGAAATTAAATATGGGACAGCAAACTATTTGCTGCTACCCTTTGAGGGTACCATAATATGGTAAGTTGTTTGTTGACTTTAAACACACCAAGAAAACCATTGTTTTCTTAAAGCCCATAAAAATGCCACTCATATTCCTACAAAGTTTTTGGATTTATACCCCACAATGATTTTTGATTTGCCAGTGGCGGTTTAATCAATTTGGTACGTATTAAGCTTGGTACATACTCCGCGAGAACAGAGAAATTTGTTTGTTTTCTCAAGGTGGCAAGAACAGAAACAAAGTTAGTTATGGCCAGGACATTTCATACTTCACAAGAAACTTCAGAACTCCTCACTTTTCTGCATTAACCCTGCCCTCTTCTAATTTCTGACTAATCACACAATAATTGTCAAACACCACACAGAAAAAAGTTCTGCCCAGACGAGAACAAGCTGCAAGAACTCCAAAACCAAGACTATGAAAAAATAACAAGGCGTTTCTTTCTCACAGCATAAATAACCATTGTATTTCATACATTTTGAACACTTGCAATACCATTTTTTATTTGACAAACAACATACGTATGTTTAATAATTCACCTTCTACTGCTTATCCTGTTGGGTGTCATGTGGGGCTGGAGCTTATCCCAGGAACTATGGACCTTAGATGTGGTACACCCTGGACAATGGCCAGAAAACCAACATTCTTTCAGATGGCACAATACACCTTTTAAACCACGGTAACATGCGGAGGACATGCAGACTCCACACAGAAATATACAGCAATATACAGTAGTGACAGGCCAGGGGATCGGATCCATGGCCTTCTTGCTTTGAGGCAGAAGTGCATTTAGGCTCTCTATTTTTAGACATCAATGCCACTGTGTGAGCTATGGTTATCTCTTGCTCTCATATAAAGATCATTAATAGAAGAGTTTTGTGACGAATGGTATAAGTCAATGTTGTTAAATGTTGTTAAACTGTTAAATGTAACTAAATCTAAAATGTATTGTACTTTTAACATTTAGAGTATATTCAAAAAGTGACGTGTTTCTTCATATCTGCTCTTTCAAGTGTTGCCATATTACTTATTATATTCTGATGGTAATTAATATCATTGCTCGAACAATTTGTCAAATTAGTTGTGGACTTTGAGTGAGCTTATTAGAGAGTCTGATATCTGATGAAATAAATTTTTTTTTTTGAGGCAACCCCCGGGGGAAAGCATTGCCGCATTTGCATTGCTTTTGGCATCTTTCAGACATGTCTATAACCGATGAAATAAACACATTGGGTTTGCAAAATATAGGTACGAACGTGTGAGACATTCAACCTGATGATTTGTAAAATGCAACATTTTTGCGTTAGACCCATTATTAATATTAATCATTACCATTTGAAAAGAGTTTGGAAAAACATTGTTTTCAAAACGGCTTTTTGAAGCTTTTTGGCAGTTCTGGTCTGGGGTTCACTTGAGTCCGAAGTCTCCTGCAAAATACAAGGTTGAGTTTGAGAGTTGTTTGAGAGTCTCATTTTCTTTTTTAAATACTTCCCTGTATACAATCTAATTTAGTTCAACTCTACAGACTCTACCCAGGGCGTAGAGATGGACGAAACCAACACCAACCAGCTCTGATCCATCTTAAATACGGCTAGTTTTTATACATAGATTTACATTAATCTTAGTGCCTAAAACTGAAATCAAAGTAAAATCAAATGGTGCGTTTTGTATTAGCACAGGTGTATTGTGATATTTTAAAAAGTATTGAATCAAAAAAATCAGCCGGTTGTTATCAAAGTATCAATATATCCATTCCTACCAGGGCGTCCAGTGCACCCGTTCTGTGTCACCTGAGTCAGTGGTTCCCAACCTTCTCTGTCTTGTGGACCCCCTGGACTATTTTGTCATGCCATGTTTTATGTACCCTCTCATACGTGTCAATGATTCTTCAGAAAGTGGTCATATAACAGGTATAAAATCTGATTAGTGTATGTGGCCCATAATGTCTGCAGGGATACAATAAAACAACAGAAATCACTTTAAATATGTTAGTAACATAACTGACTGCCATAAAACTGTAAAATCAAAGGTGAAATCTGAACCATCTCATTCAATGAGACTCTAATAACATTAATAATAATGTGGCTATTGTGCTACCGACTAAAACTACTGACCTGGAGAAGTATTTTTATTATGGGACAGTCACTACATGACACAGGCCTGAGTACTTAATGTCACAAAACAACTTTTTTTTGTTTAACATTATAATGTCGTCAAAAAAAGCATCTCAAAACTATTGAACACAAAAGTAAAAAGAAAACTATTATGGGCTAAACTGTTTCATTGGAGCTAAAATATAATTTTCATCTTGTAAAATGGTAGTAATTAGAATAAACTTTAAAAAAATGCCTGTTAACAAGACAGCATCCATTCATCCATCCATCCATCAATATTCTACGGCTTATCCAGGGCCGGGTCGCATAGTCCCTCCAGCGTGTCCTAGGTCTTCCCCGGAGTCTCCAGAACACCTCCACAGGAAGGCGTTCAGGAAGCATCCGGAACACATGCCCGAGCCACCTCAGCTGGCTCCTTTCGATCGCTTTTTGCTCTACTACTGTAGAGTTTAATTCATTAAAATAAAACACATATAGAAGGACTAAACCAAAACCTGGTTTGTTAAACGAAGGTACAGCTGTGAATGTAACATCTTAAATAAATCATGATATAAATAGAGAAAATGGAACTATCCCTCTCCTCTGTTGATATTTTAGGTTCACAGCACAGTTAAGCTTAATGAAATCTGACGTCAAAGGTATCATTATATAGCCCATTTAAGTTTATCATCACGTGTGGCCTCTTTAGCTCAACTTGTAAAGTGTGCAGATGGTCCTTGCTCTCTGGTCTCTGTACTTATTAGTAATTATTTTATTTACTGTTTTCAAAACAAAATAGCATAAGTGATATTGGTCACAATGCAATGGGTGCCACATACTGTCGCCCAGTATGTGGTGTGTACCCCTACAACTGATTGGGAAAGTCTGACATATGCTAATACGTAAGGTCCATATTAGCCTATGATTGCCATCATGTTTTTTTCTGTCCTGTTATCATACCGTGTTTTCAAAACAATTTATTGTAAGCATGACGACAGGTCAAGTTGTTTGTTCCCAACGTTAGGAAAAACAATCTTAGGAATAGCCTTGCAGTCAAGTGCCATATCAACTGAACAAACAGTGTTGAGTGATAGACTTGCAGAGAGCATTATTAATGTTTCAACACAGACTGTCAACACACAAAAGAAAAGCAAGCATAGTGCGCTGCTTTGGTTTCACAATTAGTTTCTTTTGTTACTATCTGCAATTCCAGTCGTTCAATTTAAGCTGTCAAGGAGATACAACAGAATCAATCAGGGCAGTAATAAATCCAAGTGTTTGGCATGTGTTTGTATTCCTGTCCTATTAGAAGTTTAGCTTTCAGTTTTCTTACAGTGTAAGAACTTTTTATTTTTTAAGTAACCAAGTTTTGTTTGCACTGTTTTCTGCAAGAACATTTTTATTTTTTTTTTTTTGTCCAGGAAGGTAAGAGTGTAAAAATAACATTTTGATTGTATGACCACAATTAAAAAAAAAACATTGTGGAGATGAATATATGTACAGTTGTGCTCATAAGTTAATGTACCCTGGAAGAAGTTGTGATTATTTTTGGCAATTTTTTAGAGAATATAATAAAAAACATTGCTTTCACTCATAGTTAGTGGTTGGGTGAAGCTATTTATCGTCAATTGTGTTTCCGCTTTTTAAATCATAATGACAACAGAAACTACCCAAATGACCCTGATCAAAAGTTTACATAGCCCAGTTCTTAATACTGTGTATTGCTTGAAGTCTTTTGTGGTAGTTGTGGATGAGGCTCTTTATTTTCTCAAATGGTAAAGCTACCCATTCTTCTTGGCCAAAAAGCCTCCAGTTCCTGTAAATTCTTGGGCTGTCTTGCATAAGCTGCACGTTTGAGATCTCCCCAGAGTGGCTCAATGATTTTGAGGTCAGGAGACTGAGAGGCCAGTTCAGAACCTTCACTTCATGTTGCTGTAGCCAATGACAGGTCGACTTGGCCTTGTGCTTTGGATCATTTCTGATGAGTGCAAATTTTCAATTTTGACCAAGTTTCCTGTTCCTTTGCAGCTCAAACATCCCTGAAACATCAGCGATCCACCTCCATGTTTTACAGCAGGAATGGTGTACCTTTCATCATAGGCCTTGTTGACTCTCTCCAAATATAACATTTATGGTTGTTGCCAAAAAGTTCAATTTTGGTCTCATCACTCCAAATGACTTTGTTCCAGAAGTTTTGAGGCTTGTCTTTGTGCTGTTTGGTGTATTGTAAGTGGGATGCTTTGAGGCATTTGGGTAGTAATGACTTTCTCAATCCTGTACTTGAAACAGCCACATTGTGGAGTGTGTTAAGTGATGAGACAGGAGACGGAGATGCGTCGAGTCAGCTTTACTAAACACTTCAATACTAACTGTACAGCGAGCAAATTGTAACACACACACTCTAATGTTTCAACCGGAACCACTGACTCTGAAAACCCACTCCCTTAAAGGGACTGCTTCTGGGTGAATGTCTAATACCGCTTAACTTGTAGGTCGCCACACAGGCCCTCCCAGAATTCACCCAAAAATAACAGGCCCAGTCCGAACAGATGCCCCAAACCCGAACAGTCCCTCTCATAACAGTCCCTAAGAGTCAACGTATAGGGGGCAGACCCGGCGTCCATACCGGCTGCGCTTAACAGGAGGGGGGCAAATGCCAAGGGTCGGGGCCGGGACAGTGCTAGGGGCATGGGCAGGGGCCGAGGCTGCCGCAGGAGGGCGCCCTCTCCTTGGGGGCAGGGCCAGCTGAAACCATTCACCAATGTCCACATGAGCAGGCTTGAGACGGTCTATAGCCACCCGCTCATGCCTACCCCCCATATCCACAACAAAGTTCTTAGACCCTCCGGCTAGGACTATGGAAGGGCCCATCGTAGGGGGGCTGCAATGGGGTACGATGACCGTCATGGCGGATAAAAACATACTTGGCAGACGATAAATCCTTAGTCACGTATGTCTGGGGAAGGCCATGGTGAGACGTTGGAATCGGAACAAAGGCATCTGCAATTTTCCGGGACACGGCACGATGTGAGGCAACCGACCACTAGGCCGTGGCATCTGGAAGGAACTCCCCCGGAACGCGCAGAGGTTGGCCATGAGGCCTGTAGATCTTCCTTGGGGGCAGAGCGAAGGCCCAGCATGACCCATGGCAGGCGATCAGCCCAGTTGTTGTCCATAAGGCTGGCCCTGAGCGCAGCCTTCATGTCCCGATGAAAGCGCTCGCAAAGTTTGTTGCTCAGCTGTAGGCTGTGGTACAGTGGACCTTCACTCCCAGGACCTCGGCGAGCTCCGTCCAAAGCTCTGATGTAAACTGCGGACCTCTGTCTGAGGAGAGGTCGGACAGTGTGCCGAAACAGGCCACCCAAGCCATAATGAACGCCCGGGCTACTTCAGCTGATGTAATGGAGGAAAGGGGACACACTTCTGGCCACCTAGTGGTCCTGTCGACCATGGTGAGGAGATAAGTATAACCACGGGAGGGGGGAAGTGGGCCCACCACGTTTTGATCATTCACATGATCAAAACGTCTCTCCGGCACTTTGAAGGGCGCCAAAGGGCTCTTGGTATGACGAGTCACCTTTGCGCGCTGGCATGCAACACGGTTAGCAGCCCAGGCCTTAACGTCCCTCCGCAGTCCTGGCCAGACGAACTTGGCCCCCACCAGCTTGGTGGAGGCCTTCACCCCGGGGTGGGAAAGGCCGTGGATGGCTTCAAAAACCTTTCGCCTCCAGCTAGCAGGTACCATAGGGTACCTATGGCCAGTGGAGACAACACAGAGGAGTGTAGCGTTGGCCGTGTCAAACGCCACATCCTCCATGAGTAGCGCCGTGGGGGCCGTTCTGTAGGCTTGTACTTCAGAGTCTGCAGCCTGCTCCTCAGCCATGGCTGCGTAGTCGAGGCCCAAGTGGACAGACCCAGTGACCGCCCGGGAGAGGCAGTCCGCGACAAAATTGTCTTTACCGGCCACATGCTGAATGTCAGTGGTGTATTCGGAGATGGCAGAGAGCTGACACAGCTGTCGACCAGACCATGGCTCCGAAGACTTGGCCATGGCGAACGTCAGTGGCTTGTGGTCAACAAAAGCCATGAACTGCCGGCCCTCCAACAGAAAATGGAAATGACGAGTAGCGAGGATCAGACCAAGGAGCTCCCTGTCGAAGGTGCTGTATTTCCTCTCGTTGTCACGGAGCTTCCTGCTGAAAAAGGCTAGCGGTTGCCAGGCTCCACCCACCCACTGTTCACACACAGCCCCCACAGCATAATCAGAGGCGTCCGTGGTAAGAGTAACAGGGGCGGTTGGAGACGGGTGCACCAGCAGAGCAGCATTGGCCAGCGCAGGTTTGGCAGCGTCAAAAGCCTCAGTCATCTCTGGGGACCAATCCAACACATCTGCCGGTTTTCCACCCCGCAAGTCGTCGTACAAGGGCCGCATGAGTTGGGCCGCGTGGGGGAGGAACCGGTTGTAGAAGTTCACCATTCCCAGAAACTCCTGCAGGGACTTCACAGTGCGTGGGCATAGGAAACTGGCTACGGCGTCCACCTTGGCGGGGAGAGGGATGGCCCCCTGCGGGGTGACGTGGTGGCCGAGGAAAGTGATGGACGACCGGCCAAACTCGCACTTGGCCGGGTTGATTATGAGACCATGCTCACTGAGCCGGCCGAACAACTGCCGGAGATGCGCCAGGTGGTCGTCTGCGGACGCACTGGCCACGAATGTCGTCCAAATAAACAAACAAAAAAGGCATGTCCCGCAGCACAGAGTCCATAAGGCGCTGAAAAGTCTGCGCTGCCCCCTTGAGGCCGAAAGGCATCTGTAGGAACTCGAAAAAGCCAAAGGGTGAGATGACTGCTGTCTTGGGGACATCCTGCGGGTGGACTGGCACCTGGTGGTACCTGCGAACCAGGTCCACCTTTGAAAAGACAATGGCGCCGGCCAGGTGGGCAGAGAAGTCCTGTATGTGCGGCACAGGGTACCGATCAGGGGTGGTGGCGTTGTTCAGGCGACAGAAATCACCACAGGGTAGCCAACTGCCATCAGTTTTGGTCACCATGTGCAGGGGGGAAGCCCACGGGCTATTGGAGCGTCGCACAATGCCGAGGTGCTTCATCGTGGCAATCTCCTCCCTGGCAATCGGGGGCTCGGCAGAATCGAGGCGTCAGGGCTGTGCGTAGACTGGGGGGCCCACCGTGGTGATGTAGTGCTCCACACCATGCTTAGCCACCGCCGATGAGAACGTGGGCGTGGTGATGTCAGGGAACTCAGCCAGTAGGCGTTGATACAGGTCTCCGGTGGCAAGCGTATTCGACAGACAAAGTGCCCCTGCCCCCCCTAGCGTGCAGGGAAAGTGCTTCGATCAGGCGGCAGTTTGTAACATCCACCAACAGTCTGTAAGCGCAGAGGAAATCTGCCCCCAGCAGAGACGTAGACACTGCGGCAATGACAAAATCCCAGCCGAAACGCTGCCCGCTGAAACACACTTCCACATACTTCGTGCCATACGTACGAATGGGTGTGCCGTTAGCGGCATCCATCAGGGCCCTTCCCGCCAGCCATGGTATCCACAAGCTTCGCTGGCATGATGCTGCGCTGAGCCCCAGAATCAACTAGCAGCCGTCGGCCAGACAAGGCGTCAGTGATGAACAACAGCTTGCAGTCACGGCCAGCACCCATAGCTGCTTATGAGCGCCGGCCCTGGCTTTTCCCTGGGCTCCAAAACTGCAAGGCTGACGACACTGTTTGGCCTTGGCCCCAAACCTGGAATGGTAGTAACACCAGCCGTCCTCACGCTATCGGCGGGCTGTTACAGCAGCTGCAGTGCCCGGGTCGTTCACCGGGTCGGAAATGGGGCAGACGTGTGCTGTGGGGGCAACAGCGCATGAACAAACTGCTGCCGGTTGGCGAAGAAAATCCTGCCTGCTTCCACCGCCAGTGCCCGGTAGTCCTTGGAGGAAAGGAGGGGGGAACTGGCCAGTGCGGTGCGGGGGCTGGAAGCTGCCGCAGGAAAATGTGAGCGAAAAGGAACGCTGGATCCGCTGCTCCCAACACAGTCAGCATCCTCTCCATTAACTCTGATGGCTTGTTATCGCCAAGGCCATTTAGGGACAGCAGGCGGTCTGCCTTCTCCAGTTCTGACAGTTCAAAAAGGCGCAACAGGAATGTTTTAAGTTCGTCGTACTGGCCGTCCGTCATAGGAGCCTCTAATAGTGCCATAGCCCTGGCTGTCGTCGAGGCATCCAAAGCATGAAAATACTTCGTCACGTCTTGTGTTATCAATGTGGAGTGTGTTAAGTGATGAGACAGGAGACGGAGATGCGTCGAGTCAGCTTTACTAAACACTTCAATACCACACAACTGTACAGCGAGCAAATTGTAACACACGTTTCAACCGGAACCACTGACTCTGAAAACCCGCTCCCTTAAAGGGACCGCTTCTGGGTGAATGTCTAATACCGCTTAACTTGTAGGTCGCCACAACATCACTTTATTTTTCTGCATTTTAGCTGAAGTTATTTGTGGTTCTTTCTTTGCATCCCGAACAATTTTCCTGGCAGTTGTGGCGGAAATTATTTGTTATATACATTGTTGTTGGTATGCCTGACCTTGGTTGGGTTTCAACAGATTTCCACTTATTTAGAGTTTGACCACTGCTGATTGGCATTATCAATTATTGGCACTGGATGAGAGATGCAAGGGTCTGTCAGGAGCCCAGAAACTCACTGACCTTTATACAAACACTGATTAACAGCAAAAAAGATCACAGGTGAGGATGGTTACCTTTAGGAGCCATTCAAAGTGTCAACTTGAGTGCATGTTATTAGTCCAACATCACCAGGGTAACTTTTAATTAGGGTCATTTGGATAGTTTCTGTTGTCATTCTGATTAAAAAGAGTAAACACAGTTGTTTGACAATCAATGTCTTCAACCAACCACTAACTATGAGTGAAAGAAAAGTTTTGTATTATCATTCATATTCTCTGAAAAATGGCCCAAAAGAATTACAAATTCTGCCATTTGAGCATAACAGTATAAAGATTTGTAATGTGACAATTATTCTCTTTATCTAGGCCCACATCAGAACACATCCATGTCGTGCCATATTGGCTCAATAAAAAACTAAATTGCTTCTCTCCTTGTTGTATTTTTAAACTTTTTACTTTGTTCATTAGCATATGTTTTGTTATACAAAGCCATCAGTACTTTTCTAATGTCCAAAGAATTTAGCGTATTATGGTCTTGTAATAAGTATAGTATTTGTCGAGTTCTCTGTTCAGCAGTGTGTCATACCACCAGGGGTCAGCAAAACAGACACTGTCACACACTTATTATTAATAATGCAGCGTGACTCTTCATAACTTGCACACGTTTTTATTGTTTTTGTAAACTGATTTGATCAGATGTGTTTTGCATTGACATTCTTGCGTATAGTTTAAAGCCACATTCAGACTTACTACCCTGCATGAATTGGAATTGGAATCATTTCTGGATATCAAGACCAAATAGAACTTTTATTGTCCCTAAATTTTGTCTCAAGCTACTACAGCACACATATCTGCAACATGATCAGAGCAATAATTACATACATTCATTATCCAGATAGGCACAGCAAATGATAATAATTACGTATGTGTTAATTAAAATGTATGTCTTCACAATAAGTGTTATGCATGAAAATATAATTCAATTTTTAAAGAAGAAAGTAATTAAGTGATTGTGCCGACCTTTCTGTCAGTTTTTAAGTGCTCATTGCATGGTATTGTATAAAATGCTAAAGATAATCACGTATAGCTAGTTGTTTTTTTCAAGCTGGTATGCTAAAGGTTTTAATTTGAGAGATCCATGAATTTGTGAGCGCCAATGACTTCATTTAAATGACGTTAAATCTAGGTGACGTTGTGAGTAAAAACAAAACAAAACTGTGCATAATGTGGTTGCTAAATACAACCTGTAAGTGTGGCAGTAACATACTGTATGTCCATATCAGAAACACAATCAAGCTCAATTCAGAACAGAAATGAAAAGCACTCAGCCACTGACAACAAACATAACCTACTGAGCTAACAAACAACCAAATCGTCATACTGGTCCCTCAGAGAACACAACTTATTTGCAGCCTATTTGCTGAGTTCTGTGCTCTGATTGGACAAAAAAGGTTGGGATACCAGAAACAGAATATTCTGTTTCAAAGCAGAGTGACCAAGGCAGTAAACAGGCAAGACTCTGTAAAACCCAATGAGCTATCATAGTTCCTACAAGTGCCTAAAGATGACAAACTAAGCACTGCTGGAGAAGAAGCACAATCATGTTTCTTTCGAGGCATACATTCATGCATGATTTAAAACATCTATCAAATAACCAACGCTGAATGCCAACAGCTGATAGTCAAAAACATTTCAAAGTTAAATATTTCCACTGGGTTGGTCCTTATCTACAACTTGTCCGTTCAGAGCTACCATAGCTGTTCACATGCTGTAAAAAGGAGTGTTAACGTGTAAAGGTCTTTTACCACCAAATGTTGTCAAAAATGCCATAAAAATACACATCCAAACTTCAGTCTCCTTATCTGAATTTTTCAGATTACGCATTTTCTTGTTTAAACTTGCAACTTATTTTAATGCTGCAATTTAACTACATTCAAGTTGATAACAGGGTAATAATATTAAACACATGCAAACTTTGAATCTGGAATTTTAAAAGTTAAAACGTACACTTCTATGATAGACCTATAGTATCCATCCAAATATTTCAGGATCCCTCTTATTATTTTAATGGTCATTCCAAACAAGACATCCTCCTACTGTGTCCATATGGCTTCACTTGTTTCCGTTCCCATTGTATTTTTTGTGCATTCATTTTCTATATGGGTCGGGTGTGTGTTTGCTTTTAAGATGCAAAGGAAATGGCTGCAAATGTAGAGCACAGATTAGATAACAGATCTTCAGAGGTCCAGCATATTTCATCTATCGTCGGGGCTGTCAGGTGAAAGACATGTGAAAGAGTTTTGTCACAAGAGGATTTCATGGTTACCTTCATCATACTCCGGCTGTTCACTTTGGTGCTTGGCCAGGCCGTTGCGTAAGACCCCGAACATTGTATCCCCCTGAACACATAAGTGCAATGGATAAAATCAATTCAGTTATTTCATTTGACATTTTAATAAAACATTACGCACAAAAACATTATCACATTTGAGGCACACTACTCATACTCATGTTTCATTTTTTGTTAGACATTAACAGGAAATGCACCATAAAAAATAAATGAAAAGGTGGCTGGGAAATATGGACGCCCACACGCATTCAGCAAAATAACACTAGGAGAAGTGCAGTAAGTGTGTTTTTTCCATTCACTTGTAACATCCAGCTGAGCCACTTTGAGGAAGTAGAAGAGATAAGGAAAAACTATTAGTAAAAACGACATCCTGTATGGCAGTAAACACCACATAGGGAGCTGCACATTAATATCAACTTATTCCTTGCCGGCTGAGAGTTGTCAGGAGTTTTCCATTTGTATACCTCAGAGACAGCTTGTCTCTTAATACATTCAATTTAAAGGGACAGTTTGGATTTCAACGTGGGGCTACGTGACTCTTTATGGCTGAAGTATTATCTACAGTAGATAGCAGTTACAAACATTTCTTCTGAATAGGCAAGCCGGTAATTAGTTGCGGTTGTAAAAGTGTTTATTAGCATTCAAAAGTAGTAGCTTTGGTAATCTTGGAACATGGTGTGCCTCTGGTAGAGTGAATACCATGTACATGGGAGACCCGGGTTGGATTTTTGCATGTATCATTTGCTCAGTGTTGTTCATCTGTCTCTCACTCTGTTTTGTGTCAATCTAGTGTCCGATCATATAAAGGCAAAAAAGGTTTGTTACATTAAAACTGTAAGTGTGTTTACACTGAAAGAAAAACTATAACTTCAGTAAAAACTCAAATAGGGCTCTTAAAATAATAAATATTCCATAAGTGGAGAATTGTGTTGATATGTGTACATAGTGTCTGGTCTGGTCTGTCTCAGATGGGTGCACTGTATTCATAGATTGTAAGCAAAAAAGCTTACAAGTAATCCGCAAAATTGCTCCCCTATTCACCGATATTGTCGTTATGAAAGGGCAATAAAATGGCGGTTACAACCGGGCTTTTACTACATGAGTTGTCATGTAGTAAAAACTTAGCTCTAGAGACCGGAGCCATCTTTTCTACCAGGCTGTAAACATGATTTTTATACTTGTAAAGTCGCCATTGGGTTTCTCCTTATATTTCCGCTTTTGGAGCCTGCCCTCTGGTGGACAGCGGTATATCGCTATATTTTGCTGTAAATCACTGTATGGCGGCGCCCTTACTCGAGGACCATTAAGGAGGTTCCATGAGAGATGCTTGACTGTATCTAAGAAAGATGGGTTATACTTTGTTACCCATGTCGGACAGCCTTTATAATGCAATTGTTAAAAGGCTAAGTTTTATTAAATAGTGTTACATAAAAAAATAAATAAAAACTATTTTATTTTATAATTCCCTGCCATTTGCATCTCTGAGTGCATCTCTGCGAGGTTCACAGCAGTCACAGCGGCAGCTGTTGTAAAGGAACCGTAGAGTCGCATTTCCTCTATCTGAGCACTCATAAGTTCTCTTGCTGGGACCATGTTGTTAGAGTTGAACACCCAAACTTACAGTAACTGCCGTCTCTAAAACCATCTCATACACACCACAGTGGGGCTTCAGTTGTTAAGTATTTGTTACGGGTCCAGTCTAGGTGGTGGACCTGAACAGGAGAATATTCTGCCTAAACAGAAGAAATGATGAGACATTAGGCAGCGTGCTTCTGTTTAGTGCAGCTTTGCTTGGTTTTAATGAATTTAACAAAGCAAAATACAAACATACATTTACATGCTCTCGTGATATTCTAGACAATAGAGCAACATAAATCCAAGACCAATTTTGAACTTAAAAGTGCAAAATGTTACCAAAACTATGCATTATTAGCATCTATTTTGTAAATGTAACAGACTACTGTATTTATTAGGTACATTGAAACAAAACCATAAATATACATCATCTGTGAATGAGGTGGGGCCTTTAAAACATCAATCAATGGTTGCTGCGATCACTGCGCCAACCATTGTTCCTCTGGCTTGTCAATCATTGTTACTACATGTGTTACTTTATGCGCACGTTCCAGTTGCTGCCAAGCCTCTCCCATGGAACCTCTAAAATGGTCCTCGTGTAAGGGCGCCGCCATACGGCAAAAAGCCGAAAAGCCCGGATGTAACCGCCATTTTATTGCCCTGTCGTAATGACAATATTGGTGAATAGGGGACCAATGGGCGGATATCATCCATATTTATTTACAATCTATGGTTGCTGCGCATGCATAGACAGTGTGTTTATGTTTATGTACCGGTTTTTATTCATTGTTTCTCCTCCGGTCTGATTTTAAAGTTAAAAATGGCTGAGAAACAACCTGAGTGTGTGTTGGGGATTCTTTTTCATAATGCTGTGCTCTTTAGACACAGAAAGGGCTTCCTACTGACGCGTTCGTTGCCAGATTTCTGCTGGACAGGTAACTTTTGTTAATTTTTTGGTGAAAATATTAGATTTTTGGGTGATTGGGAAAAATACAAACTTGTATTCCGACATCTGATTAGCATATCTTAGCATACTTAAAAATTGAGTTTTGGGGAAGATACAAACAGGCAGTTTGGTAATGCTACCAGTAACAATGGGAATACTGTTGAGCAAGTTAGACTCCCACTATTACTTGTTACATTACCAAACTGCTTGTTTGTATCTTCCCCAAACTCCTATTTTTAAGTATGCTAAGATATGCTGCTCAAATGTTAAAACCACAGAAATGATTGTAAGCGCTGAGTCTACTAACGCGACACAGCGGTGGTAAAAAAACGTGCTCCAATACTCGTGCATGAGATTTGGGAGGCGTTTACTCAAAATGAGCTGTGAAGGAGGGGGGCTGATCTTACGCAGGCGCTCATTTCAAAAACTCACTAACAGTTGTTGGTTTCTCGGTCATCAAAAACATCCTCTGTAACAAGTGTAGCTTCGCTTGGTAGAATGAGAACATCGTAAGACTTTCAGAGAGGCTCAAACCTAAAGCACAATTAATATACTGCCCCCAAGTGGCGCACCCCAAATTAAACAGGGAAACATTGTTAACCCCTAAAATGAGGATGCAGTGCATATTAACCATTGCAGTGTTACCAAACCTTATAATAAAGACATTATAAACTAACTCATGAAAAGTGACCATACATTATGTGTGCGTCCCATATTGCTCTTCTGCAGCTTTGTGTGTTCAGAGAACAGAGCACACTAACGCGGACACACTGAGGACCAGTGTCAAGGTTGAAGCAAATACAAGAAGAAATGGACTGTAGACAAAAAAGCTATAGGTTAAGAAAGTGTCGATATAGTTAAAAATGTGTCAATCCTTGAGTTATTTTTGGTTTCCAGGGTGAAGTATGAACGGGCAAAGCGCGAGAGCTGCTCGCAGTGAATGGCTGTGCGTCACTGCTGTGGACCCAATAGCCATCACCGCCTCCCTGTCGTGCCAAATATAAAAGCTCTCTCCTCCAACTCCAGCACACTCAAGCACTTGTCACTGCCTTGGATCCTCGCAGTACACCGCCCACTCCAGTGTGCTCTGGCTTTATGGACAAGCACACATGAGCGCACCATGGATTTGAACCTGACCCTGTCGGACCTGTCCGGCTTGAGCGCGCTTGCGCACAGACTTTTTGGGAATAACTCGCTCCTGCTTATGGTCAACACCACTGTCCCCAACAGAACACACGGAGAAGACCTGGAGGTGAACACGGACATTTACTCCAAAGTGGTAGTGACAGTGATCTACGTGGCTCTGTTCATAGTGGGCTCGCTGGGGAATTCGTTCACGCTGTACACGCTGGTGACCAAAAAGACTATGCAGAACCTGCAGAGCACCGTGCACTACCACCTCGCAAGCCTAGCCGTGTCCGACCTCTTAATCCTAATCCTGTCCATGCCCATAGAGCTCTACAACTTTATCTGGTTCCATCACCCATGGGTGTTCGGGGACGCGGTGTGCAGGAGCTACTACTTCCTACGGGACAGCTGCTCTTACGCCACGGCGCTGAACATCGCGAGTCTGAGCGTGGAGCGTTACATGGCAATCTGCCACCCGTTCAAAGCCAAGAGCATCATGTCCCGCAGCCGTACCAAGAAGCTCATCAGCGCCATGTGGTTCGCGTCGTTCGCGCTCGCCACGCCGATGCTTTTTGCCATGGGTCAAGAGACGCGTCAAGGGGAGAAGATCTGCACCTCCATCGTGTCCCCGGGCACTATTAAGACAGTGCTGCAGGTGGGTCGTGTGTGAGCTTTACGCACAAGAGGTGCTCTTTACGCACGGCTGTGGACTTTGGTCACAACTGTAGCGAAGATTTATGAGGTTTACATAAAACGTAAACGATGTTTAATTAGGCTTAAGTTAAGTATTGTAGGAAGACATGCTCAAAATAATAGAACAGGAAGGCTTGATGAGGGGGAAACATTTCATCATCTATGACCTCAGATCAGATCAGATCAACTTTATTGTCCCAAAGGGAAATTTGTGGCTCAGTGTGCTGCACAGCCGCAGATACCACATTCAAAAGCACATACAACCGCAAACAAGCAACAGTCAGCGCAGTTCACACACATGAATGTGGCAGTGCCATAACATTATTGAACACAATGAATTAGTACTGTAAAAAAAAATCACTAAAACAAGAGGCTATTGCACATACTCAAAGTAATACATTAAAGGAACTGCCCAAAATAAAATAACAAAAATTAAGCAATTAAAAAGGCAGACTATGGCCCAAGGATATGAATTAATAAAAAATGCATGATGTAAAATGATAAGAACCTGTTTTAGTGAGTGGAACATGAGTTAGTGAGTGGGAAAATCAAATGTCACTTTATTTATTGATGATCTTACCGTAGTGTCCCATCCACACAAATGCATTTTCACATAACAGGACAGTTGGAGACAGTTAGAGTAGTTTGTAATAAAGCAAAAACTGAATTGATCATCTAGAATATTGTTTTGTGAAAATTTTTATATAATCATGAAAAACAGACTGCAAAAGGTGTCAAACGTGTTGCTTCACCCACACTACTGCCCAAATCTTTAAGATAAAGGGTTAAGATGTATGTGATTACAACATAAAAATGTGAGAAATGCTATGTATTTAAAATGCATTTGTGTGGACATTGCCTGAATCAGTCTGTAAAAGATTCATGTTTTTTAAACTAAAAACCAACTGCTGTGTTTAGGTTTATTAAAATGCACTACTTGGTATTTACAGCTTGATAATAAATAGCTTTTTAGGAAATTGACTGGCATTAATACATTAAAAGTGAATGCAGCAGGGAAGGTGAGGGTTTTTATTTTCAAAAGCAGAGGCAGCTACAGGTGTCTCCAGAGCCACAGGAGATGCATTCTCTAAACACAGCTCTCTAATGACGAGTCCATTTGTCAGCGGCGTCCCTGTCTCTCGGTGATGAATGGCGGCGCTCGGCTGGTGGCCAGATGCAAATGATTATGCCAATTTGAGCTGCTGCCCTGTGCTTTGTTTACAGAGCACGTCACCGCTGATGACTCTGATGCCCTGCAGAGATTGGGGTGTGACACTGAAGCGGTTAAGTGCAGATGGTTTATGTGCAGTGGGGGATTGCATGTGCCATTTAGCTTGACATGAAAGAAAATGGCTACATGACACTAGCACCATGGACATCAGTGTATTTCTAATTCCCATCAACCTTTTTCTGCATCCCATCCACCCTTTCCACGCAGGCCCTTCCTGACAATAACTAGTTAATGCTGCACCAAAAATAACATCTCCAATCATCCTGCATTATGGCGCCTGGGATTTATAACAACATGCTGTGTCAGTGGAAATACATATTTCCCACACCTTATAGAAATCACTAAAGAGTAATTCTTGGATTCCCTCATGATTTGCTCCATGGGAAAAGTAAATAAAAAGACACACTAAGTCCAGGGAAATTTTGGGGGAAATCTATACAATGTTCACACAGAAAAAGCAATCGAATAATATATAGAGTGTGTAAATTCAGATGCTGCTGCTCTGGGTCTCATAGGAATGGCCTCCTCGTGCTGTTCCTAACTGTTTGTGTTAGTGTAAGATGTGATAATCAAACCTTACGTAAAAAAAAAAAAAGACTGCTAAAGGTTTCCTTATTGGAATGTTGCACTCTTTGTCCATTTTATCTGAGCCAAATATTCATCCTTGTACATTGTCAAGATGTGGTGTTAGATATGTGGCATGCGTGGTCCCAGATTCCAAGTAAGAAAGCCACTTTTCTTGCTTTGGTGTGTTCACATGCTGTCATTTCAGAAAGCTCAAAGGCAGTAATCACAACAACAAACAAAAATGACACTACAAATAGTTGTTTTCAGTATTTTCATCCCAACAGCACAAAGCTTATAATTGTTATTTTGGCCATGTCTAGTTGACAGATTGGTGCGTTACTGGCTCTTCACATGCAGACCTAGATAGAATCCTTTGTTTTCACGGTTGAAAGGTTAGCTGTGTTGGTGGTGTTGAAAAGTTGAGCACCAAATTCTTTCAAGTTTGTGAGCTGTCAATATAACATTCAGATGGATTTTAATAATTTGGGAATTTGTTGGCTCTTGTGCCAGACAAGATGAAAAATGTTCTCTCAGACAGATAATGCCTGCAAGAAAGTCATGTCACAAAAGAAGAATCTGTCTTTCATTTAGATCATTCACAGGCCTACATGTATTTGAAGACAAAATACACAGTGTGGTCAGTTTTGCCCGCTGTGTTGCAGAAACTGGTTAATAAAAACCTAGGCAGTTTATTCAGAACACATGCACAGAAGACAGAGTGGAGTAGATTAGCGAGGACAAAGGACAAACTCTGAATGGAAAAAAATGAAGTAAGAATATGTTGAACGGAGAGATTTTCTTTTCTCCAGGGCTGCACTACTCTGCAGGCAAAATTGACTAAACTCTGCACTCGCTGTCACTGTCTGAGTTCATCTCTGTGCATTTAGATGTTAGATGGCCTGTGTATTGTTGGTAAAATGACTGCGACCCGTGCACAGAGTGTACCCGTGTGGGCTTGTTGTTTGTTGCCATACTTTTCACTAAGTAGACTCCTGTGGTGTAGAGGGCTCTGTGCAGTGTGCCCAGTGTCACGCTGTTTATTCACCAGGACTGAATTGCCAAACACAGAGCTATGCAAGTTTCATTCATATACTAAATTAAAATGTAAAGGGGGCAAATCATTGTTTTAAAAGAGGGGATTGTGGTTGAGTTTGTGCAAGGTGGCAGAGTGATGATGCACTAGAATGAATATGAGAGTGAACAAGTGTCGGCTAGTGTATGTCTGCGATTGATTTAAGTTTATCCAGAGTATACACTGCCTAAAGCAGCAGGGATAAGACAGCCTGGCCAACTAGACCCATTTACCTTCTTAAAAAAGTGAAGTGGGAGTGGAACCCCTCCTAATGAGCCCGACAAGCACAATAAGACCAGACCAATTATAACCATTTATCTAAAAAGGGGCAGGCTTTATGCAGTGCTTTGTTTTTTCTGATTGGTTGTATTATTGTTTTTATTTAAAAATAAATTACATTGTGTCAATCAGGAGGCAGTTTATTCTGCAAATGTTGGTGCTGCCCCCTGAATTCTGACATCCACTTTCATTCAGAGGTAGTTTAATTTGTGACCAATTGTGATCATCAAACTGAAATCCACAGGGACATGGATATTTTTTGTTTATAAAAGTAAAGGCTAAAATAGACAATAAGTGGAAGAAAATGTTTAAATAGATATGTTGTATTTTTTAAATGGATTATTATCACAAGAATTACTACTACACCAGATGCTAGAAGCACACTCTGACACTGTGTTGTTGATCAGAGTTGAATTGTAGCCTACCATTCCTAGTCATGGCTCTTTGCACAGTGTGACATACATCCGGTGGCATGAAATGTTGATTTTGGACAAAATACACATCGTTTAGGTTGATTTAGCAACAACATTCTTCTTTTTTTATATTCAGGCAGTATTCTTGGAAAATGTATTTATGTACCATTGGCAACCGCAGATTACTAACCATACAACAAATGCATCACACTTTTTCTCTCACGACCTGCACTGTGAGACACTAGAACAACCTCCATTAGGGCGCTGACACACACTGTGTGTTCACCAGCTCTGAAGCCAGCAGTGCATTAGGCCAACTTCACTAATGTGCACAAACAAACTCCACAGTACAAAGATGCCTCTGAGATCAAATATATCAAATGTTTTCATCTGAGACTCGAGCGGAAGGGTAAGCGTCTCGTGTCACAGCAGGTGAGATGACAACAGCTTTTAGGACATGTCAGCCTCAACTTATCTTCCCAGCAGAGTATTTATTCTAATATCATTGATACCAGCTTATTTACTTGTAAGCCTTTTTGGGTCACTAGTGCTATTAGTGGTGTGTCATTTTGGCAACTAGTGAACTAGTAAGGACAAAATGCTTCCTATTACTAGTACTAGTGGATGCCAAAATGCTCACTAGAACAACTAGTGTACACTTTTTGACACTAGTGCTACTAGTAAGACAATGTTTGTCTACATGAAGAACTAGAGAGGTCCAAACTGATCACTAGTGCGACTAGTGGCACCCACGTGTTTAGTATTAGTTCTAGTAACACTGTTTTGTCTACTAATGAGGTCTAAAGTTGGTCACTAGTAGCACTAGTGGGGTCTAAAATGTGTACTAGTGAACCATTAAACACATTTTTGGTGTACACGGAGCTCTAGTGAGGCCAGATATTACCAGATATTATTAAATACCATTTTGGACCTCACTAGTTCTACATGTAGACAAACTTTGTCTTACTATAAGTACTAGTGATGTCAAAAAGTGTACACTAGTTGTACTAGTGAGAAATTTTGATCCACTTTGTCAAAGTATTGTTGTCCTTACTAGTTCACTAGTTGCCAAAATGACACACCATAGCACTAGTGACTCAAAAAGACTTACAAGTAAAGAAAATTTAAACTGATATCAACAATATCAGAATAAATACTCAAACGGTTTTCCATACGGCAGGGACATGCTGTTCTCTATGAACCAACCCAGTGGAAATTAGTGATCCTGTTTATTTCAATTTGAAACAAAAAAATGAATGCCTACTCTTATGTAAGAACAAAGAGAAACACAAGTGTGCTTCCCCTTCAGCAGTGCTCAGTTTGTCTGCTTTTGTGGGAACAAGAAGAAATAGTAACTAAAATGGCTCCACTCCAATGGTTCCACTGATTTCTATTCAGTTATACACAGATATTCTATTTCAGTCACCAGGGATAAAGTTGCCAGTTGACCTAAACATGCATGTCTTTGGGCAGTGGGAGGAACCCACGGTAACACAGGGAGGACATGCAGACTCCTCACAGAAAGGCTGGAGTTGGCCGAGGATGTTCATTGTGTGTCAGCCCTGCGACCAACTGTCCATTGTCCAGGGTGTACCCCACAAAAGGCCCGAAGTTGCCAGGGTCCAGTCACACGTGAGCCCTAAGGGGACTAAGCAGAAGGAAATGAATGAATGAGGAAACATAGCTTTGATCTTCTCTTTGTTTAACAGCATATAATGTTTTATTCTGTGGGCCTTTAGAATACATAATATTCTTGGCTAAACATACACACACAAGTCCATTTTAAATCATAGACTCTATTTCACCAGAAAATTATTTGGCAGGTTTACATAAAAGAAATGAAAATTAAAATATATTTGCTGCATTTTAAGTGAAAGTCAATAGGAGCTAGGCTTTATGCAGTCAGATTTATCATGGTTTACAGCACTTCCACCTTGACTTTATGCTCCAGCTCCCATGGCTGGTTTAGACAGAGCTTGATGCACAAGGTTTGTTTACTGGTCATCTGAGGAAACAGTGTCTTTTGAGCCAAAGTCAACAGAGCAGCTTAGTGTGCAGTCTTGAGTCCAAAGACACAGACTATGGTAAGGGTCACAGATGCTCACAGTAAATAAAGTACCAGTTGTAATGTAAAGTGTACAGTATAGGGTGATTTTTTTATGTGAATGGGCCACAAGTACAGCACCTGCTTCATGACAGGCCATAAAACAATAAAAATCTTTACTCAAATCTTATCAAACCATCTTTGTTTTTCCCGCGGATGAAGAAAACGAGTGTGGTTTTTGAGTGGTGATGTTCACAAATGAACCGAATCTACTGAATGCGTTATTTGTTTTTCTTTTTCCTCACACATTTGCACACACAAACTACTTCTTTGCTGCTGCACTGAGTGAGACGTAGGGCTGGGCAGGTCGTTTGAACAGTAGACAGGTGTGTGTGCAGTGGTCACCTCTTGTCCTGCTCTGTGTGTGTCATGTGACTCAGCACCAGAACAGAGCATCAACGAGACGTGCAGGGGCCGTGTGGAGTTATTTTACTGCAGTTAACAAATATACTGTCAGTTGAGATCTGTGTAAAAAGCCTATCTGCTTCTGTGGTAACATGATAAACTCATAGAATATTGCACCAAAGAAAACAACGAGCTGCACGAACAGAGGAGAGACAGAGACACGACCCCAGCACAGGAGTCACTAGAGTCCTTTCAGCCGCAAAGACAAACCTGTAGCTCAGGTACTAATAATGTTCAATCAGTTAAAATAAAAATATGCCTAAAAAGGTGATGAATATGTGTCCCTGTAGATAAAATCACATTCATTTGTGGAAAAAAGCTACATTTAATAGAAATGGTAGTACTACAGTCAGTAGATAAATTGTAACGAGGTACATAATGTTTAATTTAATAAAATGTTTATTTGCGCCAAATGAGCCAGTCTTTTGAACGGCTCTTTGAAAAGGAACTGATCCACAAGATCCGGCTCCCTTTAAAGAGCCGTAAATAACATACTATATGTGCTTTCTCTGGTTGGCCGCTGTTGTTGCATCTGTTGTTTGTTGATTGGCCATTCCATAAATCCTCTACCTATGGACGAGGGGAACATATTTTCCGTATTCAGTAGTAGTCCCCTTTTTCAGCCCATCTGAATTTGCAGGTATGAACTATAGCTAAGTCTGTAAATAGAAAAAAAATGTGTTATCATCATGATCATTGTGTCATCGGCTCCAAATATTGGCTCAAGAAAATTGGCAGCTCGTATCAGTCATTGGCTAAGGTTGAAAAAAAAAAACAGCACTAAAAAAAATCAATATCGGTCGATCCCTAATCTAGACGCCACAACAACAAATTTGATCCGTCAACCTTATGTAAGATAATTGCACTATTATTACTACTGTTGTTTCCTTGTTTATATATATATATATATATATATATATATATATATATATATATATATATATATATATATATATATATATATATATATATATATATATATATATATATATATATATATATATATATATATATATTTGATGGTTTGATGTGGTTTTGAGAATGTATAGGCACAGTGCAGGTCTGTGCCATCTGGATGTAAACAAGTGGTGCAAGACTAATAATAGTTTGGTAGACAGTGGTACTTGTTTCTGCACCGCTCTGGGATTGTATAACCCAACACAGCACGTGGCTGGCAGCTTACACAGTGCGTCATCCAAACAATGTCAAAGCAGTTAAATATTTGGACTAATCCAGCTGAAAGGAAAATAGACGTTTAGTTACTGTAGATATGGAAAGCCAGGTCATAGCAATTTGCAGAGCGGTGCATTCGAGGAATAGACAATGGTTTACACACTCATTTAAGGACAGATACTGTAAATATTTAAGGGGAGCAGATCTAACTAAATTTATGGTATCCATTGATTTAGTTTTTCTGAGCTTAGAAACTAGGCTGATGTAATTAAACTCAAACAGGCTTGTTGAGATCACTGACGGCTCAATAGAAAACATATTACTATTCTTGTTTATGAAATGTATGGATGACACATAGACTGATATAGCTTTAGAGGTGGAAAATGGTGGTAACAGGTCAAGAAAGTTAATTTTCTTGTACTCATAAATAAATCAATTGGATTGTTTTTATATGCAAGCTGTGAAATTATTGTTGTGTTTGTAACTCCACTCGTTGAGACATACTTCTCAGTGTTGTCTAATGATGCCTGTGTCTACAGAGTTCCTTGTTGTCTCATGCGCCCGCTCCCTGCTCAGCCCTCACACACTTCTGTCTGTGTGCTGTAGTTCAAGATAAGTCCCTGTATCCCTCTTTGCCAGATAATACCCCATCCCCAAACTCTTGGAGACAGAAGTTATGAGTAGCCGGGATCAGATGTTCTTCTGTGATAAGCATCATTAGTTGCAGTGTTATTGCTGCCCTGAGATGCCTCTTGCCTCTTGATAATGACTGGGCACAGCAGTGCAGCTGGTGGTTTTACTAATTGTATTAATGATGGCTGCATTCCATGTAGACAGAAACCAGATTCATGACAAAAAGCATTTGGTAATAGTCTACGCAAGTGTCTACAAAGTTAACTCGTTTTTCTTTTTTTTTCATTTGACTTAGAAATTATTGTGAACATAGTGAATAATGACTTAAGCCATCAGAAAAGATCAAGGAAGTACACAAAGGCTTGTAATATTGGAAATGATTGTATTTAAAGGAAAATGAAGCAAAGCTATGAATGCGGTAGTAAACAGCAGAAGAATAGTTTAGGTTTTATTCCTAAATTCTTTCATGTAAATCCAGACAGTTGCACTGTTTTCCACCTCACTCTTTCATGCCATGTTCTGTTCATATGTAATGCTATTTTTTTTTCATGTGGTTTATGTGGTTGGCACTGAAAGGAACTGTAGGCATGTACTGACAGGTTGGAAAATGAGACATTTTTATCCTGATTGCCCCAACTGCACGTCTGCAATACGCATCATAAGGTCAGCCTCTCATTTCATCCATTTATGGCAATTGTACAAAATGCTGTGGGATATGTCTGGCAGATTATTATCATTATCTTTTTTCTTTTTAGAATACCTTGCTAACTGCATCAGGGGCAGATGTAGTGTAGACAGTTTTAATGTTAAAGCATCAAGGCAGCGACAGAAAGGCTGCAAACCTCAGAGCCATGAAATGTAACAGAGGTCACACAGGTGTTGAAGATAAAGAGCTTTGTCATCTGCACAACGTTCTACACTGTCTTATTCTAAAGAGCCCACATTCATAGTACAGTGCTACATTCTTAATTAAATACTCACAAAGAACCTACTACTACCAAAGCGTGGATAACAGATTGGCAGACACACAATTCCATTCAATCCGAACATTCCACAGAAGAGGCCCATTGTGAGGCCTATTATTGAGGAGATTTAATGCCGTTTCCAGACGTTAGGTCTGAATTGGCTTTGTCTTGCCTCTTTCCTGATCCTGTTTGGAAAGCTGTTCCATGGCCATTCTGAGGAGTCAGACCAGCACAGAGCAGGACAGACAGAGGGAGTGAAAGAGATACCATTGAAAAGAGGACTAATGGCTGTTACATAACTGCTGAAATGTTCAGGTAGAGTGACGTTCAAAAGGACAGAGTCTAAAGGTCAAATGGCTGTTGTCATTGGAATTGCATTACTGTGCGCACAAGGGGCAGATGACAAAATTGTATGTTCTACTGTTTTTTGGTAAAATAAATAAAAAATAAAAAAAACATCACAGACAATAAAGATCTAAGATATACTGTAGGGAGATTAAGTCAAATTTCTCCCCCAAAAAATTTGTATTCAAAAGGAACAATGTATCAATCTATTTAAAGCGTTTAAGTGTGGCTACAAAACAAGTTGAGTAATATCACTTTGTCTTTGTCTGTGACGTACAAAGGAAGATGAATGGCACCAAGCAGCCAGCAAATTAGTTCTATATCTGAGAAGTAAGCAACACAATAAGAGACTTTAAAAATGTGCAGAAATGCCTTCTGGAAGGACAATTCCATTATCATTGCCAACAGATATAGAAAAGTTACCCTTCACTAATTGTTCCCCAGAAGAATCTAACCATATGCTATGATAGAGAACACTATGGTACAATATGCAGCATTTGTGAAATATGACACATTACCATATCCAACTGAAACTAAATGATTAAAACAATGATTCTATTAAACTGTGTGTTATATTATGACCAGATATTTTATGATGTGTAACTATGCTATTTATGGATCTTTTATAGAAAAGGGTAAACATGGATAAAACATGTCACTTTTAATTTATAATGGAAAGTTTAATTGGCACATATTTAGAGTAACTTATTTCTTTTGTTTCCAACCTCATATGGGATCCTTCCAGCAGGATACCAGGGCATGTGACAAATCCCAAATTATCTTCAACTTGTTTGAACATGAGAATGATATCAGTGTACTTCAGTGGCCTCCACAGTTTCCCAGATCTCAGTCTCAAAAAGCACCTTTGGGATGTAGTGGAACAAATGATTTGCATCATGGAGCCAATAATATGCAGCCAATAAATCTGTGTCAACTGTTTATAGGCTGTATATGTCAATATCTCTAAGGAATGTTTCCAGCATCTTTTAATGTTTATGTGATCCATGTTGTGTAAATTTGGACCCTAGAAGAATATCTTTACTGTGATAAAGACTAATGGGGATCCTTAAATTAACAACAAAAAAAATAAAATTTGTAGGCATGATAGTTATAATACTACCCCGCTATCATACACCATGAATTATCTGATAATCTTTTTCATCTTACATTACAAATAAATATTACAGGGCATGCCAAGTCTCAGACAAAATTATTAACTTCTTTATTTGGACTGGGTTCTCACTTGAGACCATGTCACTGACCCATAATAAATCCCCATAACCCTAAAACAAACATGACATTCAAGTCCAAATGTAGTGACTAATGACCGAGATCAATCTTTCAACAACAGATACGTGGGAATTTAGACGATAAATATACAATTTAAACTGTAAACTGCATAGGCTATATTTCCGAGTATAAACTATGGCAATACCTTGCATCGCTCCTGCAAAGTCATCCTTGTGCTCATAAAACAGCCTCACACCTCAGCAGCATTCACACGTACCACAGCCAACAGATGAATATGGATGCTGCCAGCTCTCAGGTATAAAGACAATCTGTTCACGCCACAACAAACATATGTTGTTGGGCTTGTCTCACAAGGGCACTCCTGCTAACAGATTTAGTGTAATACCACTTGGTTGAATGGTATTCACTGATGAACAGAACAAAAAACTAAATTTTTCAGCCAAACTTCTAAGACTAAACACTACAAACGCACTGCTTTAAAATCACAAAAAAGAAAAGTGTAGATTTGTTCTCTTCTATAGAAAGTCCCTCTTACACACAAACCAGGGGATCTCAGGAAAATCAGCTTGAGACTTCTTTTTTTTTCTCTCCAGGAAGTGAAAACAAAGCCTAGCAGATGAAGAGACAGACTCCATTTTGGTGAAAGACATTTATTCATTGATGTTGATGCTACATGTTTTCAGAGAGTAAACACAGACTAAGCAGAGAAAATATTCTGGTACTTTTGTAGAAATGCTACAGCAATACAAATTGCTTTGCAATAGTCCAACTAATCCAAATAAATAAACTCTGATTTAGCAGAAATATTTGACTAGCAAACAACAAAATGCAATAAGACATAAAATGTAAAATACCAACAAATATCAATTGAGGAATATCTAAAAACAAACAAAAAAAATCATTTAAGATATTAAACCCAAATATGATGAAATGTGGATTCAGCCAGGGCTCACCTGTCAGCCCACAGCAACATATTTCAGCAAAAGAGGATGTAATCGTAAGCTTCTGCCATAGTTCAAGAGCACGACGCTTTCACTCACTGCTGAGTCACTACATACATCTAATAAACACCTAGAGAATGTAGAATCTGGCTAAAAAAAAATTTTGATTTGTGAAAAGGGTGGTTTGTAACATAAAACATTCTGCTCTAACTGCATGCTACTTCCCAGTAGATTAAGTCTGTGAGATATTTAAATCCATGGGCGTAGGTTTGGTCTCAGCTTTGGTGGGGACCCCCTATTTACCCAATGTCGGTTCCAGACTGTTGGCAATACCTAGAATATTTGAAATACAGAAGTGAATCATTGTTCCATTATATTGTATCCTTAGTCCCTATTTATACTGTACAAAAAAAAAACACTGTTGCAAGAGGTAGACTTTGAGAACTTTTTTATTAAATAATGAACTAATGAATCAAATACACACATATCAGTATCCATTCAACGCATCATGTTTATATTTCAGAGTAATTTAAATATGAAGGGGACATGGTTTTTAAAAGTTTTAAAATGCATGATTTCCTTTAATCACGCTTTAATAATTCATAGTTCATAAAGACCTCACCTGAAGGTCCAGCTACTTCTTCCTCAACAAGCTTTATGACATCTTCACTTCAATGTCGGAGTTTCCTAAATGTAATTAAATGAACTAATGAATAAAATACACACGTATCATGGTATGCATTCAACACATCATGTTTATATTTCAGAGCCATTTTTAAATATGAAGGGGACATGGTTTTGTGGATTGATGTGTTGAAATTTATGTTAAGTTTGTCTGTATGAGACTAGCAGTAAGCTAGATCAACATTAGAATAAAATACAGATCATATTCTAACATTTTATTATTGTTGAACTATATAACATTAATTAGTGACTGGTCAGTCACGACTTCTTATGTCCCCTTTTTTCTTCTTGGGTGGCATCTACAAAGTACAAAAAGGGGCAAAAAAACGGAATATTAAAATGTTTTACTCTGGCCTTTGTATGTGGCAGAGAGACAGCCCTGGTAACTTACCGTTGGCGTCGTCAACATGCGCGCGCACACACACCAACCGCTCGCTGCTTGTGTGGCACAAAAGTAGTCCCGGCCCGCGCGTGTAGCCTGTCAGATATCCCGCCGCCAATCAAATTACGGCGTTTCTTGTACTGTCGTCGTCCTGGACGTTAGAATCGATCCAAATAGCAGTGCAAAGGAGCTTGCTAAATATTGGTGGGGACAAATTTGCGATCTCAAAATATTGATAGGGACTAGTACCTAGCGTCCCCCCCTAAACCTACGCCCTTGTTTAAATCATTGCCTTAGTCCAACTATAACCAGAATTCAAGTCAACTTTAGCCTGGCCAGACACATTCACATTTTTTTATCAAAGTGAAGTGGGTATTTCTCATGCCGCTGGATCATCATGACATCTCACTTTAAAGGTCAATGTGCTCAGCCCTGGCTGTACATAAGTGTGCACTGAATTAATCATTGTCTCATTATTACGACAATGCAGCAGCTGTCACCTGTGTCTTTGCTCATGAAAAACAAAACACTTCAGGGTCATACATAATGCAGTTTCCTGAAAAAAGTCAGACATTTTAATATTAATTCTAGTGTTTGCATTTATCGTTGTTTCACTCTGCTGTCTGCGATGATGAGCTTTCAGATGAACATTTCAACCAGAATGCAACAGTGAGGGCTGTAATTTAGAAACACATTAGTTGGGACTGCTTGTCTGAGCTGCAGCTGGATCTGCAGTCGACTCACGTTTTGTAGTTGCGTTCTCCTGGGCTTCCTCCCACACAGACGAATCTCACTTTAAGTAATGCCTGCTGCGTCAGAGATAAAACTTTAAATCTTTATACTTTGTATTTATACGTGCTTATTTTAAATGTTAAAAAATAAGAGTGATTAAAATATGAGCTGATGAGAGCAGAAACGTTTTAATTTCTATTTATGGTAACTTAACAACAAAAAATCTGGTAAAAACTAATTATAACCTGCAAAACCTAAATCGATTATTCAAAAAACATTCTTTAAAGGGCAGATCCAGTAATGTGGTTCTGATGTATTGGAATGCCACTCTTCCTAAAAATTGGTTAAACAAAACTAGCTGAATACAACAGACTGAAACTTTAATCATTGCTCTAGAGCAGGGGTCCCCAATTAGTTTTCATTGAGGGCCTAAGCATAAGAAGCATAAGACACCGAGGGCCAAAAATATATATGAAATAAATATAATAGTTTTGTCTAACAACAACAGTGACATATCCAGTGTTACTGACAACAACAAAATAATAACCTTTAATATAGAACAGGCCTATTGCAAAAAGACCTTTTAAATTTGATTCACTAAAAGTACAAAATAATGTTTATTTTTGTACTTATTTTTACATTATGCTTGTATTATTTAATAACTTTTTTGAGTTTGCCTCTGAGTCAATTAAATGGACAAACTGACAAAAACAATGGTGGGCTTGTATTGTCTTGAGTAATTCTGAGGCTCTGGCCCAGAGCCTTTTCTGGTTCTTAAGAGGGTTCATTACAGAAACAGACAACTCACAAATGTATGAGAAAGTGAAGCTTCTTTCTTTTACTCAAGCCCATTAGATGATTTTTGGTATTCACCAAAGTTTCTTAAATGACAAAAACATTCCCGAGAACAGGGTAAAGCACTCTTACACACCCCTCAGCAATGAAAATAATACTGTTTTATAATATTATCAGACTTATAAACCCAATTTAAAAAAAGTTGGTACACTGTTCAAATTGTGAATAAAAACAGAATGCAATAATGTGGAAGTTTTCAAATTTCAATATTTTATTCAGAATACAAGACGAGATATCAAATGTTTAAACTTAGAAAATGTATAAATTTAAGGGTAAAATAAGTTGATTTTAAATTTCATGGCATCAACACGTCTCAAAAAAAGTTGGGACAAGGCCATGTTTACCACTGTGTGGCATCCCTTCTTCTTTTTATAACTATGGGTGAAAGATCTGGACATTTCAGAACCGGATCCTTCTTCTTCGCAGCCATGATGTTGTGACTGATGCAGTAGGTGGTCTGGGATTGTCATTTTGGAAAATGCAAGGTCTTCCCTGAGAGAGGGATGGATGGGAGCATATGTTGTTCTAGAACTTGGATATATCTTTCAGCGTTGAGAAAGGGTGCCTTTCCAGATGTGTAAGCTGTCCATGTCACACGCACTCATGCGACCCCCATACCATCAGAGATGCAGGCTTCTGAACTGAGCACTCAGAACAACTTGGGTTGTCCTTGTCTTCTTTAGTCCGGACATGGTGTCCTAGTTTTCCAAAAAGAACTTCAAATTTTGATTTGTCATGATGTTGTAGAACAGTTTTCCACTTTGCCACAGTCCATTTTAAATGAGCCTTGGCTCCAGAGAAAACACATGTGCTTCTGGATCATGTTTAGACATGGTTTCTTTTTTGACCTACAGAGTTTTAGTTGGCAACAGCGAATGGCCCGGTGGATTGTGTTTACCGACAATGTTTTCTAGAAGTATTCCTGAGCCCATGTTGTGATTTCCATTACAGTAACATTCCTGTTTGTGATGCAGTGCCGTCTAAGGGCCCGAAGATCACGGGCCTCCAGTCTGGTTTTCTGGCCTTGACCCTTACGCACAGAGATTGTTCCAGGTTCTCTGAATCTTTGGATGACATTATGCACTGTAGATGATAATAACTTCAAACTCTTGTTTCTCTGAGAAACTCCTTTCTGATATTGCTCCACTTTTTTTCGCTGCAGCATTGGGGAAATTCCCATCTTGACTTCTGAGAGACACTGCCACTCTGAGAGGCTCTTTTTATACCATGTTGCCAATTAACTTAATAAGTTGCAAATTGGTCCTGCAGCTGTTCCTTATATGTACATTTAACTTTTCCGGACTCTTATTGCTACCTGTCCCAACTTTTTTGAAATGTGTAGCTCCCATGAAATCCAAAATGAGCCAATATTTGGCATTTCCACATCATTGCATTCTGTTTTTATTCACTATTTGTACCGTGTCCCAACTTTTTTAAAATTGGGTTTATATATTAAATCTAAATATTGTAGGCCTAATTAAACTAGGATTCTAATAGCACAAACCAATAATAAAGGATAGAATGTGCATAAGCCCAAAACATACACTTTATAAGCTTCCAGCAACAGACAGTTCCAGCTTTTGTTTCTGCAGCATTAAGCTCCTGTTTGATCTGCTCCTATCGCTTCCCTCACGACTTGGAAATTGCGCATTTCAAAGCACTTGTTAACTCTAAGTATTTCAGATTATGATTATATATGAGTATGCTCACTGTGTTTTAGTGTCGTTAACCGCTACAGGCACTAAAAGAGTCTGCAGAGGGCAGTCTGCAGCTGAGCAGTGCAGTGCTGAGATCCTCCGTTAACTGCAGGAGTAGCATATTTATTCTTTATTTATTCTTTATTTAACCAGGTAGGTCAACTAAGAACCATGTGTTTGACACATGTGCTCAGGACCATAAAATACTTAAGATTAAACAACACTTTTGTTCCTTGGGATTATCTGTTCAGTTGAGCCTCAGATACCTCTGTTTTTTTGTTTTTTTACTATATCTCTGAATAGTTATTCTAGAAAGTTGGTCAAAAATAGTTTTCATCTGTGAAATATTTCTAAAATGTTGTGTGCAACGTTATCTAAAGCTTATCTGGAGTTGATTATGTGTGCTTTTCTTTCCTCTTGTTTGCATTATTGTAACTTTCTTTTACTTGTTTTAACAAATAATTTTCTGAGTTGTCTTCTCTTCATCAGCTTCCAGTAAAATTTAGAATAGATAAAAAAAATTTAAGTTTTACTTTTAGAGCTCTGCATTGACAGGCCCCTCATTATACCACAGACTTGTTGACGCCTTTGTTGACGGCTCTTTCGCCCGCGCTCTCCAGTCCTCAGGTCAAAACCTCTCATGGTCCCCTTTCAAAACTTGCAAGGAACTGTCCTTTTAAGGTCTAGCCCCCAGACTTTGGAAGAGTTCCTGTCGCTGCATGTGGCTGAATCTGTAGATAAACAAAACAAGTAATTAAAATTGTTCTAGAATAAAGTGTGATTTCTTTACTAATCAGAGAGTTTTGGTCTATGAAATAAATCCTATTAATTTAAATTGTTTATGTTTTGGTCTATGAAATAAATCCTATTCATTTAAATAGTTTATGATACACTAGCAGCACACAGTGCTACTGTAGGTGTCTTTAAACCAGCTTTTCATGAGTAAACCAGTCAATTTCAGCGGTAACAGCAAAGCAGCACATTTCTTGCATTTAGACCTGGTTTAGTGTTTAGTTCACATTTATAAAATGTCAGCCAGACCCTGAGTTCAGCAGTTCAATGTTATTTATTGGCAGTTTGTCATGGACAGATACAGGCTTCTGGACAGTCACTATTAAAGCTCACAGAAAGCATGTTAGCAACAGACGTGTTAAGCAATGTTTCTCATTGCTTAATTTGTGTCTTTCTTTCAACTCAAAATGTGAGGAGTGTGATTTGAAACTGTAGCGATCAGACGTCGGCTCAGAGTCACTGTGGCTGAGATCTACTGCCCCACACCTTGATTGAAAGCAAAAGCCAACATTACCACTTTACTTATATTCAGCTATTTTTCTTTTTAGCTGGTCACAGAGGCTGACAATAAAACTGCAAATTTCAAGTTTAATATTTCAGATATTATATGGTGTCTATAATAATGACGCTCATAATTAAAAACCAAATAGATTTACCCAATTTGATGTCTTAATGGAGGTCAAGTCACCAACATCATTATTACATTTAATGAGCCTGATACAGGCAGGGTCAAGCAGACAATGAAAATGAGGCTGACAGAAATAAAAGCATGTGTCTGGAGCTGCAGGGCGACAGGTTAATAACTGTATACACTGATAAAACAACCAAAGGGTTGGAGTTGTTTAATGAATGAGCCAGTGGAGATCAGTGCAGGAGCTGCCTCAGCAGACTCAATATAACAGGCTGCTGACTATCCAGGCATGCTCACAGCTGATAAAGGGATACAAGTCAGCAATGTACGGCTTCATATAAAGACCATGAAATCATTTTAGTAAAAAATTGCACAGCGGTTTGTTGGATGTAGAGAGAAAACACACAGTGGGAATTTTCCCACAGCCTCTGTTGCCGACAAACTACCAATTGGTGCTGTCTGAACGCCAAATTATGATGGATTATGGTTTAACTGTTGTTATTTATTCATAATTAAAAGCATTAATTATTAGTTGTAAGTTAACAACTCCACAAATGTTGTAACATCAGATCAAAACCATATTTTAAGTTAGTCATCCTCTAGACATGTAGATACAAAAACAAACAAACATACAAGAATCCATCCATCTTCTTTTGCTTATCTGGGTCTGGGTCACGGGACAGCAGTCTAAGTAGAGAAGCCCAGACTTCCCTAGACACTCCCGGGCCCTGGGGCCTCCTCCCGGTGCCTGGAACCATGGGATGTGTCCAGGGGGCATTTGAAACAGGCACCTGAGCCACCTAATTGTGGTGGAGGGTTTTGAGTGCTCGAAGGATCCTAGGAGCTATGTTGTTGGGGGCTATCTCCTTAGGCAAACAGAGATAGATAGAGATAGATACAGTAGATGCTAGATACCTGCTAGATAACTCAAGGTCAGCATTATAGTCAACGCAAAATGACTGCATGACATTATAGGAATTAAAAAAGGTGATAAATATAATGGTGATAATATTAAAGGATATGGACTGGGGTATGTACAATTTTGATCAGGGTCATTTGGGTACTTTCTGTTGTCATTATGATTTAAAAAGAGTTAACACAATTGTTTGACAATAAATGGCTTCATCCAACCACTAAATATGAGTGAAACCTATAAATAACCTATTACAATTGAATGACTAAGTAGAATTTAAAATAACCAAAATAATGTTCTTAGACAATGTTTAAAACCTGTTTCAGATGCGCTCAGAGGAACACTCATGTTCAGTAAATCAGAAACAGCGTCAAACAGAGATGTCTGTCTGTTCAGGGTTAAACAAAAGAGTTTTGATGATGAATTGAAAATATGTAAAATCCATAAGTAGCCCAAAATTATTTATAAAAAAAAAGATTACATTTATACAAAGCTCATTTTAGTCATTCTTTATGTATACAAGATGACTTTGGTGGTTGGTGTTTTGGTATTGTGTGTCTGTAAAATAAATGAAATGTAAAACGGTTGGCACAATAAGCATAAGCTTCAGCTAACACCTTTTCGGTCAAGCATCTTTTTTTATCAAATATTGTTTACACCAGAACTAAATTGTTTCTTACTACTACTACTAACCATTTAGTAAACATTTTACCTTACACTTTGTTTGTTATTAACTATACTGCTCTGCAACAAAACATTTACATAACAAGTCTACCCATTAAACCCATTCATTTCAAAATAAATAAAAATTTATTCAGAAGAGCTGCAGCAAGTAGCCTACATCGTTTAGTCTGGAGGAAAACTAGACGTTGCTCAGCTATTGAAAACAATCTTACGATCCTGCGCTACAGTCGGATGTGTCTATATCTACTAATGTAGGCTTCTTTAATATTCACTCCACATTTCCACTGCTGCTCTTCCATTTATTAGCTGGAGGGCACTCACAGCAAATACCTCTGCCAATCCCACAGTACTGTAATTCAATCCAAAAACCCATCTCCAAATGTTCTTAGAATCTGTCCTTTTGTCTCAATCTGTAGAGTGTAATGTGATCTCTCGAGACTTAAAGTTTGAATAAAAAAGTAGCAGTTTGAATGAACATGCCGACACTGCTTTGTTGTCACTAATACAGTTTTTAGGTCTATAATGCTGCATCCTGTGGCCATGTTGTCTTAATGTGGTATAGGGTTGCATTGCCTTTGGACCAAAGCATGTAGTCAAAATTCTCTTTCACTACACTGAAATAAGGCATTCTACTTCCACTCAACATATTGCTCTGTGATGCAAGAGAAAGTCAACATAAAAGAATCACATCACAGTGCAACACTCGAGAAATATTACTATCAAAAGATGAGCTCTCTGTTTAACTATAGACAGGTTGTTCCAAAGGCAATCGACAAGACACATGCATGAAGAAATTAAATAACAAAAGAAATTGGTGTAATAATAATAATAATTAAAGCCGCAAGCGGCGATAAAGGCCCTCGCCTCCCTTGAGACATGGGACACATGCACTCGGAGGATTTCATTTCGTGCTTTAAAGCGTAAACTTCACGGTAATGTCAAATAACCGGGCCTGTGCTACTGCTTGGGCCTGCTACACCACCTTGTAACCTAACTTTAGAGTTAAAGGTCTCCACAATCTCTGGTTTTCCTGGGAGCTGTCTGAACCTTTGGAAATAATAGATTATGCTTGGGCTAAGGCGAAAAACAAAGTACTGGCTGGAGATTTGAGATGACTCAGGAATCGCTGCACCCCCCTGTTTAAAAAGACAAAATGTAAATATAACTTGTCTAAAAGTACAAGGTTACAAGTTCCAAATGATTCTGAGGAGTTTTCTAAGACTCTAGTCTTGGCTCTGGAGGGGCCTCCTCTAAAGGAAGGATCCTGGCAATTGGGAAATGGCATTTATTTCCCAAAGAAATGGCTGCCTCTTCACAGACTCATTACGACCACAGCCACAAATCTATCAAAAACAAATTGATAATTTTTTGGCACACGTGTCTAGATGATACTCACCAAATTTGAGCTGTTTAGATGAAAAGCCTTAGACACTCATTTAGGTGGTCACGCATACACCCAACATAGTAGATTTCCTGTTGAGTTTACGATATGGCTGTAATACACGTTTGAGGCAGGATGTACCAAGTTTCACCTTGGAAGGGGACAAGTTACCACTTTCCATAGGCCCATGGTCTCAGACTTGTAGGTGCCACTGAGTCAGCTGCTTCACACTTCAAATACATAAACCGTCCCAGTGCACACTGAAGGTCTGGGACCTTGATGGAGCCAACAGGACAACATCATCTGCAAAAGCAGAGACGAGAATTGAGGATCATTTTGCAGAAAAATTATAATAAAAAAATGCGCTTAGAAATCCTGTCCATAAAGATAATAACAGGACCGGTGACAAAGGCAGTCCTGCCGGAGTCCAACATGCACTGGGAACAAGTCATGACTTACTGCCGGCAATGCGAACCAAGTTTGGCTCCAGTCGTACAGGGACCGGACAGCTATTTTCTGAGTTCTTTTCATAAAAGAGCACTTTTAACAGGGCGCCACATTTTCAATTCAAAAGTTGAAGGCCTTCTTCAGATCCACAAAACACATGTGGACTGATTGGTTCCCATAAGCCCAGCACCCTGGAGAGGGTATAGAGGGTCCATTTGCCACGACGACGAAACCGCATTGTTCCTCCTGAACTTTTTCAACTATTGGCCGATTCTCCTCCAATACCCTGGCATAGACTTTCCGGGATGCTGAGGAGTGTGATCCTCTGTAGTTGAACACACCTTCTGGTTCCCTTCTTGCAAAGAGGACCATAAGAGATGTGTACCAAATTTTACTGTCCCCAACAAACTAAATCTGCTTCTTAGTGGAAGACGGTTTGTAGGGGCGTTGAGAGCCATTTCTCAAAGATAACCCTTTTCCACCCATATTTTTGTGTTCAGGTCATGAATGTGCACAAACGCCTTTTGGGTCCAACTCGATCCGAGAAGCCGTTTGAGAGTTAAGAGACGTTTATTTTCACAAAAATGGCCACCTCGACAGGCTTGCCACACCCATACCCGATAAGATATCAACAACAAAGTCACAACTTTGGTTGGCACACGTGTCTAGATGATACTCACCAGAAATTTGGGGCCATCTAGATTAAAACACAATGATTTGCATCTTTCTGCCATTTGTTCCGTAAACACAAACAACAGTGAGAGACCTATCCCCGACCCGAAGGCGTAGGGAAGCGACCCTCTCGTTTACCGGGGTGAACTCCAACACATGGCGGCTGAGCTGGGGGGCTATGAGCAAGCCCACACCAGCCCGCCGCCTCTCACCGCAGGCAACTCCAGAGTATTGGAGAGTCCAGCCTCTCTCGAGGATTTGGGTCACGTCGCTCCTTCAGGCTGAGCCCGGCCGGTCCCGTGGGGTAAAGACCCAGCCACCAGACGCTCGCAGGTGAGTCCCAACCCCGGGCTTGGCTTCAGGGTAGGGCTCCGGTTGTGCCATACCGGGCGACGTCACGGTCTTGATCTTTTCATTTCCATAAAGGTTTCTGAACCGCTCTTTGTCTGGCCTGTCACCTAGGACCTGTTTGCCTTGGGAGACCCTACCAGGGGCATATAGCCCCAACATAGCTCCTAGGATCATTCTGGCACTCAAACCCCTCCACCACGATAAGGTTGCGGTTCAAGGAGGGGAGATCACAGGCCACTAATCCCAAATAGTGCTGGAACCTCTGTTTAGAAGCTTAGGGACACAAACTTATGCAGACTCCATCCCTCTTTTGTCTAGTCCTTAAGCAGATGTAGCCACTCAAGTTGATTCTGTCTGTTATAGAGTTCAAAGAGTACTCATCTCTAATGACTCAGTGTGACAGGCATCATGGACAAAAAGAAAATCACACAATCGTATGTAATGGGCTTAAAGTGCACAAAATTGACCAGATTGAAAACTAGTAAGACATTAGTACTTGAATCAAGATTTTTTTTTTTAACCTTAGTATAAAGAAAGCACCAATTTTTTTGTCAATGTAAATAACGGCTTTAAAGTCAGTTTTTTTCTCTAAATTAGGTAACGGTTTGCTCTGGAGAGGAGAAGAATGAAAGTTAGTTGCAGTAAGACAGAATATATACTGTATATGTGTGAATGAGAAGGAGCCAAGTGGAACAGTGAGGTCCCAGGGCAGTGAGGTGTAGTGTACTGTGTAATATAATGTAATAAGAAATATTAATTTATTAATTTGGGTAAATTATCAATTAATATCTTTTCTTATCAAATTATTTCCTCGCACAGAGGTAACAAAGTATACTGTAGCGTACAAGGGTATGTTTGTATAAACATATAGAAGATTAATTTTAATAATTTTAATAATTAATTTTGATATTAATATTAATTCATTCAAATTATTTTCTGATTAAAAGGGGCACCACCCTGGTTTTAACAGGTCCAGTGAAACTGTTTAATAGAGTCTCATTAATCTTAAAGGAAGAGAATTCTCTTGTTTTTGAACATTTCTTAATACAAACAGAGAAACATTAATGTCTTTTATGGGATTTTATTAAAAATTACACAAATTGATAATGGTCAATAAAAAGGTGGAACATGGAAAGGATAAACACAAAAAGGGATAAACACAGGGTTAAACACAGGAATAAACATTTGCTTTCAGATGGTTTGTAAACCAAAAGGAATGTTTAGGCCTGTTAATCTAAATGATGGAAACTAAATCAAAGTGGCTTTTAACGGAGAAGGGGATGGCGATTTTGGGCAGAGGACATTTAACGACACCATGGCTGTTGCGACGTGTAACGTGCGGACTTACTCTGTAGTCAGCGGGGCTGGCTCGGTTAGGTGGGTTGCTATCAGCGGTCCGAGCGTCCTGAATGTTCTCCAGAAAGTTTGTCGCATACTGATGAAGCGTTCCACACCAAGGATGCCTTCGCGTGCGTGTCTCGTCCCGAGGGTTTGCAGCCCGGGGGTAGAGAGAGGTGTCCGGTTGTTGTCCAAAGCACCTGGGCCTCCGTGTACCGTTAAAAGTCTGAGGTTGTGCAGGTCATTGCAGTGTCCATGAAAGAATTCTTAGCTGTTGCTGGTTAAGACTTGCTTCTGCGCGCGCTCTTTTGGGAGAGAGCAGACGCTTTAACAGGCACGGTCTTTAGAACAAAGGAAAGTTTACTCATGCTAACACGAGGCTCGAAGCTTTGGCCATGGTTGCCGGGACAGGGCGGTCCCCGCAGGGAGCGGGTGGTCCGTAGATGCAGGGTCCGACGAGACTGGAAGCCAAGGGGCAAGAGAGAGATTTTTGGCTAGCAGCCAGCTTTTATCACCTTTGGGCTGGGGGCGCGTCTCAAGTGTCCTTCCGGCCAAAAGGGGAGTCGCTTAGTGAATGAAGTTTACTAAAGTTAAATGGTTACACGAAGTTTTAAAACATTCCTTTGTTTCACCCTAATTTTCCTGGTTCTCATAAAACACACAAAACATTCGTACTTGTGGGATTATACAAAGACAATGCATTTGTCAGACTTATTATGAAAACATAGTTATTACATTTTATTAAAAATAAAACGTAAACTTGTAGAAATAGGATAAGGAATTATTTAGCTTGTAAAACTCCGCGTCCTGGAAACTAACAGTATAATTGTTAGTACATCAACACAATATCTTTCTTTTAAACAAATTAACACCCAACTGTCCTTTAGCGAAGTTAGAGCCATTTGTCCATTTTAACATCGGGGGGTATTGTTTGTTCATCCTCGAAGGCTCTGATCAAAGCATTCCTGGCCTGGTGCCTGGAAAGGAGGTATTTCTGTTAAAGCTGAATACACAACTTTATCAACCAAACTTTACGGTTATGGTGCCATTCTGTCCTGGTCTTGAGCCCTTTTGTGACCTGGGTGTCAGATCTCTCCGGGCTCTGTCTTTTATGATAACAAACAGAGTTGTTAATTATAAGTCCTGAAGACTCGTTCGGTCTTATCCAAGCAAGAAACATCTGTGAGTATTTAAAAAGGGCACATTTAATCTCCTGTGGGGAAGATCTCGGTGCTAGTCCAGACTCCTGCTTGCTGGGGCGTCTGGAAGGGATAAGTGTGGAACTGGTCTGCTACAGAGGTAAAGAGGGTGCAGGACTTCAAGAACTTAGGGTCAACAGTCTAGAATAGGGATAAACAATTATTTGCCCCGAGGCTGTCTGAAAGAAGGCCGTTATTTCTGAACATGTGCGTCATGAAGGCCCAGATCTAGGAAGGTGGGGGCCCATGGACTACAACCATATTTAAGGGCAGCCTTTGGGGAGCTGTCACTGTCACTGTGCCAAAAGAACCCAGAAAAAGACCCTGTGGTTTCAATAAAAATATGTTACTCATATAATTTCTTGCATCATCTAATTTATTTTTAACATAAATATATAGGCATAACCTCAAGAAACATAATGTTGTTATGTTATTGATTGTGGCTATATGTAAAAAAAATAAAATAAAAAAAACACAGAAAAAAAAAATATTTCCCAATATTGTTAAAAATAAATTTGGATAGGGTCAGGAATGAGTCCATCAGAGGGACAGCTCATGTGAGATGTTTTTGGAGACAAAGTTAGAGAGGCCAGGTTGAGATGGTTCAAAGGAGGCAGAGTGAATATTTTGGTTGAAGGAGGCTGAGGTTAGAGCTGCCAGGCAGGAGGCCGAGATAAAAGACCAAAGAGGAGGTTTATGGATGTAGTGAAGGAAGACACAAAGGTAGGAAGTAGGTAGTGGTTTGACAGAAGAGGATGCAGATGATAGCTCTTGATGGTGACAGAAGATATGCTGTGGCAACACCTGAAAGGAACAGCTGAAAGAAAAAGGGGTGGATCTCAATTCTCTAAATATGCTCCCTCCCCTCTCCTCAGAGCAGCGTTAAGAGCTTTGGAACAGCACTAAAGATGGCGCACAGATAATAATTCCCGGTGCAATCGAGGAGTTGAGGCATCAAGGAGGCATGTTTAAGAGAAATAAGATCCACCCAAGTACTTCCACTAAAAAAATATGTCAAATGTGATTGGTATTGGGATGTTGATGCAGTGATGCAGTATGGGAGAAAGATCTTGTTCTCAAACTCACTTCTACTCTGTCTGGTCTGGTTCATTTGTCTAGATCATTTATGTGATTAGACTGTCATTTTATCTTTGATTAAATATCCCTAACTCCTCTAGCGCATTCTTTACCAAACACTAACCCTTCATAAGTCTGGACTTGGTCTAAGATTGGACTTGGACTGTTTGCATTTTAAACCTGTTCCCTGATATTTACTTCAATGCATCATGCACTGGTTTTGATCTTTACTTGGTCTTAACCTGACATAGTCTTGTTTTTTTCTCGTCTTGATCACTAAAGGTTTTAGTCCTATATTGGGGTCTCTACTTTCTAGCACTCACCTCATCAGTCCTAGTCCCATTCACCTCCTCAGCCTCCCTTATTCCTATCGTGTCTGTCCCTATTCATTACATGGCATGAGTGGGTGAGTCTATAAACATGAACAACAATCCTCAGAGTGTTACGTCTGACACACGCACTGGACTGAAGATTACTATCAAGATCCACATGTTTTGTCAGCTGCACCTTATGAAAATGGTCAATATTTTATTGACCCGTTGCATTTGCTTTAATGAAGAGCTCTTTAGTGCAGCATTACGGCCTGATAATCATCATAAAACTAATTTCACAACATAACAACTAGACCTCACTCACTGATGGACTTTTTCTGAAAACACATTTTCTGGTTGAACAGATCTGAACAATAATGTACTCTGTGTGCTCAAATAGAATTATTGTTTATGTTTTTACATACAGTATTGTAGGTTTTCTTCACTGTCTTCTAAGTGCAAAAGGAATCTCATTTGAGTTAAGTTATTGACACCCTTGAAAACACCTTGGAGACATGGATATTGTTAAGTTTCATATGCAAAAAGAGTCTTGTATGATTTCATATATTGGCACTACAACGGAAAATAGGCGCTATTCACAAACTAAATCTCTAGTGACAAGCCGGTAAATTAGAGAAAGTGGTTGTCAGCCCGCGATTAGAGTTATATATTGCAGACTTTGAAAGCAATGGCAGCAGTTGGAAGGGAATGCCTTAAATGTATTATTGTGTGACTGCTGTTTGACTTGCATGGGAAAGTCATCGTTGTATGTAGTCACTATTGCCCCCAGTCATTCTTGTCAGAATTTCCTCCCACTTCAGTCCTAATTATCCCCATCAACACCACCAGTTCTTTGGCTGCTTCTCATCCTTTGTGTGTTCCACCTTTGCCAGTTTTTGTCTCAAACACCAAAGTAGGAGTTTGCTCCTTTCTTTTTTTCTCTCCTTTTTTGATGTTAATCAGTCATCAATGTCTCGAAGGCAGGGAACCTTGAGAAGTGAGCTTGCCCCTTCATTATAGCCATTAACATTTTTCATCCGTGATTATCCCTTGGAAAAACAGCATTGCAGTGGGATGGGGCAGAAGGTGGAGTTGGAAAGCTTCCATTAATAAATCTAAGATTGCCATAAATGATCAGTGCTCCTGCTCCTGCACATTTCCTTACAAGCAGGCCTCAGGTGACGTATTTACATAGTATAGCTCTAGTCGATAGTCACATGTCAAGGTTGATGTCTAACAGCCCGCTTCCTTGCTTTCTTCTATCTTTCCGCCATTAATTTTTACTGCTCACCGTCTACCCTTTCTTTCAAGTTCAATCAACAAAGGCCTGACTGTGGGAAGAAAGAACCACAAACAGTCACTATTTGTTCAGAGCACACAGTCAGAAGTGCTAGAAAATGCTATTTTATCCTTTGAGAGTGAGTGTTTGTCAGAAGAACTTATTGTCGTAGGAATGACTGGAATGTCAAAGCATCTTCTTCATTTCTTCACTGGGGAAACAGACATAGCCAAGACCTGTTGCTTAAGCTGTCAGGGGAATTTTATTAAAGCAACACGGTAACTTTTTACCTCAAAATATGCAGACTGAGAATCATTAAAAAACCATAGACCTTAATTTATTTGTATAGTTTCTTGACATGAAACAGGGAATATAAATTAATTAATTAACTAATTTTAAAAACAAAGCAGACCTGGTTTGACAGATACTCCACTAACTAATAGTTAGAGGAGTCCCATATGATATTCTAGTGGCTATTATCTCCTTTAGTCTTTTAGTGGGTATAACTATAAATACCTGATAAGGTAGTGTTGCTTTATTAAAAGAGCTGCATTGCATTGAGTACAAAAAAAAGAATAAATAGTTGCTCTGTTTTTTAGTTTTTTCACTGTAAATTTACTAGCTGTATGCTTAATGAATAACATGGAATATCTTGCCACTTTACCTGTTAGTCAATAGAAAGACATTCAGTCATTAAAGGTGCAGTGTTTATAGTAGTGTTTAGAGGCAATATTACAGATTGATATTCCTCACACCCTCCTTTATGGAGCCTGTAAGACCTACAGAAGCCCTGCAGGGACATCATTTTGTCTCAAAATTCAGCTGAGTGTACATTATTTTTCAAATAAATTCTCAAATGTGCTGTTAAAATTACTATTTTTCAAAGCCTGTCGGGCACAATCTTGAAGAAACTTTTATAATCCTACCTACAACTGAATCTAGTGGTAGCCAATGAGAGCAAGCCAACAATTATCACAGATAGAATATGAAACAGTTACATATTATTATACGGTAGTGCTGTGAGTAGAACCTGTGCTCCAGTCATCCTCAGAGTCTCCCTTAATCCTGCTCAAAAATACAAGTCAAGACACATAACAGTTGCTGAAATATACTTTTTTAGGGCTTTGTATTTCAAACTTTGCTATCCATTAAGCAATGTAGTTTTGTGTTAGACCTAGTAGATTAATATACACTGAGGACTGTTGTAGGCTGAAAATAAGACCTACTTGAAGATAACTTTTGTAAAATACTGTTGCATTCAGTGGAAGAAAATGTAGCACATTAGTCAAAACTATTTTCAATAGTGTATATTGGCCTTTAAAACTCTCATTTGTAACAAAAATAGTAATTTACGACTAAAGAACCCAATAAACATTCCATTACTTATTGTTCTTCTTAGAGAAGCACAAATTCTTGCATGAAAGTTTAGAATGTCTGTGAACTAATGAGATTTTGTAAAGTTCCACACATGCATTTTTTTGCAGGGCGTCATCGCTGTTCAAAATACGATTACACATCACACAATCTACCTTTAATCATGACCATCAGGTGTTATAGTGGATTATGCTCTGTACCACTGTACTGTCTCTGCACAGGTGAACGCCTTACTGTCCTTCGTGGTTTACCTGTTAGTCAATAGAAAGACATTCAGTCATTAAAGGTGCAGTGTTTATAGTAGTGTTTAGAGGCAATATTACAGATTGATATTCCTCACACCCTCCTTTATGGAGCCTGTAAGACCTACAGAAGCCCTGCAGGGACATCATTTTGTCTCAAAATTCAGCTGAGTGTACATTATTTTTCAAATAAATTCTCAAATGTGCTGTTAAAATTACTATTTTTCAAAGCCTGTCGGGCACAATCTTGAAGAAACTTTTATAATCCTACCTACAACTGAATCTAGTGGTAGCCAATGAGAGCAAGCCAACAATTATCACAGATAGAATATGAAACAGTTACATATTATTATACGGTAGTGCTGTGAGTAGAACCTGTGCTCCAGTCATCCTCAGAGTCTCCCTTAATCCTGCTCAAAAATACAAGTCAAGACACATAACAGTTGCTGAAATATACTTTTTTAGGGCTTTGTATTTCAAACTTTGCTATCCATTAAGCAATGTAGTTTTGTGTTAGACCTAGTAGATTAATATACACTGAGGACTGTTGTAGGCTGAAAATAAGAC
>CM044555.2:23172618-23435118 GCA_024416835.2 Perccottus glenii
CTCAACAGTACTGCTCCTCCATCCTGCTGAGCCTGTCAGCACCTTTTAGCGGACAGACCAATGCAACATGGCCCGGGCCCCACAATACATACAAAGGTTCCTCCTTCGGCGCGTAGCTTCTCCTCAGGAGTGAGATGAGAGCGGCCAATTTGCATGGGTTCACTGGAATCTGTTGTGGAACTGAAATCTGTTGTGGATACAGAGAGCTGTGGTCGCTGGGGTCAAGAGGAAGATAAAGAGAACTCCGGGTAGCCCGCTCCTCGGCGAGCTCGGACCCTCTGATCAACCCGGTGACATACGGATTAAATCATCCAAGTTTTCTGGAAGCTCCGAGAGGCAAGCTCATCTTTCATGTGCTCGGCCAACCCGAGAAGGAAAGCCTGGTGCTGTGCAGGAGCGTTAAATCCACTCTGCCGAGCAAGCGTCCGAAAGTCAATGGAATAATCCGCCACTGAAGCGAGATCCCTGTTTTAGTTGAAAAAGGCCCTGGCACGCGTATCCTGATCCTCAGCGTCAAACACCTTCCGGAGTTCAGTAGATAAGGATTGGAAACTAGAGCAGGCTGGAGTACTCTCTCCCACTCTGCGGTTCCCCAGAGACGTGCGCCCGTAAGATGATTAATGACAAATGCCACCTTGGCTTTTTCTGTGGCAAATGTGTGGGGTTGCAGAGCAAACAGAATTGAACAGTTAACCAGAAAGGGATTACAACCACCTGCCTCTCCGGGTAACGTTCTGGAATCCCGACCCGAGGCTCCTGGACCGGAATCGGTTGAACCACCGGGGAAACAGGATCTGAAGGTGGAACGGAGGCCCGACTCTCTGTGGTCTTCGAATACTCGATAGCTGAGAAGTCAGGAGATGGATCTGATTTGACATGGCCTGGAATGCGTCCTCCTGTTGAGACACAATCCGCTGGAACCCGGCGGAAATAGTGTTCATTTGGGCTTCATGATTCTGGAGAGTTTCTTCAATGAGGGTAAATCGATTTATTACTTTCTCTGCTTTGGCTGAGTCCATCTTGGCCAGATCGTTCTGTAATGCGGGAATGAGGACTCAAGTGCGCACAAGACAGTGAAGGTAAGTGATACTTTATTAAAGTACAGATAGTGATAGGAAGCTGGAGAGATGGGCTGAGAGTTGGAGTTGAACCATGAAGCTGAACCGAGACCTGGTGCCGAACCGGTGACTGGAGACCAAGCTGGAGAGCTGGGCTGAGAGTTGGAGTGAGCCGTGGAGCTGCGCCGAAGCCTGGAGCCGAGTCGGTGACTGGGGCCAAGCTGGGGAGCTGGACTGAGAGTTGGAGTGAGCCGTGGAGCTGCGCCGAAGCCTGGAGCCGAGTCGGTGACTGGGGCCAAGCTGGGGAGCTGGACTGAGAGTTGGAGTGAGCCGTGGAGCTGCGCCGAAGCCTGGAGCCGAGCCGGTGACTGGAACCAAGCTAGGAAGCTGGGCTGAGTGTGAAGTCCAAACCTGAGACTTGGAGTGAAGGCTGGAGAGAGGACTGAGACAAGAGCTGGAACAAACGCTGGAAACATTCACACAAAGTATGCTGAACGATCTGGCAGGGAAGAGGTGGACAGGAGAGGTTTAAATACCTCACTGATGGTAATAGGTTACAGGTGCTTGGGACAGGTGGCAGTGATGAGATGAAGGAGAGAGAAGGAAAGTGGAGTGGATCCCTAAGAGACACGGAGTGGATCTGACACTAACGCATGTTTTCTATTTGTCCTTTTTAATTTTGACAGTGTGTTTTATTTGTCTCTCTAATGGCCTGCATGTAATTAATGATGTTTCTGATTAAGCTGCTGCTCGCTTGTGACTCACTGTGCAGTTCTACAATAACCCATGTGGAATAATGTTATTATACAGTTGTACTGTTGGTCAGTATGTATTGACCTTGTAATAAAGATGACACAAAGCTTTGGGTACCCTCAAATCAGTGCAGAAGCAATCCGTCTCAGGTGGGTTACCTGAGTCCTCTATCTGTCCCGGTTCGGCCTTGGTCCCACATTGCCCTCAACTTTGAGTCTAGATTACCAGTGTCCCACGGTAACTCAATTATTCTGACTATCGTCAACAGGTGTCCATTTTGTTGTACTGTTCAAGCTCCCCTTAGCTCAGGAGAAGGTTGACTTGTTGGTCCAACATCACTTCCGGGTCCACAAGATCCCTCTGGATGTTGTCTCCAACCGAGGGCCCCAGTTCATTTCCAAGGTGTGGAGGTGTTTCTGTGCAGCCATCAAGGCCAGGGTCAGGGCCATTAGTCTGTGAATGGAAGTCTGGCTTCAATCCACAGACTAAACCAGTACCTGGGCTGGGTATAAAACACTGTCCCCTGCACCTGAGAGAGAGAGAAGGTCCATCCTGACCGGAATCGCCCCGGGCAAGCTGTCAAGGAGAGGTATTAGATCTGAGAACCATAGTTTGGTCAGCCAATGGGGCACCACGAGAAGAGACCAGATTCCTGTTAATGAACCGTGGCCGGGACTCCCAGGATTGGGCAATTGGGGGAAAAGTGTAGACACACACACACACACACACACACACACACACACACACACACACACACACACACACACACATACACATTTTATTTATTCTTTATTTAAGTCTATTGAGGACCAATTCTCATTTACAATGACAACCTGGCCCCATGTTTGTGGGGGAAAATGGAGCACCTGGAGGAAACCAGAGCAGACCCAGGGAGAACATGAAAACTCCACACAGAAAGGCTTTGAAGCAGGAGTGCTAACCACTGTGCCACCAAAGAGACCTGAAGACGTTTCACGTCACGTGTATTTATAACCTCACAAAGAGTGTTCCCCATAGTGTATTTCTATGCAGCATCAAGCTTTTGAAAGAGAACTGTGGTATCCAGCCTGTTCTCCAGTATACCTTCTTGCGGTATTCAACCCGTCCCTCAGTCCGGTTCTGTTTTCGCACTCCACTGCTCCGGTCCAGTTCCGGCACTGCACCAGTCTTTTAGTCCAGCCCTGCTTTATTACACACTCCTATCAATAAGGATCAGCTAAAACTCTGTTTTGTGTGTCTTAAGTCCTGTGCCTTTCAGTCCTCTTTTGTGGAGCTTAATTCATATAGATTTAGGTTTAGTGGTGGTTTAGTCCTGTTGAATTTTTTGTTTTGTCTTGTTTCAGTTCTGCTAAAAAAATTATTCAGATGTATTTATTTTTCAATGAAATACTACCATTTAATCACAGTTTACAATTTTAGAAAAGCATTTGCATGTGCAAAGTGTTACACCTGCTGCTGTTCTGGATCTCTGGTAAGACAGTGCTATACGCAAAGTGCCATGTGAATAAACTTTTTTATTTCCACCCTTATTTTCTTAACCCCAAATCTCAATTCCTTTGCTTCATCTACATTTATATTTGAGGAAAATATCAGTATTAATGTTGTGCTGTTATGAGACACCACTATGCCACACTGGAACACTTTAAAATAGTGCATAATAAGATTGCACCAATAGGCCCCTCTGGCTGAGATACTCAAATGTTTCCGGAGAATGGGTGTGAGCTCACAGTAACTTCCTGTTCAGATAACACATTGGTTCAGATAACACATCGCTCAGAGGTTTGTGGTAGATTTTTCCTCGCAGCTCGCTTCTGAATCAAGCTGGTGGCTCATCGTGGTATATTTATCTGATAACCGGGAAACAAACAGGATGTTGTGTTGATCAAAGATACTGTATGTGCTAAACCTTCATTTTTTTATCATAGCTTTGACCTTTTAAGTTAAGAAAAAAAAGGCTGTAAAAATTGTAGCTTGTAGTTTATAATCATTCAAAAACAACCACCCACTACTTATTTACTTTTATTCTATTAGAAATAAAAACCTTTTGAATTGTCTCCATCCATCGGGACTAATGGAATAATAAGTAACTAACAAAAACAAATACAAAACAAAAAATGCAGTTTGAGTTTATTAATTTTGTGTAATACTGTTATGTTAATGTTTTTCTTTCTTACTTACCTTGTTTTTGTGGAACTCTTTCTCCCTCACAATGCTCCCCTCACACACATACACCGACATACACTATATATACTCTTGCATACATAGGTGTAATTAAATAGTTGGCACTAGTTGTCCTTAAATATTATAATTACATTGGACTCACTCAAAATCATAACCCGGAACATCCATGGAAAAGGTACACAAGCAAAGAGACTTAAAGTATTTAACTATTTAAATTAACTTATATTTAAATATATATGCAAATAATCCTACAGAATCAATCCTAAATGAGTTACAGAAGACCAAACTGGAAGTAAATGTTTGGTCTTCTGTAATAAGACCACATTACAGAAGACCAAACATTTGAATAAAATGTATTGTTCTAAGACTAAAATGTGACCAATTTGAGTACAACAATAATTTAGGAAAACACCTGGCCAATTTACTTAAACGTGACCGAGAAAAAAAAAAAAAATCTACCATTATGGACTTTGCAGGGAAGCCTATCCAAGCACCAGATGAAAAAAAATTATTCAAACATTGTATGCAAATCTCTACTCATAAAACAATAAGATAAATCAAGAAGACATCAAAAGTCTCCTATTATTCCTAAATGATCAACATTACAGAGACTCAAAATCAACCGGAGGGCTTATGCAATAACCTCTACAACTCTGATAGCCTGGTGGGACTTACACAAGATTACTAATATTTAAATTGTACCTAATAAATATTTTCCCATATGGAACAACAAAGATTTTTTTTAATGGACAAAAAAAACTATACTTTTCACATGCTGGATTGATAAAAGCATCACCCACCTAAACCATATTTTCCACAACAATACTCTGCTTTTATTCTCACAATTAGCCTAGGAGTACAGAATCTGGGTATACAATCATTACAATTGTAATGATTGCTGAAGCAATGCTCAGTTTGTCCTCTTTTAAACGGAATGAACAAAATGGGTGTTTTATTTTTATTTTTAAATTTTGAAGTCAACTTCTGTCCTATTTCCAACATTTCTCTGCAAGGGGATAGAAGGGCTGTGAGATGTGTAATTACAGTCAGTAATGTCAGTACCTGATGCTGCCAAAAACTACCCCCCCACTATTAAAAACCTCCAACGGATTAACGCTCACATAAAGGGCATGTATACACTTGTAGAAGAGTCTATGTGCTTTTTACATCCATTTGACAATTTAGTTGGAAATTTGCTTTTGTAGCTTTTAGCCGTTGAGTTTGGAGGAGGCACGTATTACAAATATTAAAAAAATATTAAATGATCTTTTGTGGTTGGCCAACACTGAGCAGTTATCTTTGTGTCTAAAATGAATGTTTATTTTGAGTTTACAAATAATGTTGCTGGATTATAAAAATAAACTTTTTATATATGCTTCTCTAACTTATTTAGAAAATGTAATAAATGTTATATGAACAACAATAAACCTCCCACCATTATTGCTCATCATTGCAGCTCCAGCATCTCATTCTCCTGGGTTTATCAACTGGATGTATATTTTTTCTCAATTATTGTAGATTTATGTTTTAACTGTCACTAGTGTGACATGGCCAGGTCTCCCTCAAAAAAAAAAACTTCCTGGTAAAATGAAGGTAAAATAAAAACAAAACAAAAACATATATAAAGCCAGTGGCGCAAATACAAACTGAAAATACGGTCAGCTCTCACAGGACTCTTACACAATACTGCTAAATGCAAATGGACATGTCTTTTTGATCCTTTCATATGTCACAGTTACATAAAACAACAGTTCTTTAATGTAACTATACAAAAATATTTAATATGCGTCTTTAAAGGTTTATGTTAACATAATCTGTTTTTTTATGACGTGCATATTGCCTGTTAAGTTGTGTGTGAGAATGGAGCTCTGATCTTATCACACACACACAAAGATAAGACACTGCTCAACATTCAACGCATTTTAGGGCTGATAATATTTGTAACATTTCTAAGCAGTTCAGTGAGCGGAGAAAAGAAACACACAAAGAACTATTTAAAATTTTATTAAGAAAGCACGTCACCAGTAAAATATTCCAGAAGACCAAACGGCCAAACATATGTCCCACAATAGGCTAATTCCCCTTTACGTTACCTTGTTGTAACTGTGAATGAAGTACTACAATAATTCACATTACACTTGACCATTTGAAACAGACTTAATGTCTTTGAAGAAGGTAATTCACTCCTTCAGTAAATTCATTTTACTTTTCAAATCTTTGGTCTTGTCTGTCTGAAGGAGCTCCTGTGCTTTGGGGGGGGGCTGTCCTTTGACAACATAAAACACATGAGCACGTCACTCAGGTGCCTCACTTCAGAGTCCTGATGTGCAGGAGTGGTGAGGGCATTTCTTCTTCTGCTTCTCCCGGCTCCCCTGTTCACTTTGACCAATAAAGGTATGTTTGTTTATTTGTTTGTTTGACACTTCTATTCCTATATGAAAATAATGACTATATTACCTAATAAAAAACGTTTTGTCACATTTTTACTTTTATTTTTAATGGTACATGTGCAGAGTAGTATAGTACAATAATATAGTGTAGTATAAAAGATTGTGTAGTTATAGTAAAAAAAGATTTGAATAATTATTAATATTTCTAAATTATTTTTCTTGTTCTTGCTCTCATTATACGTTTATTTTCCAAGTATCCAAAATGTAGTGCAATGCCGTAGCGTGCAATAAAATTGCTGTCATATTTGAACTTATTTAATATTCTCTGTGTTTTTTCTTCTTTTTCTCTGGTGCACACTCAAGTGATGGTCGTAAAAGGTAACACAACTTTACATTTGACTTATTTACACTTCACTACAAGATCAGAATTGTGATAATGATAAAATTATTGTATGGTTATGCTTAATTATGACCAGCACTTGCTTAAGGTTTGGAAATGCCTGGAAAGACACTGGTTCAACTCAGTCAGGAGTTGATCTGGATGGTCAGGATGTGGTCCCTGGTTTTCCTCCTCCAGGCCTGCCTGAACCCAGTGGAATCACAAGGTATTATATGGCAGTGGTATTTACATTTTACATTTAAATATTTATGTAATATACAATATTTATAGTGCACTGTAGCTGTGTGGAATAAAAACGTATACTAACTCTACCCTTAATCTCCAAATTCTGTTTAATCCCAAAAGTTGACCTATAATCTCAGATTTACATCTCGAATCCTAGAATTCTGACTTAAATCTCATAATTCTTTGTTTCTTAAAAAATATTTTTCTCTTTATTAAAGTATCTTGTATATTTCCAAATACAAAACAGAGAACAACCGTCTGATTCTGGAGGGTGGATCAAACCCATGTGAGGGCTACATTCAGGTTTACCATGGCAGTACATGGGGCTACATTGGAACTGGAAAACTGAGCAGTAAAAATAAAAAGGTGGTGTGTAAAAGTACCATGTGTGGCGAGCCGGTGAATACAACATACATGCTGATGCCATCCAACAGTTCCAAGTGGCTTCTTGATCTCCAGTGCAGTGGCTCTGAGGACTATCTGTGGAACTGCCCATTCGCTAAATGGGACGCCAGTGATTATAGAAGTGAGGTTATGGAGAAGATCCAATGTTCACGTAAGTAAGGCTTCTACTATTCATAATGATCATTTCTGATATGTAACTAATACGTTTTATTATCTTATTTAGACAAAATCAAAATAGAGCTGGAATTTTCATGTGGAGGACTGGTAACTTACTCGGATGGACAGACTTCAGGTTACATGTGTGGGAACGACTGGGGTAGGTCTTACAGAGCTACACCTTAAAACCTTATGAAAAACCTTTGAAACACTTCTTTCTAACACTAGACAGTTTTCCGAATGTCTTGAAACTCTATGAACTAGAACAAACAATTAAGTATAAACAAGTTGCCTGGTTTAATTCTGATGAATTTAATTTAATCTTTTTTGCAATAGATTAGCAGACTGCAATCTATTGAGTTCAAATAAATACCAAATGTTCTTAAATACTATACATAGTGTTTTATTCTTCAATCAGTTAATTTAAACATCTCTGATATTTAAGCTGTTATAGAACGTAATACCCTTATAGAACATAAAAAAATAACTTCAGTTACTTTGTGAGTAACTGAAGTTACTTTTACAATGTGGTAACTGAGATTCTAACTCAATTACTTTTTGGAAGAAGTAATTTGTAACTGTAAATAATTACTTTTTTGAAGTAAGATGACCAACACTGACCCCGTCTAAGTCTAAAGTCCTTAATATTTTACTATGGTGACCAATATGACCCAATGGCTTAATTAAAGTGAAATTGTTTTAAACGAAAGACTGGGCTTTATAAGATCGGTTAAAAATGTATGTTCATTTTGCAACATAAATTCAGTTCATAGTGTGCTTCCAGTTTGAAAAAGTCACACCCAATACGTGTTACTGGTTTACCATTAAACATGTAAGACTGTACTTTAAATTATATTCTTATTCTCTTATTCTCCAAATTAAGTCCAATTTTTGCAGGTTAAGCACCAAGTCTGTAAAACATAATCTCATACTCTTTTCTAAATGATACTAATAATACAATGATTATTTACACTAACTGTGTTTCTTCTCTTATAAAGGTGAAAAAGAAGGTAATGTTGTTTGCCGGAGTTTTAAATGTGGCAAACTCAAAGAGATTCCTAAATGGACACACAGCGGCACAAACATCAAAAATATCATGTCCAGTTGTTTGGGCAATGAAACACATCTCTGGGAGTGTGCACCCAGAGAGGAAAAATCCTGTAATAAACTTGCTGAGGTTTATTGTGAAGGTAACTCACCCAAACTCCTAAACTACACACATGAATAAAGTCAGTTCATTGTGATGGCTCTGAAATGAAATGCTTTACTTAAACAGGTCACAAGATTCTGCGATTAAAAGGAAACACTTCAAATGTTTGTTCTGGGACACTAGAAATGAAGCAAAATGAGGCATGGAAGTCGAAAGACGAAAACAATGTAACTACTTTAGATCGCTGGTGCCGGCAAATGCACTGTGGCTCGTACGTCAGTCACAAGAGCAATGTGTCGGACACACAGCTCACCTGCTCAGGTAATTTTACATTTACATTCACATGTTGTGTTTGGGTACAATCAGAGGTGGGTAGAGAAAATCTGTGTTAGTAATTAATAATTTAGTAAAAAAAGAAACTAGTGTTGTGTGTTACTAAGTTAATATACTCGTCCATATAATGGGTTTATATGTTTAAAGAGGGATCTAGATACAGACGCTTACATCGTTATCACACAATTCAACAATACAAAATGTTTTTCTAATATCCTGCAGAACAAATATATTGACATATATACAGTGTTTATCTCTTCATAAATATTAGAACAATAAGTCTGTATGAAATTAAAAGACAGCATGAAACAAACTGAATTAGATGAAACACAAAACAGGCAATAGAATAATACAGGTTACTTTTACTCATTTACATATCGTTCACTGTAATGGAGTAAATGTAAGTAGTTAATATCCACTTCTGGTTACATTATTTCTGAAAGTAAATATTTGTTTGTTATAATTATATTAATATCATATTAATAACACCTTTTAGATGTTAGACTTCTTAAAGATTAACTTTTAGACTCATAATCTTGACTGTTTTAAACCTTAATAATGACGTATGTATAAAAACATGACCATCGCTTTTCATTTTATGAATTTTTATGATGTTTTTAGACTGTTTATTGTTATATCACAATTGTATCCATGCTGTATTTTTACAAACTAGATGATAGAAAGCTTAACAAGCACTTACCTGGACCTTGCATAGGATTTTTTTTTAAATATGCATTTTATTTTATTTTATTTATTTATTTATTCAATTTAAACTATAATCCTTCTTTGACATTTATTATTTTAATATAATTATTTGTTTTCAAAAGTCAAAAGTAACCCAGAACTTGAATTATAATTTTAATCACAACTCTAAAACTTTACCTCACTAATCTTTATTTTAAATGAACAGTACTTTGGCGAGTCTACTCACCTCTGCTATGTTAAGAATGAAATATTGTCTCCCACAGATAAAGTCAGAGTAGTGCTGCAAGTCAATGGTCAGCCCAGCAAATGTTACGGCACTGTGCACATAGAGGTGAACGGTACAGCTCTGCCTGTCTGCGGCTCTTCGGCCGTCAAGGATTACAAGCCTGAAGTGATTTGTAGAGAACTCGGATGCGGCAAAGTGAGTTAAACAAGACGTTTTGACAAACAACAAGTTTACATCCTCCATGACACAGAGCTCATCTGATGATTAAGCTTTGAAAATCTCAGCACTAAAAGTCTTTGATTTCAAAACAACCTATTCTTAAATCGTATTTAAAAAGCTTTATTGCAATTAGCAGCTGATTACAAATAATAATAAAAAAATTCTTGTATTTGATTTAGTATTTATAGTATAATTTTTGTTTAATCTTAAGTTAATCCATCTCTGAATACTCATGAAACTTTTACTGTAGAATCCAAAATGTTCTGAGGGCTTTGTTTGGGCATGACAGACTGGTTAGAGTTTAATGTATTATTAGAACTGCATCTTGAGTCAGTCATGGCCACTGTTCAGTTTATTTCTTGGGGGTCATAGAGGAAGTGCATTGTGATCAACAGCACGCCAACTTAGACACACCCAAGGTCAGAACCCAAAATGCTCTCTCAGAATAAGTGTTGGTCTTTATTGATACATGGAGGTGTTTTCTACCTGGTTCTAGCCTAAATCCTGAAAATGATAAAATAAGACTTACCAGGCTAAATCACCCAAGTTGTTTTTCTAGGTCATTCAAAATGTCATACAAGATTCAAGAATGGATGCTAAAATGGACTTGGAGAGCTGTGCAGACGAAGATCTGTCGCTGTGGCACTGTAAAGCCAAGCACAGCCACAAGAGTTTCAAATGTACCAAACAAATCTACCTCATCTGTTCAGGTACAACTGTTGTTGATCATTCATTCATTGTTTTGTTTTGTTTTTTTGAGCACATTACTGTGACTGTCTTACTTCGATGTTGCAGATAGTGCAAACGTGAGGCTAAAAGATGGTCCTGGAAAGTGTGCTGGTCGTTTGGAAATCTTTTATGAAGGTCAATGGCAAAAAGTTTATAAAACAAGATGGAATGAAAAAAATTCAAACGCAGTCTGCAGACATCTGGGTTGTGGGGAGGCAGAAACTTCTCAGAACGTAGAAACATTCACTAACGGTCCAAGTAATTTCCTCAATAAGAAAATTGAATGTCAAGATAATTCCCAAGACATATTTGATTGTAGTTTTGGAGACAGCACTGAACCAACCAAAGAAAAGAATGACAAGGAGACAGTCAGCATAACATGCAAAGGTAAGCCTCTGGGTGGATACAGTGTGTCTTGTATGTACATTTTATCTTTAACAAAAAGGACTACATTGTTGATTATCTTTATTTGTCACAAATATAGGCATAGCCACGTATCACACACACAAAAAATAAATGCATACAAGTAAAATAAATAATGTAAAAGAACGATATAAAAATATATAAAATGTAATAAAGCACAAATCTTTGCACCGTTTTCTAGAAAGTAGATTTGAATCTGTCTCACGGCTTACAGCAGAGCAGGTGTATGTCCGGTAGATATTATTTACATGGAACGTAACAATATGTTGGGGCTTTGCAGCTTTACTCGTACTGAAAGTTATTCAATTTAGGCTAACTCTGTCTTCCATACAACTTAAAAACACCATCAAATGTCTTTTTGTTGTTAGGATTAAAAACAGCAACTTTTCTTTTGTTAGAAGTATTTTATTTTATTTTTTTCATTTTTATGGCAAACTTTTCGTAATTAAGACATCTTTCTGGCTTTGTTTATTCTGTCAGAACACAAGGATCTATTTCTGAGTGCTGGTTTCTGCCATGGCGATGTGGGGATCCAGTTTTCCGGGCAGACATTCTGGCTCTCTGCTGACGGGTGGAACAAAACCTTTGCAGACATTGTGTGTGGACAGATGCACTGTGGCACTGCAAAGACAGTTGAAGTAAACAAAAATAAAACCTCTGAAATTTCTGTTTGGAGAATCTCTGCCTGCCCTCCTGGCTGGACATCAGTGTTTGACTGTACCTACAACAAAAGCTTGCCTCGTGTCAACAACACGGAAGATATTGAAATAGCCTACGTCGAGTGTACAGGTATTCATTTTATTAAATTGTTTTTGGCATAATTTCCTTTATTGATACCACAAAACCCAACAAATAGGTCGAAATACATAAGCCTTAATTATTGCAATAAACATTTTGTCCTGCTCCAAGATAAGTATTTGCAATTCGAACCCTGGCTTTACCGGCTCGTTGTGTCCAATATTGTGGCAGCACAGACAGGTCTGGGCGTCTTTAAGGTTCGAATATGTAGCAAAAACTTCGGTGATAAATTTATTCACTGATTAAGTTGCAAACGCTTTCAAAGAGAGTCTTCCCAGATGGTAGTCAATTTATGCTTTGCCAATATGCTTTGGCTACTACCTTACACGCCATGCTTCAGTAGCTGCTATAATGTTGGTGGCCGGCAGAGCTTTTTTTCTCTACAACTCCTAAAATTAGTGGCAAAAAAATACATAAATAAGAAAGAAAGAAGTAGAACATTACATCTATAGCATGTGCCCAATTTAAGAGCCTCCTCAGTTGATTTGCAGTACAGGTGACAGAAAAAAACAATACGTTCTGCTATATATTTACCTATGTCATAGTGATTTGGATCATTTAGAAACATGGTTGTTTCTGTATTCATTCATTCATTCATTCATTTTCTACCGCTTAGTCCCATTAGGGGTCGCAGGTGACTGGAGCCTATCCCAGCAGCTTTGGGCCTGAGGCGGGTTACACCCTGGACAGTGGCTAGTTAGTCGCAGGGCTGACACTTAGAGACAGACAATCGTTCACTCTCACATTCATTCACTAGGGACACTTTAGATTTGCCAATTAACCTGTACATGCATGTCTTTGGACGGTGGGAGGAAGCCGGAGTACCCGGAGAGAACCCACGGTAACACGTGGAGGACATGCAGACTCCTCACAGAAAGATCGAGTCGACCGAGAATGTTTGAGTCGGCCGGGTTTTGAACTCACGACCTTCTTGCTGTGAGGCAGGAGTGCTAACCACTCTGCCTATTAGCCTTCTGGCTAATAATGCACTATACAATCACAAATGTGAATTCTTTATTTCTGCTTGAAAACTGTGACATTATCTTTTACAGGGACTAAAAGCATAAACCTGACAAACACTTGTTGGGGCTCTGTCAACATCTGTGAGAAAGATGAATGCGGAGGGCTGTGTGACGAGTCCTGGACTGAAGAAAAATCTAGGCTGCTTTGTAAAAAGCTGGGATGCGGAGACCATTTTTTTAAAAGTAATGCACGAGACTTTAATGTGAAATTTAAACATGTGTACTTGCCGAAGGAAATGAATGACCTGACAAAGTCCCACATTGTTAAACGTGATACCAATGATAACTCCTGTTCGAGGAATGGAGCCTTCGTGATCTGCTCAGGTACATGCTTGTTTATTTTAATTATTATTATTATTATTATTATTATTATTATTATTATTATTATTATTATTATTATTACTATCATTATTATTATTATTATTATTATTATTATTACTATTATTATTATTATTACTATTATCATTTTTATTATTGTTATTATTATTATTATTATTACTATTATTATTATTATTATTATTATTATGTTCTGAAGTAAGACCTTTGTTTAAATTAATGTTAGGCTACTGCATAGCATTAGTTGAATTGGTGTAAGCATTAATTAAGTGCTGAGTTATTTGTTTATGGTCTGTCGAGTCAGAAGTATATTTAGGCAAAGTTACAGCATGTGACTGTGCTAGACCAAAAATTAAACTAACACAAATGCTTTGAGACTAGACTTTGTTTTTCTTGATGTAAACAGAGAAGCACAGAGAACATTGCAGTGGACTCAGTTTGATTTTCTCCAGTGCTCGGACAAAGACAGCAATGTTGTGAAGCTAACAAAGCTTGACTAAACAGTGTTAACACAGTGACTGATAAAGGAAAAAAAAAACATTGAATCTGTGAATGTAACCATAATTGGACCACTGTGACAGCCATTTTTTGCTGAGATCATACCTGGCTCAATTTGCTTTCTAACACTTCTTGTTTTAATGCAGGTTCTCTCAAGCCCAGGTTCGATCAATCCAAAGACTATTGTTCTGGAAATGTTCAGCTTTATCAGGAAGACAAATGGCTGCCAGTATGTGAGGATGTTCTTAGTGACGATAACACTAAAAACCTCATATGTGCACAGCTCAACTGTGGCTCTGCTGATAAGTCCATTGCCCACTATGGATCAATTGAAACAAATGAGTATGTAACAAAACTGAAGTGTCCACAAAATAGCACGTCGTTTCATTCATGCAGGCCGTCTGCTAATGTGAAGTCCTGCACTCCTCGTGGCCTTCAGTGTTCCGGTATGTTTGTATCGTAACTTTCTTAATTTATAAACAAAAAAACAAAATGCATGTTGTCAAATCTTGTACATTTTTGCTTACATTAGAATGGAAGCAGATGGTGCTGGTAAATGGAGACAATGCTTGCAGTGGAGTTCTGTTGGTTTATTCCAAACAAAACCATCGAGCTGCAGTGTCCTCTGAAGGATGGACCGACAAAGAAATTGGGAGACTGTGTGAGGATCTGAGCTGCGGGAAAAAGGGAACCATTGAGGATCAAGGGAAGGTATGGTAAATAAACTGAATATTATCGAGAACATAACCTGTTCAAAATAATAAAAAATAAACCAATCTTGAACCCCGACCCTTCTTTTCAGCATATTTCCACTTATCGTCTTAGTTTTCTTCTGCAATATACGCTCCACATTTCAATTTTTATACATTTCTTAAACACCTGACTTGTCCTCAATTCCATAAAAATGACTTTTTAAATTGCTGACAATATCTTGAAGTGTGGATGGACAACATTTTTTTAATAAGATGGTATGTTTGGTAATATTCTCTTGAAAAAGAGACAGTGTAATTACTTCAGAATGTCATAATAAAATAATAATAATGTATAATTAAATGAACGTATGAAACAAGCCCACAGCATATTTTGTATTTTCAAAGCAGTTTGGAGTGTTGCATGTAAGAAATTACTATTATTATTTATTGTTGCAACTAAAAACTGTTTTCTTTTTTAGTTGATGGTATTAGCTTAATCTTATGCTTTATATTACTAATATCCATGTGTAATTTCTTTTCTCTTTCTGGGCTTCCGTACAAAGTTACATATTACAGATGTCCCGTTCTGGAAGGAACGCTTTAACTGCACAGGTGTCGAGAAGCCACAGAGCATATGGGACTGTAAGAAGAATGATTCAACCACAAAGAACACGCAGCTGTATATCAGATGCAATGGTATAAGACATTGTACTTCAACATTTGTACTAATAATAAAAAAAAAATTCTATATTAACACCTGACTTTTTCAACTTTTTTCTTGTTTAGAAAGTCCCACAGTCAACCTCACACAAGGGTGTCATGGTGAAGTATTAATCAATGATGTTGAAGTCTGTAGCACCGGCTGGGACCCGTCCTATTCCAAATTAGTTTGTCAGGAAAAGAAATGCGGTTTCCTTATTAAAGATGATAAAAAGTTAAAACCTCAGCCCCTGGACAAACTGTTTCAGCATGTGAGCTGCGAGACGTACCATACCAAACTGAGCCAGTGCCGGCGCTTCAAAAGGAAGTGTGACAATAAGCTGCAGACTGTCTTCTGCAGTGGTGAGAAACGACCGTATTCCCATCAAACATGCAATCATTCAAAATAAAAATACTAATTTCATTTATTTTTCTTCAAAGAAAGTGTGAAGGTTAAAACCACAGATAAATGTGGTGGAGAAATATTAGTCAGTTTTCAAGATGAAATCTGGGAAAAAGTCTGTTTCAAAGGAGACTTGTCTTTTAAAATAAAGAAGAATCTGTGCAGTGAACTAAAATGCGAAGGACCAGAAAATAACCCGAAGACAGACTCAAATAGCAACAATGAGGTAAATAAATCCATTATTTTTAACCGGTCTAGTTTCTTGACTTACTTCAATCACTTACATTGTATTTTTGCATAAACAACCTACTCATCCAAACTACTTTGCTAAACCGACTGGCATTTACAAATATAGAAGCCTTTTTGATTTTATTTGTTTAGTTATGGGCAATAAAAACCATCCAATAAAAAACTGAATTAGATTAAGAAGACATTTTATCAGATTGGACCATTGTATTGGAACCATTACTAATTTAATCACCAGGAATTACTAAACAATGCCTATTATCACTTTCTATTGTCATTATTTTAAGATGGAGTTGAATGCATCTCTGAACTGTACCAATGATGACCAAAACATCAAATACTGTGTTTACAAAACAAATTGCAAAAGCAAACCAGCTCAGATCTTCTGCGGAGGTGAGTGAGGGATGGATTTTGCAAGTTCTTACAGTTCTATCATAAAACTAATGGGCATATGTTTTTCTCTAGGCTATGTGCCGCCAGTCATCGATACTATAAAACCTATAGGACCGGTGGTACCTATTGTCTTGTCACTGTGTCTGATTCTGATTCTGGCTATAGGGGCCTTCATCTTTTTACGTTTATACTTAATCAGAAAAAACAAGAGTATAAAAGACATCTTACGTGAGTATTTACTTCTCTATTATCGTTTTATTACTTAGGGTTAACTGCAACTAAATCATTATAAAACCCACAAAATCCTCTGTCTTAAATGACACAGTGAGACCTGTTGCATTTTGTCTGTCACCAACCCAGAAATGAAAAAACAATAACTATTACTTTTATTTCCCTAAACTTAAGTTGTACCTTTTTGGTGATGTCACAATTACTTTTAAACACATAAAGATGCAATGGAGCCTATTTGCCACAAGAGGCCAGTCTATTCTTAAATTGATCCAGAGCAAGAGCTAAAATATTTGTTTTTACAGAATTAAATATGAAATAGTTACATACTTTGAGTCTAGACTTACAAAATAGATAAGTCTTATCTTAATAATCTTTATTCTGATGTTTCTTGGCACATGCTTTACCAATGTTTGTTCTCATCAATCAAATATAAAGTGTGTTTTTTTTCTGCAGCAAGATTCTCAAAGAAGAAAGAAGAGGGGTTTGAAAGTGGTGAATATGAGGATATGCCCAGTAAAGAAATGGAGGACATCAATAGTCATGGTAAGGTTTACACTAACTTGTAAGTAAGAATGCTTCAACGTTCAGAATAACAGTGATGCATGGAAATGGACATTCACAAATTCCTGGAAATGAAAATTATAAAAATAATCACAAATTTAGCCTGACTATAGCCTTTTGGTTTTTGATCTAATGAAGTTTCTGGAAGATGTTAAAGCTCGAGGACAAAGCACTTTGTAAAGAGTCCACTGGATTTTATATTAGATTTTCTTTGAATTTAATTATGACAGGCTGTTGTAACAAAATGAATTCCAGGGCTTCATGTAATCACATCAGGAGCAGAAAAGGATGGCAGCGCTTCATCTTTGGCTTACGATGTGGATGAGATCTGTGAAACCCAACCTTTGACCTCTGAAGACCCTAAACAAACCCAAGATGGTAAGCCTGGAAACAACTCCCTCATCATCTTTTACCAGGATCACCTCCTAACCTCGTTTTTCTTCCAGATGAAGTGGACTATGAGGTGGAGGACCCACTGGACAGTTATGATGACATTGACGCCAGCCCAGAGATTGTGCAGACTGCAGCTGAGGTCCATCCCAGGCCCAGCAGTGTGGATGACACTGGTGAGGCTCCTCCAGACCTGGTGCTGGGGGATGATGACTACCTAGTTCCAGTGGAAAATGTCTGAGAGAAATTCAGTCTGCGATGGTGGCCCAACTCAAATGATCCTTAATGAATAGAAAAAGCTTCAATGGGTCACAGGAGTGAAAATATTAAATATGTCTTGTCAGGTGAACCTCAAGACTCTGGGCAGGTGTAACATACATGCCTCTTTTCAAAACAATTTTTATTAGTATTGTTTTTATTCTAGTGAGCTAAAAGATTGTATATTTTATAATATCATAAAGGTGAGTTTAATACTTTATTATTTTTTTTAATTTTTATATATAAATATATCATTTTGTAAAATATAAAACCAAATGTTACTGAAACTTGTCTTTACACCCTCTTGACTTAAAGCTTGACTTGTATCTCTGTGCAGCAGCTACATTAAATCCCCAGAGCCTCCCATTTGAGTGTGCTTCTTCAATGTTTGTGCTACATTTAGTCTTTCTTTGACATTGATCTCTGTGGAAGTCTGTGCTTTGCTTGTCCATAGGTTTTATTCTTTTGTAAAACACAAAAAAGTTGGATTTGACTTTGGAAATGGCTCAGATGTTGAGTATCAAACTGTATGTTTTATGTTTTATATAGTTTGATACACAGCACAATGAACCGTTTTCAGAAATCATCAGCTGTTGAGTTTATTTTTTATACATTTTCCAATAATTTTTAATTAATGTAAACACACACATGACTTTGGTGATGTGCCAATATAAGTAATTTTGCTGCAAGAACACATATTTTGGATCAGAACATTACATATATTATGGTGCATTCATGTGGTCTTTGGAAACTCAGAGTATTTAATCTAGAAAGTCATTCTTCCAACTTAGGTTTGTTCCCGTGTTTTCAGCTCAGAAAGTTGGAAAACATTCAAAACGCTAATGTTATTTTCAAATGAGTTAAGGTAGCCTGTTAAAAAACTGTAAATAATAGACTTAAATAAATAAATATTTTTGTAAATTGTCTAAATAAGCCTAAAAAGACAAAAAATTGTGCTATCATACTATCAAGCTATTAACGTAAAAAAACAGTTAGTATGAATTTTTTTTTAAATGACTGATATTGCTAAAATATCTTAAATGTTTTCTTTTCTCTGACATGATGATGCAATTAACGTCAACACGGAATATCGAGCAGCCCCGACTAACCCGTTTTCAAGCTGTTACGACTTTAGCAGGTGTTCCTGTGTGTTTTTTAATTTGAAAAAACGTTTTCCCGAGTTCGCAGGATTACATGAATATGCCATTGTTATTATTATTATTATTAATAATAATAATAATAATAATAATGATAATAATAATAATAATATTATTATTATTATTGTTATTAATTATTATTATTGTGTAACACAAGAATCTGGTGGTGACATTGTAGATTGCAATTCCCTTTCTGTTTCTACGGTAGCCCTTTGCTATATTAAAAATACTCTTTGTACTTAAATATCCTAAGCCTTCATGCAAGGATGTGTTCTTAGATCAGAAAGAAAATGCACTTTCACCAAAACAGTTCAGTGACTGCTCTTGGGATAGATCTAAGACCTGGCTCTAATTCCACAGGGCCCATGAGATTATTCTCCATAGAGCACATGGTAAAAAGAGAGGACACCAACATTTTTATTATAATTTTTTTTATGTTAAAGATACATTTTGGAAATAAGTTAGATTTTAACATTAGAACATATAAAAGTTACTAAAACCAGAGGGAAAGAAAATGAAAGGTGGAAATTGCACCAAGATTTATTGGACAGTGTGAATCCACAGAGAAATAGTTTGTGAAACACTGGACTGTACTATACATTCTAGATTGTTTCCTATTTGATTCTGTCATGTATTTCTTGTTCAAAGGCTAATCCTTGTTCACTTTAACATGCTTTAAAATCACTAAAACCTTTCCCCCTGCGGTACAGACATGTGAGAGCAGCTGCCTGATACAAACGCTAACATGAGTAACACACTGCTCTGCTTTTTAAAGATTGACAGACGAGCTAGAGCCTCACATGTTTAGTTTGGAGTTCGCTAAAGGGCCAGTGAGATCACACAGCCACCGATACACCCAGAGGGACTAATTTGTAAGCAGCAGCTCCTGTACAATATGTAAACATCACAGGTCAGAGACTCCACTTGGCGATCAGGATACAGGACTAGTCCACTCCAGCTGAAATAGACAGTCCACAATGTCATCTGCACAGAAAACAACTTATCAATTTGCCTTTTCTGTGGAAAGTACCCATTCAATGACAAACTGTAAACACTGGGCTTAGTAAAATATTTTTACTTTTGTGCATTGGCCTGTGCTTATTTAAATCTGTCTTCTTGATATTATTTTAAGCAAGGTACATTTCTAGTGATAATTACAAACAAGACTTCATTATTGTGTCAACCAGTTGTAGAGCATTAATATAAATATATGTAATTTACAATGAATTATTTAGTAAACATTATAAATGTTAAAATGTTCAAACATCATTTGACATCATTCAAAATGTTAAACAATGTTTACAACTCAGTTACATTAAAAGGTGCATTAGTCTTCACTGAAAACCAAATTGTAAATAAAGCTTTATGCCCACTTATATCTAATATTTATTGAAAAAAAAGTAAATATTACTTGTTTGAGTGAGTAACATTTATGAGCATTTTTCAAGGATATATTACAAACCTGATTGTTAGGAAACTGTACAAATTGTAAATAAAAAACAGAATGCAATGATGTAGAAGTTTCAAATTTCAATATTTTATTCAGAATACAACATATCAAATGTTGAAATTGAGACATTTTGAAATGTCATGCCAGATATTGGCTCATTTTGGATTTCATGGGAGCTACACATTCCAAAAAAGTTGGGACAGGTAGCAATAAGAGTCCGGAAAAGTTAAATGTACATGTAAGGAACAGCTGCAGGACCAATTTTCAACTTAAGTTAATTGGTAACATGCTTGGGTATAAGCTCTCAGAGTGGCAGTGTCTCTCAGAAGTCAAGATGGGAAGAGGATCACCAATTCTCCCAATGCTACAGCGAAAAATAGTGGAGCAATATCAGAAAGGAGTTTCTCAGAGAAAAAATTGCAAAGAGTTTGAAGTTATTATTATCTACAGTTCATAATATCATCCAAAGATTCAGAGAATCTGGAACAATCTCTGTGCGTAAGGGTCAAGGCCGGAAAACCAGACTGGAGGCCCGTGATCTTCGGGCCCTTAGACGGCAATGCATCACAAACAGGAATGTTACTGTAATGGAAATCACAACATGGGCTCAGGAATACTTCCAGAAAACATTGTCGGTGAACACAATCCACAGGGCCATTCGCTGTTGCCAACTAAAACTCTATAGGTCAAAAAAGAAACCATATCTAAACATGGTCCAGAAGCACATGTGTTTTCTCTGGAGCCAAGGCTCATTTAAAATGGACTGTGGCAAAGTGGAAAACTGTTCTGTGGTCAGACAAATTAAAATTAAAGTTCTTTTTGAAAAACTGGGACGCCATGTCATCCGGACTAAAGAGGACAAGGACAACCCAAGTTTTCATCAGCGCTCAGTTCAGTCTCATCTCTGATGGTATGGGGGTTGCATGAGTGCGTGTGACATGGACAGCTTACACATCTGGAAATACACCATCAATGCTGAAAGGTATATCCAAGTTCTAGAACAACATATGCTCCCATCCAGACATCGTCTCTTTTAGGGAAGACCTTGCATTTTCCAACATGACAATCCCAGACCACAATACTGCATCAGTCACAACATCATGGCTGCGAAGAAGAAGGATATAAGCCTGTATTGGACAAGAATGGAACAACATTCCTTTTCCTAAACTTGAGCAACTTGTCTCCTCAGTCCCCAGACATTTGCAGATTGTTATAAAAAGAAGAGGGGATGCCACACAGTGGTAAATATGGCCTTGTCCCAAATTATTTGAGATGTTTTGATGCCATGAAATTAAAAATCAACTTTTATCTTTAAATTGATACATTTTCTCAGTTTAAACATTTGATATGTCATCTATGTTGTATTATGAATAAAAAATTGCATTCTGTTTTTATTAACAATTTGTTATTAATTTTTATTAATAACCCAACTTTTTTGTAATTGGGTTTCTGCGATTTGGTATTTTTGCTACGTAAACCTGTGGGTAACATTTACACAAATTTTTCAAGTTGCTATTTACTCACTGTTTTCAGTTCTTTTTACTTTGCCTTTGTATTTATTCATTTGTAATATTTTTTTTATTACTGGTATTAATTATCATAAATACTAAGTAATGTTTACTATAAACAAAAAACAAAAATCTGTGCATTTATTATACTTCAATACAATATTAGTACAATCGGCACCATTTGAACAGCAGATCCTCAAAATGTTGTGACCAATGTCTGCTTTTCCTTTCATTGTAGAGCTGCTTTTTACAGCTGGTGGTTGAATACTTTTTTGCCAAACAACTTCTGAGAACTTCATATTGTACGCTGCCATCAGGTTTTGGGAACCTAAAAGCAGAGCAAAACATAATTATAATTTAGCAAAAACAATGTTACTTTGACATGTTGAGACAACTCTTCTCATAGTGAGACATAATAATGTTACCAGCTGTTACCAGTACATCACATCAGCTTTAGTGTATACTTACATTAACTATTAACTATTACATTGACTATGCAGCAGATGGATCCCTGACTCTTCAGAATGTTTCTGTGGATCTAGGACTAAAGAAGAACCACGTTAAGAACTATTTAAAATGTAAAGAACTAATGTATGTCAAAATACAAAATGGAATCAGGAATAATCTAAAAATAATTGACCACAAGCAGAGAAGCCTGCTAAGATAAGTCCACTTGACCTGGTGTTTTCAAATAATATTTGCAACGTGTGTAACTAAATTAAATCTAATAGATTTTATTTAAGCATTGGGTTTCTTTACAAATTTTAATGTTATCTTTTCTTAAAGTTAGAATAGGTTTGTGTTTATTCTACAGATAAAATCGTCATGGTCTTTAACAACTTGATTGACTTGAGTACAACTTGAAGTCATATCATAATTGCGTTGTTAATCAGCTGCCTCTGACACAGGCTGTGTATACAGTATAATTGTATGTATAGTCCTAAATACTTACGTTTCTTCCTGCATAATTGCCTAATTATTGTTTTATTTTTAAAACTTATCATCTAGTGCCTACAAATTTTTGCTGTGTCTAATGGACTTAAACTACAGCCTAACTATGTTGACCTTTTGTTAATGTTAATTGCTAATGACCTGGCAGCTCATGTAGCAGCAAAATGATAGTAGATAAGTTTAAAGGAAAGTTCACAGCCTGTTTCCATTTATTAGTATGCAACAGACTGGCAAGAATTATTATTTTTTTTTTATTATGGTAGGTACATTTTCTCAGGAAAAGCATTATGCTATTAATGCTAATCTGCTTAGTTGATCATTAAGAATCATTACATTTGGTAAAAAAGACAATACTATAGCTATTTCAATAGCTCTGAAAACATGCCATACACATGGCTAGATAGGTTTACACTGGGCAAAAATGTCTGAGTGATTGTAACCAAAGTGGTTTTGTCTTGTTACACAACAAAGACATTTATCTTTTTGAACTCTGGTCGTCGAGTCTGAGCAGCTCAGATTGTTGCAGAGTCAAATGCCATCATGAGCTTTGAGGTGGATTTGCGTTGGCTACATTACTCTGTATGAGGTCTGGATGTGTGTGACCCTGGGGTCTGGACACATCCACACTGTGTAATGCTCTAAACACGCTGTAAAACAGTAAGGGGCAATGCTCAGTCAGCTCTTGGCCCGACACTGTCTGACCTGACAGCACCCCCGTCCTGTACATGGGCGGCCAAAAGATTATTTAAAACTACTGGATTAGTAGTCGCAGTAAAACAGTACACAAATAGACTAGACTATTGTACTTCTTGCTGGGAACACAGAGATGACTAATACAGAGAGCAGGCCTGTTCTTAGACTCAGCCAGGCTACACTGCTCCGAGTGCGCGCCTCTGGCTCTATTGTGTTTAGAAGTCAATCTGAAGGTCCTTTTTTTAAATGCACCAGCTCCTGCTGTTTCTGCTTTTTCTTTAAATTGAAATTTCATTTCAACGCTGGACAGGTATAAACCTTTCCTAATGCTACAATGCAACTTGGAGTCTGTTATTGCCATCTACTGGTTTAGTCATGTTTCTACATGGGGATACATTTCAAGTTCATAAATTTAAGTCCCATTTGCTTTGACTCATTTCTTGAATGACTAAGCTAAAATATTTTAAGTTAGTGTGGTGTTCTCTATGAAGAAATGATGCAAAATTTGTGCACGTGTAGACTGCGATCTGAGGACTTGTAAAATACAATTTTAGAAAAAAATTGAAGTTGTTATTTAAAATCTTCACTTGTTAATAAGTATTCAAGCCAACATTTTGTTATAATAATTTATATTTTCTGTTGTTTATAGTTACTGGGTGCTCATAGTTCTCTTCAGGTCATGTCAAATCTGTTTATGTCATGTCCTTCATGCTAATCCAAGCAGGAACTTGACATGACTAGACGTAGTGATAACTTGCCACGCGAGGACTTCTGCACCTGGAGCTTGGGCCTTGGGGAGGGTGTATGAAAGATACACCTCCTACAGCTTTCTCTGCAGTGATATAAAATCTAATGTTTGGTTTACTTCCCCAAGCAAACCTTATCCTGTACCACTTGTGACATGTTTGTGCTTTGCTTCATTCTTGCAAGAATTAAACCTGACCTTTGCTCTTTAAATATACTCTGTCTACGTGTCTCTCTGGATAATATAAGGATAAAGAATTCTTAAAACATTTGGGGGCTCGTCTGGGATAACAATACCCGCTGTTTCTCGTTCAAAGAGTTGAGCTGACGTGCACAGAAGAAATGCATTTCTTGTAAGTCCCAAGCTGCGCTGTTAAAGCAGTACGGGCCAGACCTCCACTCTGTGTGCGTGAAACGTGGTGACGATATCTGGACTGAAAAAAGATTAGAGAGACGAGAGGACAGAACAGAGACGTCTGGCTGCGGAACAACTGGACTATTGGAGTTTCAATTCAGGTAAACAACTGTTAAATGTTTTTTTGGTTGCGAAAACAAAACTTCCGGGAGTAGTATTTTGGGATGGTCCTGCGTACATTGGTTGGCTGCATGTTATCTACATAATTGGTGTATTTCCATGTAGTTGGCAAACGTAGGGGATCGCTAAACGCTGAAAAATCAAGACCCTGCCTGGAACTAATAGAGGTCCTTAATATCAGTGTGTTTCCAAACACACACACGGTATGACGCCACTAAAACAATGAAAATGATCACTTTGTAATGGGAAGAATTTAAATATGTGTCTTAAATTTGAATTGTGCAGAGCAAGTTTATAAAGATAAAACACATTTATAGATATTTGGGCCATAAGCTCACATTTAAAAGAAAACAATGTTACCAGAACCTAAGAACGTATGTATTTTTCTGGTTTGTTTCTGATGAATAATTGGAGACAGGGGCTTGACTATGGCTGTGTGGTTTTTAAGTCAGCTGCTAAAATCCAGCTGGAAAGAGTTGATCAAGTACGGGCTCAGGCCTAGAGATAGTGCTATGGGGCAACTAAGTCAGCTCATGTCCCTGCCCTCCAAATCCTGTCTAGAGAGATGTCTCTGGATTTAAGAAGGAAGCAGCTTTGGTTTATGGCCAATTATTGGGTTAATCTTAAAGGTCAGGGAGAGCAGCACCCTACAAAAGCTGTGCATGAGATGTGCTGGGAGGATGAGGTACAGAATAACAGCTTTAGTAACGGGTGTGCAGAAGTTGGGCATCAGCCGCATGGGTTTTAGTCCAACTGTAGTCATTCCAGAAATCTCAAACATAAGGAGAAAGGGAGAGGTGATTTGCTGACAGCTTTTACAGAACATGTTGGATTACAATATTCCCAGAATACAAAAATATATAGAGATGGATCAAAAGACCCAGATAAACAGACAACAGGATTTGCTGTAGTTGTCCCTAAAAGGGGTCACTCAGAGGTGCATAGAACAATAAAATGTTTGTCCATATATACTGTGGAGAAGTTGGCTATTTCATGTGCACTACAGTAGGCAGTAAGAACTAGACAAACTAATGCCTTAATATGCTCTGATTCTGTTTCAGTCCTCCAATCCCTAAGAACATATAACTCTAATTGTCAGGATAATTGTTTCAAAATGCTACAAGTATTGACATTAATGTACCACTTAGACTTAGTCTAAGGTGATGGAAGAATGGCCGATCAGATGGATCGACATTAAGCATCTCACACATAGTTGGAAAGCATTTCTTACATACATTATACAAACCGGCTCAATACATAAGATTTAGTCTGTGACCCACAATCCGGAGCAGTAGAGGGCGGTGATGTCCTCATTAAGTTGGTTGCCAACCACCGTTAAACACCAAGAAGAAGAAGAAGAAGAAGAAGGAGGAAATCTTTGCATGTGCAGTTGTTCAAGTAACGCCGCACCATTTTTTCTGTTATAAATGTTTTATTGTCCTTTTTGACTTAATATCACACAGATGAAGAAAACAAAACAGATAACTTTTAATGGTGAGTTTTATTGTTGTTTTCACCTGACTTGTTTCTGTAGTTTATTTAGTTCTGTAGTAAAGCTGCCGCTGGTATGGCTCTATGTTTTCACCGTTTAGCTACGACTTTCAGCTAGCTAGTAATTAATCATGATGTTATGACATAAAAGGAAGTTATAACGACCGCAGTGAAGTTAGACGTTGGATATTCGGCTCCACACTTTCATCGGGAGTTCCCTGTCAAAAGCTACACTCGATGCTGCGTAGCATTACGCTATGGAGAACATTCTTTGTGTGACCAGTTGTGAAGCACGTGTGTCAAACACGCCAAGAATTGGCTTATATTACCTCGGTTGGTGACGCAGCACATTAGCGGCAGCTGTGTGATTGAGCGCACCTGCACAGAGGGTATAATAACACATGACGCGGAAGCGTCTTCAGGTTTTTTTGTCTTCATCGCATTGTGAAGTGTGAGCAAACCTACTCTCTGTGCCAGTACGAAAAGATAAGAAAGAAAGAAATAAAGAAAGAAAGAGTGAACAAGTCAACCACTTTCTAAAGCAAGAGCAATACATATTAAAATATATATATATCGCAGCGGCGGTCTCTCCCCTTCTTTGGGGATCTCCATGAGGAGCTGACACACGCTCATTGAATAAGCCCTATTCGTCCCTTGTTTTTGTGCCTTCGACGTCGATTTACTCGACTATCGTGGGCTCACAAGCACGGGGCTATGGGTCGATCCCCCAGGTGGAAGAGACGCCTGCGGGCTATCTCTCCCCCGGGACATCATCCTCCCTGGGGAAACCTACACCCCCCAACAAGCCATGCCGGGTCACGTCATCACTGGCGGGGAAGGCTTTCCAGGCGGCGGGTCAGGCTGGTGCAGCACTGCACACCATGGCAGTTTTGCAGGCGTATCAGGCAGACCTGCTCAAAGACTTGAGCACAAGGGGTACTGTGGACGAGGATGGGTTTTCAGAGCTACGCCGTGCCACAGACCTCTCTCTCTTCGTGCGGTGGACTCTGTTGCCACTAAGTTACAGGAGGCAAAATGCTACAAGGAGGCGTTTGTGAGGTTCCTCCCTCGCCGTGCTCAGCAGTCGGGACCGTCAGCCACCCAGTCCCGACCAGGTCCGGCTCCTTTCAGAGAAAAGCGTGCCGCCCAGAAGGAGAGTGTGGCGAATCGTGCCCCCTTGTAAGGACTAGGAGGCTGGTTCTCGCGCTGCTCCAAAGAGACCGGACCTGAAGAAAGTTCTTGAGGTTCGCTTTTGGGGGCGGGTTCTTCCATTCGGCCTGGCCTTGTCACCCCGTACATATACAAAATGCATGGATGCAGCCTTGACTCCTCTGCGACTCCAGGGCATCCGCATTTTGAATTACATAGACGACTGGCGTATATTAGCTCAGTCTCGTAAGCTAGCGCTTTGACATCGGGATGTTGTCCTAGCTCATCTCGACTCTCTAGGCTTGAGACTCAACGCCGAGAAGAGCGTTCTCTCGGCCGCCCAGAGGACAACATATCTAGGGGTTTTTTGGGACTCAACCGAGAACCTCAACCGTCGGGTCCATTCTAACTACCCTGAAAGCTATCAGGCTAGGCCAGAAAGTGACTGTGCACTTCTTGCAAAGAATATTGGGTCTCATGGCATCTGCATCCACGGTGATACCTTTGGGCCTTCTGAATATGAGACCGTCTCAGCTGTGGCTCAGAGCCAGGGGGTTTCATCCAAGGGCCAATCCCCTGAAGCAGAGGGTTACGCGCTGAGAGCTTCGTACCCTATCTACAGTATGTGGTTCAGACCCCTGGTTCTCACTTTGGGTCCCACTCTAAGTCCATGTTGTCGTCGCATAATGCTAACAACAGATGCATCCCTCATGGGCTGGGGCACAGTGGTAGATTGCCGTCCAGCCCAAGGGATATGGAGAGGCCATCTTCTTGCATGGCACATCAACTGCCTCGAGATGAAGGCTGTATTTCTGGCCCTGAAATAAAGCTAGCGCGGCAGGTTCTGTTTTGGGCTCAGGACAAGTTCCTGTCCCTCCGGGCAATTTATATCCCCGGGCGCATGAATGTGGGAGCAGATTTATTGTCCAGACAGGCTGTGACACATGAGGAGTGGAAACTCCACCCCGAGGTAGTGAGCCAAATCTGGGAAAGATTTTATGAAGCAGAGGTGCTGTTTGCTTCACAACAGACAGCACAATGTCCCCTTTACTTCTCTCTAACTCCTCCAGCTCCCCTGGGTCTGGACGCAATGGCCCATGCGTTTCCTCCGGTCGCTCTGCTCCCGGGAGTCCTGGCGAAGGTCCGTCAACACGGGTCGCGCCTCTTACTAGTAAGCGCCCCATTGGCCGACCAGAGTGTGGTTCTCAGACCTAATATCTCTCCTCGACGGCTCGCCATGGGCGATTCCGACCAGGAGGGATCTCCTTTCTGAGGCACAGGGGACAGTGTTTCATCCCCGGCCCGAGCTCTGGAACCTTTACGTCTGGCCCCTGAGGGGGACCAATTAAGAGGCGTCAGGATCCCAGTCTCTGTTGTAGAAACCATTTTGAGTGCTAGGTTTCTCTCTACTAGGAGAGCCTATGCCTGCAAACTGCGTGTCTTTGAAGCCTGGTGTGCTACACACCTTACAAACCCAGTTCACTGCCAGATTGTTTCAGTGTTGGAGTTTCTGCAGGACAAACTGTCCTCGGGCACTAATCCTAGCACACTCAGGGTCTTTGTGGCCGCCATCTCGGCTTGCCACGCCCTGATTGACGGGGTCTCGATAGGGAGACACCCTCTAGTTGCCCGCTTCATTCGAGGGGCTAAGCGGCTGAGGCCACCCACTAGAGCTACAGTTCCTTCCTGGGACCTAGCTATAGTGCTGGAGGGCTTAGTAAGCACTCCTTTTGAACCACTAGAGTCAGCGTCTATCAAGTTTCTGACTTTAAAGATGTTTTTTTCTGGCGGCCATTACCACTCTCAAAAGGATTGGAGATTTGCAGGCTCTGTCAGTTTCGCCCTCCTGCTTAGACTTTGCCCCTGGGCTAGTCAAAGCCATTTTGCATCCTCACCCTAACTATCTTCCAAAAGTTCCATTCTCGACCCTAAATCCGGTCATTCTTGAAGCCTTCTGTCCTCCGCCATTTACAACACCGGAGCAGGAGAGACCCTCCAGACTTATGTCCACCGCACTAGCCAGTGGCGTAAGTCCGAACAGCTGTTTATATGCTACGGGGGCTGCAAGCTGGGGGCTGCAGCCACCAGACAGACTATATCACGTTGGTTGAGGTATGCCATTGCCCTGGTATATGAGGCGCGCGGTCAAACTTCGCCCATAGGTGTAAGGGCTTATTCTACTGGGATTACAGCTTCAACAGCTCTAGCAAAGGGTACCCCTCTGCAGCAAGTTTGTGATGCGGCAGGCTGGTCCTCCCCGCACACATTCATTAGATTCTATAGTTTGGATGTTCATGCTACTCCGGGCTCGCATGTCCTTGAGTCATCATCCCAAAATCGTGTTTGAGGCCTCTTTTGTGTTTGTGCACACTTCACAACCCAAGCGGTTCAGACACTTACAGTGCGGCGGCGTTGGTATTCTCGTTCCCCATAGCGTAATGCTACGCAGCATCGAGTGTAGCTTTTGATAGGGAACGTCTCGGGTTACTTGACTGTAACCCCGTTCCCTTAAAAAGCGGGAACAAGATGCTGCGCTGCAATGCCGCACTGGGCGTGTCTGGGCGCTCTTCAGACAAAGTTGACCTGAAGACGCTTTCGCGCCATGTGTTATTATATGCTCTGTGCAGGTGCGCTCAATCACACAGCTGCCGCTAATGTGCTGCGTCACCAACCGAGGTATTATAAGCCAATTCTTGCCGTGTTTGACACACGTGCTTCACAACCGGTCACACAAAGAATGTTCCCCATAGCGTAATGCTACGCAGCATCTCGTTCCACTTTTTAAGGGAACAGGGTTACAGTCAAGTAACGGTTCAGTTGTCTGTGTCCGACTACTGTGTCTTGGTTGCGGGGAACTCACTCTCGAAGCTCCGCCCTTAGCACGGAGCATTAACACTTATGTACTCAATAAATGACGATCACTGGGAATGAAGTAAATAAATAGATTCAATAGCTTCAAGATAAACAAATGTATTTTCTCCAAACCACTTTAAAATAATAGCTCTAATCAACCACGCACACCTCTTTTTTTCCACTTTTGTCTTTTTTTGAATTTTATTTGATTTTTTTATGTACAAAATCAAGGATTTTTTTCAATAGCTTTCAGGTCATGTGACCTAGTCACTTCAATCCACTTCATATTCATAGTACTAGCCTAGTAGTACCATGCACACCTCTTTTTATCCACTTTTGTCTTTTTTTGAATTTTATATGAATTTTTTATGTTCAAAATCAAGGATTTTTTTAAAATAGCTTTCAGGTCATGTGACCTAGTCACTTCAATCCACCCATAGATTGTTGAAAAATGGATGTTATCCGCCCATTGGTCCCCTATTCACCGATATTGTCATTACGAAGGGGCAATAAAATGGCGGTTACATCCGGGCTTTTCGGCTTTTACTCCATAGTAAAACAATAGTTTTTAGATAGCATAAAAGGACGTAATAAGCAAAAATTCACCCCACCCCCACCCCTAGAGTTGTCACGTTGTAAAAACTTAGCTCTAGAGACTGGAGCCATCTTTTGTACCAGCCTGTAAACATGATTTTTACACTTGTAAAGTCGCCATTGGGTTACTCTTTATATTTACTCTTTTGGAGCCTGCCCTCTGGTGGACGGCAGTATATCGCTGTATTTCGCCATATGGCGGCGCCCTTGCGTGAGGACCATTTAGGAAGTTCCATGGGAAACGCTTGAATCCACCTTATATTCATAGTACTAGCCTAGTAGTACCATGCACACCTTTTTTCCACTTTTGTCTTTTTTTTTTTTTCTGTGTAACAATTATGGGTTTTTTTCAATAGCTTCCAGGTCACCATGCACACCTCTTTTTTTACCCAAGTTTCTCTTTTTTTTATTTTTTTTTAAATGTATGTACAAAATCAAGGATTTTTTCAATAGCATTTTGGGAACACATGCATAGAAAGTCAACTTAGGAAGGCAGAAAGACCACCAAATCGGTACAATGATATAGTAATGTATGTGTGTGATTATGTTAGACAAGAAATGTAATTTGTGGATTTGAGAAGCGGGGGCCCGGCCGGGCTCAGCCCTAAGGAGTGACGTGGCGCCAGCCTACCATGGGTGGGTCCACCACCTGCGGGAGGAACCGTAAGAAGCCGGTGCAAAGTGGATTGGGTGGCAGTCGAAGGCCGGGGCCTTGGTGACCTAATGCCCGGACACAGAATCTGGCGCAAGGGACATGGAATGTCACCTCACTGGCGGGGAAGGAACCTGAGCTTGTGCGGGAGGTTGAGAGATACCGACTAGAGATAGTCATTCTACTGGGGGACTTCAACGCTCACGTTTGCAGTGACAGTGACTCCTGTTTAGAACCCGAGTTGTGTTCTATTATTCGACTTCAGTACTAGTCACAGTTATAACGGCTATAACAAACACCATGTTGAAGCAAAAGGGTGTCCACCAGTGCACGTGGCACCAGGACACTTTAGGCTGGAGGTTAATGATTGACTTTGATGTTGTTTCATCGGACCTCCGGCCAAATGTCTTTGACACTCGGGTGAAGAGAGGGGCGGAGGTGTAAACTGATCACAACCTGGTGGCGAGTTGGATCCCATGGCGGGGTAATAATCTGGGGTGGATGAGATACACCCTGAGTACCTCACGCCTCTGGATGTTGTGGGGCTGTCTTGGCTGACACGCCTCTGCAACATTGCATGGTGGTTATTGACAGTACCTCTGGATTGGCCGACCGGGGTGGTGGTCCCTCTTTTCAAAAAGGGGGACCGGAGGGTCTGTTCCAACTACAGAGGGAACACACTCCTCAGCCTCCCCGGGAGAGAAGAATGCGGGCAATAGTCGAACCTCGGATTCAGGAAGAACAATAATAATAATAATAATAATAATGGGAGTATGGGGCCTGGGGCCCTTTGCTAAGGGCTGTCCGGTCCCTGTATGACTGGAGCAGGAGCTTGGTACGCATTGCCGGCAGAAAGTCAGACCTGTTCCCAGTGCATGTTGGACTCCGGCAGGGCTGCCCTTTGTCACCGGTCCTGTTCATTATCTTTATGGACAGGATTTCTAGGTGCAGTCAGGGCCGGAGGGAGTCTGGTTTGGAGATCACAGGATCTCGTCTCTGCTTTTTGCAGATGATGTAGTCCTGTTGACTCCATCAAGCCAGGACCTTCAGTGTGCACTGGGACGGTATGCAGCTGAGTGTGGAGCAGCTGGGACGAGGATCAGCACCTCCAAATCTGAGACCATGGTTCTCAGTTGATAAAAAAGGCAGCTTGTCCCCTTCAGGTTGGTGGAGAGCTTCTGCCTCAAGTGGAGGAGTTCAAGTATCTTGGGGTCTTGTTCAGTGAGGGAAGGAAGGAGCGTGAGATTGACAGACGGATTGGTGTAGCTATAGCAGTGATGGGGTCACTGTATTGGCCTGTCTTGGTGAAGAAGGAGCTACAAGGTGAAGCTCTCGATTTACCAGTCGATCTACATTCCTACTCTCATCTATTGTTGTGAGCTTTGTGTCATGACCGAAAGAAAAAGATCCCGAAAAAACAGGCGGCTGAAATTATCCTTATCGGCAGGGTGGCGGGGCACTCCCTTAGAGATAGGGTGAGGAGCTCGGTCACTCGGGAGAAGCTAAAAGTTGAGCCGCTGCTCCTCAACATAGAGAGGAGTCAGCTGAGGTGGCTCGGGCTTCTGTTTCGGATGCTTCCTGGACGCCTCCTTAGGGAGGAGACCCCGGGTAAGACCTAGGACATGCTGGAGGGACTATGTCTCTCAGCTGGCCTTGGTATCCCCCCTGAAGAGCTGGAGGATGTGTCTAGGGAAAGGGAAGTCCGGGCGTCTCTGCTTAGACTGCTGCCCCCGCGACGTGGCCCCGGATAAGCAATAGAAGATGGATGGATGGATTTGAAGAAATTTTTTATTATAAAAAAAATCATGTATAATCAGAAATGAGAAAAACACAATAAAAAGAGGACGTGATTCTGCCAGACAAGTATTAAAGGAATCAACATATTTGGGGTGAGAGGATAACATGCCCTTGAAGCTAATGAAAAAAAAAACATTGAGTTTTTAATTAAAAAAAATTCATATAAGATTCAAAAGAAGACAAAAGGGGAAAAAAAGACTAGACTAGAACTATGAATATAAAGTGGACTGACATGACTAGGTCACATGATCTAAAAGCTATTGAAAAAAAATCCATATTTTTTACATAAAAGAATTTCTATAAAATTCAAAAAGAGAAAATTTGAAAAAAAAAAGAGGTGTACATGATACTACTAGACTAGAACTATGAATATAAAGTGGATTGAAGCGACTAGGTCACATGACCTAAAAGCTATTGAAAAAATCTATATTTGTTACATAAAAAAATTCATATAAAATTCAAAAAAAGACAAAAGTGGAAAAAAAGAGGTGTGCACGGAATTACTAGGCTAGTACTATGAATATAAAGTGGATTGAAGCGACTAGGTCACATGACCTGGGAGCTATTGAAAGAAATCTATAATTGTTGTTGCATATTACAATTTTTAATACATTTAGTACTTTTGGAATAAGAAACATGCTACTATGCATTTATGGCCAAACTTTGAAAAATAAATTCTAAATTAATTGCAGCTTACTTCAGGCAGAAGTTGCCCCGCGACGTGGCCCCGGATAAGCAATAGAAGATGGATGGATGGATTTGAAGTGGCAGGTTTACAAGACCCAGGAGCTAGCAGAAATTTTTTTATTTTATAAATAAAAAAATCATGTATAATCAGAAATGAGAAAAAACACAATAAAAAGAGGTGTGCGTGATTCTGCCAGACAAGTATTAAAGGAATCAACATATTTGGGGTGAGTGGATAACATGCCCTTGAAGCTAATGAAAAAAAAAACATTGAGTTTTTAATTAAAAAAAATTCATATAAGATTCAAAAGAAGACAAAAGGGGAAAAAAAGACTAGACTAGAACTATGAATATAAAGTGGACTGACATGACTAGGTCACATGATCTAAAAGCTATTGAAAAAAATCCATATTTTTTACATAAAAGAATTTCTATAAAATTCAAAAAGAGAAAATTTGAAAAAAAAAAGAGGTGTACATGATACTACTAGACTAGTACTATGAATATAAGGTGGATTGAAGTGACTAGATCACATGACCTGTAAGCTATTGAAAAAAATCTATATTTGTTACATAAATAAATTTATATAAAATTTAAAAAGAGAGGAAATTAGAATAAAGGGGGTGTGCATGGTACTACTAGGCTAGTACTATGAATAGAAGGTGGATTGAAGTGACTAGGTCACATGACCTGGAAGCTATTGAAAGAAATCCATGATTTTGTACATACAAAATTCATATAAAATTCAAAAAAAGACAAAAGTGGAAAAAAGAGGTGTGCATGGAACTACTAGGCTAGTACTATGAATATGAAGTGGATTGAAGCGACTAGGTCACATGACCTAAAAGCTATTGAAAAAATCTATATTTGTTACATAAAAAAATATATAAAATAAAAATAAAAGACAAAAGTGGAAAAAAAGAGGTGTGCATGGTACTACTAGACTAGTACTATGAATATAAGGTGGATTAAAGTGACTAGGTCACATGACCTGGAAGCTATTGAAAAAAAATCTATATTTGTTACATAAATAAATTTATATAAAATTCATAAAAAGACAAAATTGGAAAAAAGAGGTGTGCATGGTACTACTAGGCTAGTACCCTTGAATATAATGTGGATTGAAGCAACTAGGTCACATGACCTAAAAGCTATTGAAAAAATCTATATTTGTTACATAAAAAATTTATATAAAATAAAAAGACAAAAGTGGGAAAAAAGAGGTGTGCATGGTACTACTAGGCTAGTACTATGAATAGAAGATGGATTGAAGTGACTAGGTCACATGACCTGGAAGCTATTGAAAAAAAATCCATATTTTGGTTCATAAAAATTTATATAAAATTCATAAAAAGACAAAATTGGAAAAAAAGAGGTGTGCATGGTACTACTAGGCTAGTACCCTTGAATAGAAGGTGGATTGAAGTGACTAGGTCACATGACCTGGAAGCTATTGCAAAAAATCTATAATTGTTACATAAATTTTTTACATAAAATTCAAAAAGATAGAAAAGTAGAAAAAAAGAAGTGTGCATGGTGCCACTAGATTAGATCTATTATTTTAAAGTTGTTTAGAGAAAATACATTTGTTTATCTTGAAGCTATTGAATTTATTTATTTACTTCATTCCACGTGATCGTCATTTATTGACGGTCCCTAAGTGTTAATGCTCCGTGCTAAGGGCGGAGCTTCGAGAGTGAGTTACCCGCAACCAAGACACAGTAGTCGGACACAGACAACTGAACCTCCCGGTGAAAGTGTGGAGCCGAATATCCAACCCCAACGTCAATCTTACTTCACCGCGGTCGTTATAACGGCCGTTAAAAAATACAAATTAGTTTCTGTCAAGCTCTTTTTGTCAGAGCAATATAAGGTTAGTAATGTTTTTGACCAGGTGCTTGTTCATTAGCAACGTTAGCGCTATCAGTGTGTTTTTACTGTATTAGCATATTTACAGTCATTGACAGCTTCTGCTCTTGTGTCCAGCTGTTGTCGGTGGTCACCTGTATCCTCCATGAAGCACTGGTCAGAATGTGAACCATCAGAGGGAGATAAAAGGAGCTGTCACAGGTAGGTTAATGCCTTTTCTAAAACATTTGATTTTAGTTTCTGTCAGTGCTGTGCTCATGTTTGGTTTCTCCTTGTGAAAACAGGACTAATGCTTTATTAGAATTAGACCAACTGTGAAGACATTTTACAGAAATAAAAAAGCCAATTCAATATCAATTCAAAAACAAAGGGAATATTACCTCACAGTAAGAGTTGAATTACTTTACTGATGTGTAAAATCTATATTTTGTATTTTTCTCTTCATTTAGGAAAAGAAGACTACATGACGACTTCTGTAGGAGTCCTACAATCGCAGCCTACTGTATTACAATCTGTGTTGTTTCTCCAGGTACAGTAGGAGACAGAGCCCTACAGCTTCACCACAAGAAGGAGACTCTTCAGAGAGGCCTAGTCTACAGTCTGAGGATGAGGAAGGATCTTCACAGCTGCACTGAGAGGAACTGCTCTGGAGTTTTTACACTACATTTACACTCACTTCTCAGAGAAGTAGCAGCAGTGTGTCCCATTTCTACAGGTAAATCACATTTACTGTGTTTCCAGTTCTAATCAGCTGTACCTGAATGGATTATGGAAAACAGGTCATAAAAATGCTATAAACCAAATCAATGTATCATGACACTTTATCTCTGTTCAGTCTGTGTAAACTGTAAATTGTCTCTGTCTGTTGTGTCTGTAACAGTGCTCTCTTCCTCTTGTTCTTCATCCTTCTAGAGGGCGAGTCTGGTGTAGGACAGAAAACTATAGTTACTCAAACAAATGATTATAATACAGTTTTGACTTCTCAGTCTGCCTCTGTCACACAAACTCTTCTCCAAAATAAGAGTTGAAGCTGATGTTGAAGACTGGGAATAAAAAATAAATAAAATTTAAACACCTAGCTTGTTTGCTTACTGTATCTGTCTTAGCACAAATGTATGGTGTAATGTTTTTATAGACAGTACAGATTGCAGTGTAATGTCTGGTAATAATACTGTTTCTACATGGTTTGTAATGCAATTAAAACAATACAGCTTTACACATCAGTAAAGTAACTAAACAAAACACTGAGAGCAACAGTCTGTGTATGTGTTACTGTATGTCACACTTTTATTCTGTATTTACACTTATATTTTAAATATAGAATTAAAAATAAAAAGAGACGTATAAAGGTGCAACCTGGTCAAGTTAAATAAACAAAATAAAAAAGCACTCTATGTACACATTTACAATGGGGAACCTACAGGGGAAACCTATTGCATAGGTACAGGACATGTACAGCCTAATGGTAAGAAGGACCTGCAGCAGCGCTCCTTCCTGCACTGGGGGTGCCTCAGCCTGCCACTAAAGGAGCTGCTCAGAGCCTCAATGGATAGCAATGATTGTACAGTAAAACAATGACTTCAGATTTTTTGTTACAGTTTGCAAATGTCATGTTAAAAAAATATACATTTGAATGGGAGATATTTAATTTTTTTTCTCCATCCTCCATATTATATCTTTAACTTGCAAACCTTCCAGACTAGTACCAACCAAATTGGTTCATACATTTACTATTACTATTACAGGGCTCTTTAATGGCAACTGATGCACTCAGTTTACTCCAATTCCCAGGTTGTGTCCAAATGCACTCTCTAGTCCTTAACCACTCAATCACTATAAAGTGCAGCACTATAGAGGACTATATAGGCCTAGACCTAGAAGATTTCCTTCCCATATCAAATCTTCCATTTCTCTCCAAAATCTTGGAACAATTTGTTGCCTCTCAACTCCAGCAATATCTACACTTCAATCAGATGTATTTCTTTTTATATGAAATACTACCATTTAATCACAGTTTACTATTTTAGAAAAGCATTTGCAAAGTGTTACACCTGCTGCTGTTCTGGATCTCTGGAAAGACAGTGCTATACGTAAAGCGCCATGTGAAGGAACTCTTTTTTCATTTCCACCCTGATTTTCTTAACCCCAAATCTCAATTCTTATTCATAATCATACGTTTATTTTTGAGGGAAATCAGAATGAATGCTGTGCTGTTATGAGACACCTCACTGGAACACTGTTGTTTTAAAAAAGTGCATTATAAGATTGCAGTTCTACTAATAGTCTCCTCTGGCTGAGATACTCAAATGTTTCATGAGAATTAGTGTGAGTTCACAGTAACGTCCTGTGAACTCACACTAATTCTCAACCTCTGAAACAATGTGTTTCAGAGGTTTGTGGTAGATTTTTTGTCGCAGCTCACTTCTGAATCAAGCTCGTGGCTCATTGTGGTATATTTATCTGTTAACGGGGAAAACAAACAGGATGTTGTGTTGATCAAAGATACTGTACGTGCTAAACCTTCATTTTTTTTACCATAGGTTAGACCTTTTAAGTTAAGAAAAAATATATAGCTTGTAGTTTAGAATCATTCTAAAACCCAATTAATTATCACTTCTTTAATTTTATTAAATTTAAGGAAAACACAAAATAATTTGTTATTAAAGATTGTTTTAAAATGTTTGGATGTGTTTTGTTGGATAAATGAACATATAAAGCTCCATTGAACACAATTCAGTTTTATTATGTCTTGTTCTTGTTCTGCTGGTTCTCAGAGCGAACAAACTGAGCAGTGCAGAGAGGAGAAGCACATGTATGCTACTTTTTAAACCAAGACTGAATGAACAAAATGGATGGTATTAAATTTAAATTAAATTTTGAAGTGAACTCGTCACCTGTCCTATTTCCGACATGTCTCTGCAAGGGGAAAATAAGGGCTGATGTGTAATTACAGTCAGTAATGTCAGTACCTGATGCTGCCAAAAACTACCCCCCAACTATTAAAAACCTACAACGGATTAACGCTCACATAAAGGACATGTATACACTTGTAAAAGAGTCTATGTGCTTTTTACATCCATTTGACAATTTAGTTGGAAATTTGCTTTTGTGGCTATTAGCCGTTGAGTTTGGAGGAGGCACGTTCAAATAAATAGAAACCTCCTTTAAACTTTTTCTTTTCTCTTTTTGGAAACAAAAATATTATTCATGCTTAAATTAAAAATATTTAAAATTATTAAATGATCTTTTGTGGTTGGCCAACACTGAGCAGTTATATCTTTGTGTCTAAAATGAATGTTTATTTTGAGTTTACAAATAATGTTGCCAGATTATAAAAATAAACTTTATATATGCTTCTCTAACTCATTTTGAAAATGGAATAAATGTTATATGAACAACAATAAACCAGCTCCAGCATCTCATTCTCCTGGGTTCATTCAAATTCATTCTGACAAACTGTTTAACAGGAGAGTCTTCTTCTTGAACTGGATGTAGATGTTTTGTCAATTATTGTAGATTTATATTTTAACTGTCACCAGGCCAGGTCTCCCTCAAAAAAAAAAAAAAAATAGATTTTATCTCAAGTGACTTCCTGGTAAAATGAAGGTAAATAAAAACAAAACAAAAACGTATACAAGCCAGTGGCGCCAATACAAACTGAAAATACAATCTTGACTATTACACGGCAATACTGCTAAATGTTGCCCATGCAATTGGACATGTCTTTTTTCATTCTCTTATATGTTACAGTTACATAAAACAACAGTTCTTTAACTATACAAAAATATAATAAGGTTTATGTTAACAAGTCTGTTTTTTTCTGACGTGCATATTGCCTGTTAAGTTGTGTGTGAGAATGGAGCTCTGATCTTATCACACACACACAAAGATAAGACACTGCTCAACATTCACCGCATTTTGGAGCTGATGATATTTGTAACATTTCTAACCAGTTCAGTGAGCGGAGCAAAGAATCACACAAACAACTATTTAAAATTTTATTAAGAAAGCACGTCACCAGTAAAACGGTCCTCAGAGCAGTGTCGGTACGTGTAAGGTCACCAGTGTTTGAGTCCAAGTCACTTTTAAGTCCTCAGTCTTCAAGTCCGAGTCCAAGTCACCAAATTGACAAATCTGAAAGCTGTGGGAGCCAAACTGACACATTGATTGTGATTTTAGTTTTGTATAAGACTATTTAATTAAATAATTTTATTGGAGTTTTGATTGTGATATATTGATTAAGGCTACAGCCTATATGGCCTTTTCTATGGCTGGGAGTTAATGGCAACTGATGCACTCAGTTTACTCCAATTCCCAGGTTGTGTCCAAATGCACTCTCTAGTCCTTAACCACTCAATCACTATAAAGTGCAGCACTATAGAGGACTATATAGGCCTAGACCTAGAAGATATCCGTCCCATATCAAATCTTTCATTTCTCTCCAAAATCTTGGAACAATTTGTTGCCTCTCAACTCCAGCAATATCTACACTTCAATCAGATGTACCGGTATTTCTTTTTATATGAAATACTTCCATTTAATCACAGTTTACAATTTTAGAAAGCATTTGCAAAGTGTTACACCTGCTGCTGTTCTGGATCTCTGGAAAGACAGTGCTATACGTAAAGCGCCATGTGAAGGAACTCTTTTTTCATTTCCACCCTGATTTTCTTAACCCCAAATCTCAATTCTTATTCATAATCATACGTTTATTTTTGAGGGAAATATCAGAATGAATGCTGTGCTGTTATGAGACACCTCACTGGAACACTGTTGTTTTAAAAAAGTGCATTATAAGATTGCAGTTCTACTAATAGTCCCCTCTGGCTGAGATACTCAAATGTTTCATGAGAATTAGTGTGAGTTCACAGTAACGTCCTGTGAACTCAAGATTTTCAACCTCTGAAACAATGTGTTTCAGAGGTTTGTGGTAGATTTTTTGTTGCAGCTCGCTTCTGAATCAAGCTCGTGGCTCATTGTGGTATATTTATCTGTTAACGGGGAAAACAAACAGGATGTTGTGTTGATCAAAGATACTGTATGTGCTAAACCTTCATTTTTTTTTGTCATAGGTTAGACCTTTTAAGTTAAGAAAAAATATATAGCTTGTAGTTTAGAATCATTCTAAAACCCAATTAATTATCACTTCTTTAATTTTATTAAATTTAAGGAAAACACAAAATAATTTGTTATTAAAGATTGTTTTAAAATGTTTGGATGTGTTTTGTTGGATAAATGAACATATAAAACTTCATTGAACACAATTCAGTTTTATTATGTCTTGTTCTTGTTCTGCTGGTTCTCAGAGCGAACAAACTGAGCAGTGCTGAGAGGAGAAGCACATGTATGCTACTTTTTAAACCAAGAATGAATGAACAAAATGGATGGCATTAAATTTAAATAAAATTTTGAAGTGAACTCGTCACCTGTCCTATTTCCGACATGTCTCTGCAAGGGTCAGAGACTGTAATGTGTCATTACAGTCAGTAATGTCAGTACCTGATGCTGCCAAAAACTACCCCCCACTATTAAAAACCTACAAAGAATTAACACTCACATAAAGGACATGTATACACTTGTAAAAGAGTCTATGTGCTTTTTACATCCATTTGACAATTTAGTTGGAAATTTGCTTTTGTGGCTATTAGTCATTGAGTTTGGAGGAGGCACGTATAAATAAATAGAAACCTCCTTTAAACTTTGTCTTTTCTCTTTTTGGAAACAAAAATAGTATTCATGCTTAAATATTTAAAATTATTAAATGATCTTTTGTGGTTGGCCAACACTGAGCAGTTATATCTTTGTGTCTAAAATGAATGTTTATTTTGAGTTTACAAATAATGTTGCCAGATTATAAAAATAAACTTTTTATATATGCTTCTCTAACTCATTTTGAAAATGGAATAAATGTTATATGAACAACAATAAACCAGCTCCAGCATCTCATTCTCCTGGGTTCATTCAAATTCATTCTGACAAACTGTTTAACAGGAGAGTCTTCTTCTTGAACTGGATGTAGATGTTTTGTCAATTATTGTAGATTTATATTTTAACTGTCACCAGGCCAGGTCTCCCTCAAAAAAAAAAAAAAAGATTTTATTTCAAGTGACTTCCTGGTAAAATGAAGGTAAATAAAACAAAACAAAAACGTATACAAGCCAGTGGCGCCAATACAAACTGAAAATACAATCTTGACTATTACACGGCAATACTGCTAAATGTTGCCCATGCAATTGGACATGTCTTTTTTCATTCTCTTATATGTTACAGTTACATAAAACAACAGTTCTTTAACTATACAAAAATATAATAAGGTTTATGTTAACATAGTCTGTTTTTTTTTTCTGACGTGCATATTGCCTGTTAAGTTGTGTGTGAGAATGGAGCTCTGATCTTATCACACACACACAAAGATAAGACACTGCTCAACATTTCACCGCATTTTGGAGCTGATGATATTTATAACATTTCTAACCAGTTCAGTGAGCGGAGAAAAAACACACAAACAACTATTTAAAATTTTATTAAGAAAGCACGTCACCAGTAAAACGGTCCTCAGAGCAGTGTCGGTACGTGTAAGGTCACCAGTGTTTGAGTCCAAGTCACTTTTAAGTCCTCAGTGTTCAAGTCCGAGTCCAAGTCACCAAATTGACAAATCTGAAAGCTGTGGGAGCCAAACTGACACATTGATTGTGATTTTAGTTTTGTATAAGACTATTTAATTAAATAATTTTATTGGAGTTTTGATTGTGATATATTGATTAAGGCTACAGCCTATATGGCCTTTTCTATGGCTGGGAGTTAAATGAGAGAAGCTCGTCCCGCTCTGAACACATGCAACAGGCAGAGGTGTGATGTTGTTACTGAGCGTAACTTGTGAGTCCTTTGTGCTCAAGTCCGAATCATAATTTCTCGAGTCCAAGTCGAGTCACGAGTCCTTGTGTCTGAGAATAAACAAATCCAAGTCCAAGTCGAGTCACGAGTCCTTGTGTCTGAGAATAAACAAATCCAAGTTCAAGTCCGAGTCGAGTCATTGAGGCTTCTCCTCGAGTTACGAGTCAAAAAAATGAGTCCGATGACTCGACTTGAGTCTAAGTCCAGGACTCAAGGACTCTGTCTCAGAGGGCTTTGGGCATAAAACATAAAAGGCACGTTCAAACACTATGTAACTTTTTCCACAAAAAAATCCTCTAAATTATTAAAATATTGCACCTTTTTATAAAAAAAAATAAGCCTAAACTCACACAGTTGGCACATGACTGTCCGACTTGAGGACAATATTGATTCTCTGAGAGAGTGATGTCTATATTTGAAGATTTCATTTGCAAAACCAGAAATCCATTTAATAAATGGTCAAAATAAAAAAGGTCAGTCAAACCAAACTTCAGTGGCTTTGACCAATTGGGAACACTAAAATAGATTTGGGTTTTGAAAACAGCGCTATGCAAAGAATAAATTACAAGCCTCAGTTAACTGATTTCCAAAATAATAAACTCTTTATTTTCTCTTTTGATTTGATTAGAAAACATCCTGAGGATTTTAAAATGTGTCGATTGTAAATTTGATGTATTGGCTTTAACAATATATTCCACAAGACCAAACGGCCAAACATATGTCCCACAATAATTCCCCTTTACGTTACCTTGTTGTAACTGTGAATGAAGTACTACAATAATTCACATTACACTTGACCATTTGAAACAGACTTAATGTATTTGAAGAAGGTAATTCACTCCTTCAGTAAATTTATTTTACTTTTCAAATCTTTGGTCTTGTCTGTCTTTGGGGGGGGGCTGTCCTTTGACAACATAAAACACATGAGCACGTCACTCAGGTGCCTCACTTCAGAGTCCTGATGTGCAGGAGTGGTGAGGGCATTTCTTCTTCTGCTTCTCCCGGCTCCCCTGTTCACTTTGACCAATAAAGGTATGTTTGTTTATTTGACACTTCTATTCCTATATGAAAATAATGACTATATTACTTAACGTCTGTCACATTTTTACTTTTATTTTTAATGGTACACGTGCAGAGTATTAAAGTACAATAATATAGTGTAGTATAAAAGATAGTTTTATAGTAAAAATAATTAGAATAATTATTGATATGTTACGTTATATAAGTTATTTTTCTTGTTGGCTCTCATACGTTTATTTTCCAAGTATCCAAAATGTAGTGCAATGCCGTAGCGTGCAATAAAATTGCTGTCATATTTGAACTTATTTAATATTCTCTGTGTTTTTTCTTCTTTTTCTCTGGTGCACACTCAAGTGATGGTCGTAAAAGGTAACACAACTTTACATTTGACTTATTTACACTTCACTACAAGATCAGAATTGTGATAATGATAAAATGATTGTATGGTTATGCTTAATTATGACCAGCACTTGCTTAAGGTTTGGAAATGCCTGGAAAGACACTGGTTCAACTCAGTCAGGAGTTGATCTGGATGGTCAGGATGTGGTCTCTTTGATATTTGCTTGGCAAAATTGCTTGATTTTCATCATACATTTCACACAATTATATATGGCACATTCCTTGTTTCAGTTTATACAGAGTTTAATATTTTTTTAGATCACAGTTCATTCATTCATTCATTCATTCATATACAGTTAGTAGCTAGGCTAGCGTAGTGACTGAAACTGACGATGGCACTGTAATGTAATATGTAAGTCGACCTGATTTTGCGAAATGAATTTGAAATGTAAATGTAAATGTAGATTTACATCTTGAATCCTAGAATTCTGACTTAAATCTCATAATTCTATGTTAATAAAAAATTTAAAAAAATTTAAAAAAATATTTTTCTCTTTATTAAAGTATCTTGTATATTTCCAAATACAAAGCAGAGAACAACCGTCTGATTCTGAAGGGTGGATCAAACCCGTGTGAGGGCTACATTCAGGTTTACCATGACAGTACATGGGGCTACATTGGAACTGGAAAACTGAGCAGTGAAAATAAAAAGGTGGTGTGTAAAAGTACCATGTGTGGCGAGCTGGTGAATACAACATACATGTCGATGCCACGCAACAGTCCCAAGTGGCTTCTTGATCTCCAGTGCAGTGGCTCTGAGGACTATCTGTGGAACTGCCCATTCATTAAATGGGACGCCAGTGATTATAGAAGTGAGGTTATGGAGAAGATCCAATGTTCACGTAAGTAAGGCTTCTACTATTCATAATGATCATTTCTGATATGTAACTAATATGTTTTATTATCTTATTTAGACAAAATCAAAATAGAGCTGGAATTTTCATGTGGAGGACTGGTAACGTACTCGGATGGACAGACTTCAGGTTACATGTGTGGGGACAACTGGGGTAGGTCTTACAGAGCTACACCTTAAAATATGAACAACGTTCATGAACTATCGCTCAAAATGAGAAACTCAAAACACTCCACTGACTTCTTTACAGTCACCCATTAGGGCTCCTGGAAGAGGTGGGACTTGAAACAGTCTGGGACAGTACATCCTTGAAAGATTTGTAATCAGTTGTGCTGAGTGGAACCTTGCATGTGTCTTATAAGTGTTAATTCAAACCCCAAATTGGCAGTTCTGAAGTGTTCCTAGTGAATGAATGGTTTTCTTTCAGTGTCTCTAAATGTCAGCCTCATCTAAAGTTCAAAGGCCCAAAGTCCTTAATATTTTACTCTGGTGACCAATATGACCCAATGGCTTAATTTAAGTAACGTGAAATTGTTTTAAACGAAAGACTGGGCTTTATAAGATGGGTTAAAAATGTATGTTCATTTTGTAATGTAGATTTAGTTCATAGTGTGTTTCCAGTTTGAAAAGTCACAAGGAATACGTTGTTACTGGTTTACCATTAAACATGTAAGACTGTACTTTAAATTATGTTTTTCTTGTTCTCCAAATTAAGTCCAATTTTTGCAGGTTAAGCACAATTTTTGCAGGTTAAGCACCAAAACATAATCTCATGCAGGTTAAGCATGAGATTATGTTTTACCAAGTCTGTAAAACATAATCTCATACTCTTTTCTAAATGATACTAATAATACAATGATTATTTACACTAACTGTGTTTCTTCTCTTATAAAAGGTGAAAAAGAAGGTACTGTTGTTTGCCGGAGTTTTAAATGTGGCAAACTCAAAGAGATTCCTAAATGGAAACACAGCGGCACAAACATCAACAATATCATGTCCAGTTGTTTGGGCGATGAAACACATCTCTGGGAGTGTGCACCCAGAGAGCAAAAATCCTGTAATAAACTTGCTGAGGTTTATTGTGAAGGTAACTCACCCAAACTCCTAAACTACACACATGAATGAAGTCAGTTCATTGTGATGGCTCTAAAATGAAATGCTTTATTTAAACAGATCACAAGATTCTGCGATTAAAAGGAAACACTTCAAATGTTTGTTCTGGGACACTAGAAATGAAGCAAAATGCGGCATGGAAGTCGGTTATCGACGAAAACAATGTAAATACTTTAGATCGCTGGTGCCGGCAAATGCACTGTGGCTCGTACGTCAGTCACGAGAGCACTGTGTCGGACACACAGCTCACCTGCTCAGGTAATTTTACATTTACATTCACATGTTGTGTTTGGGTACAATCAGAGGTGGGTAGAGAAAATCTGTGAGTAAAAAACAAACAGAAGTAAAAGTGAGTAGAAAAAGAACTACATTTTCAGATTAAATAATTTAGTAAAAAAAGAAACTAGTGTTGTGTGTTACTGGGTTAATATACTCGTCCATATAATGAAGGGTTTATATGTTTAAAGAGGGATCTAGATACAGACGCTTACATCGTTATCACACAATTCAACAATACAAAATGTTTTTCTAATATCCTGCAGAACAAATATATTGACATATATACAGTGTTTATCTCTTCATAAATATTAGAACAATAAGTCTGTATGAAATTAAAAGACAGCATGAAACAAACTGAATTAGATGAAACACAAAACAGGCAATAGAATAATACAGGTTACTTTTACTCATTTACATATCGTTCACTGTAATGGAGTAAATGTAAGTAGTTAATATCCACTTCTAGTTACATTATTTCTGAAAGTAAATATTTGTTTGTTATAATTATATTAATATCATATTAATAACACCTTTTAGATGTTAGACTTCTTAAAGATTAGCTTTTAGACTCATAATCTTGACTGTTTTAAACCTTAATAATGACGTATGTATAAAAACATGACCATCGCTTTTCATTTTATGAATTTTTATGATGTTTTTAGACAGTTTATTGTCACATCACAATCGTATCCATGCTGTATTTTTACACACTAGTTAATAAAAAACTTGACGAGCACTTACCTGGACCTTGCATAGGATTTTTTTAAAGTTAGCATTTTATTTTATTTATTTATTTATTTATTTATTTATTCAATTTAAACTATATTCCTTCTTCTATTTCTAAATTTGACATTTATTATTTTAATATAATTATTTGTTCTCAAAAGTAACCCAGAACTTGAATTATAATTTTAATCACAACTCTAAAACTTTACCTCACTAATCTTTATTTTAAATGAACAGTACTTTGGCGAGTCTACTCACCTCTGCTATGTTAAGAATGAAATATTGTCTCCCACAGATAAAGTCAGAGTAGTGCTGCGAGACAAAGGTAAGCCCAGCAAATGTTACGGCACTGTGCACATAGAGGTGAACGGTACAGCTCTGCCTGTCTGCGGCTCTTCGGCCGTCAAGGATTACAAGCCTGAAGTGATTTGTAGAGAACTCGGATGCGGCAAAGTGAGTTAAACAAGACGTTTTGACAAACAACAAGTTTACATCCTCCAAGACACAGAGCTCATCTGATGATTAAGCTTTAAAAATCTCAGCACTAAAAGTCTTTGATTTCAAAACAACCTATTCTTGAATTGTATTTAAAAAGCTTTATTGCAATAAGCAGCTGATTAAAAATATAATAAAAAAAACTCTTGTATTTGATTTAGTATTATAGTAAAATATTTGTTTAATCTTAAGTTAATCCATCTCTGAATACTCATGAAACTTTTACTGTAGAATCCAAAATGTTCTGAGGGCTTTGTTTGGGCATGACAGACTGGTTAGAGTTTAATGTATTATTAGAACTGCATCTTGAGTCAGTCATGGCCACTGTTCAGTTTATTTCTTGGGGGTCATAGAGGAAGTGCATTGTGATCAACAGCACGCCAACTTAGACACACCCAAGGTCAGAACCCAAAATGCTTTCTCAGAATAAGTGTTGGTCTTTATTGATACATGGAGGTGTATTCTACCTGGTTCTAGCCTAAATCCTGAAAATAATAAAATAATTATAAAGACTTACCAGGCTAAATCTCCCAAGTTGTTTTTCTAGGTTATTCAAAATGTCATACAAGATTTAGGAACGGAAGCTAAAATGGACTTGGTGAGCTGTGCAGACGAAGATCTGTCGCTGTGGCACTGTAAAGCCAAGCACAGCCACAAGAGTTTCAATGTACCAAACAAATCTACCTCATCTGTTCAGGTACAACTGTTGTTGGTCATTCATTCATTGTTTTGTTTTGTTTTTTTGACCACATTATGACTGTCTTACTTCGATGTTACAGATAGTGCAAACGTGAGGCTAAAAGATGGTCCTGGAAAGTGTGCTGGTCGTTTGGAAATCTTTTATGAAGGTCAATGGCAAAAAGTTTCTAAAACAAGATGGAATGAAAGAAATTCAAACGCAGTCTGCAGACATCTGGGTTGTGGGGAGGCAGAAACTTCTCAGACGTAGAAACATTCACTAACGGTCCAAGTAATTTCCTCAATAAGAATATTAACTGTCAAGATAATTCCCAAGGCATATTTGATTGTAGTTTTGGAGACAGCACTACCATTGAAAAGAATGACAAGGAGACAGTCAGCATAACATGCAAAGGTAAGCCTCTGGGTGGATACAGTGTGTCTTGTATGTACATTTTATCTTTAACAAAAAGGACTACATTGTTGATTATCTTTATTTGTCACACATATAGCCATAGCCACGTATCACACACACAAAAAAGAATGCATACAAGTAAAATAAATAATGTAAAAGCACAATTTAAAAATATATAAAATGTAATAAAGCATAAATGTTTGCACCGTTTCTAGAAAGTAGATTTGAATCTGTCTCACGACTAACAGCAGAGCAGGTGTATGTCCGGTAGATATTATTTACATGGAACGTAACAATATGTTGGGGCTTTGCAGCTTTACTCGTACTGAAAGTTATTCAATTTAGGCTAACTCTGTCTTCCATACAACTTAAAAACACCATCAAATGTCTGTTGTTAAGATAAACAACATACTTATGAAGACAGGAATGTTTTCTTTTGTAAAAAGTATATATATATATATTTTTATTTTTCATTTTATGGCTAACATTTCGTAATTAAAACATCTTTCTGGCTTTGTTTATTCTGTCAGAACACAAGGATCTATTTCTGAGTGCTGGTTTCTGCCATGGCAATGTGGGGATCCAGTTTTCCGGGCAGACATTCTGGCTCTCTGCTGATGGGTGGAACAAACCTTTGCAGACATTGTGTGTGGACAGATGCACTGTGGCACTGCAAAGACAGTTGAAGTAACCCCATTTAAAGACTCATTTAAAAATACTTGGAATACCTCTGACTGCCGCAACGTCACATCAGTGTTTGACTGTACCCACAACTTTTATGTCAACAACACGGAAGATATTAAAATAGCCCACGTCAATTGTACAGGTATTTTCAGTATTTTATTGAATTGTTTTGGCATAGTTTACTTTTATGATACCACAAAACCCCCAAAATAGGTCAAAATAATTAGTTTTTTCTAAAATTTGTGGAAAAAAATACATCAACAAGGGAGATACAAATTCTAAGCTTATTTAAATGGCACTTACGTTTGAACGTGGTAAGCTTCTAGAACATTACATCTATAGCATGTGCCCAATTTAAGAGCCTCCTCAGTTGATTTGCAGTACAGGTAGGTTTAGAAACATGGTTGTTTCTGTATTCTGGCTAATAGTGCACTATACAATCACAAATGTGAATTCTTTATTTCTGCTTGAAATCTGTGACATTATCTTTTACAGGGACTAAAACCATAAACCTGACAAACACTTGTTGGGGCTTTGTCAACATCTGTGAGGAAGAGAAATGCGGAGGGCTGTGTGACGAGTCCTGGACTGATGAAAAATCTAGGCTGCTTTGTAAAAAGCTGGAATGCGGAGACCATTTTGTACCTGCCAAAAATAGTGCAAAAGTGCAAAACTTTCCTCTGGTCTTTAAACATGTGTACTTGCCGAAGGAAATGAATGACCTGACAATGTCCCACATTGTTAAATGTGATACCAATGATAACTCCTGTTCGAGGAATGGAGCCTTGTGATCTGCTCAGGTACATGCTTGTTTATTTTAATTATTATTATTATTATTATTATTATTATTACTATCATTATTATTATTATTATTATTACTATTATTATTATTATTACTATTATCATTTTTATTATTGTTATTATTATTATTATTATTATTATTATTATTATTATTATTATTATTATTATTATTATTATTATTATTATGTTCTGAAGTAAGACCTCTGTTTAAATTAATGTTAGGCTACTGCATAGCATTAGTTGAATTGGTGTAAGCATTAATTAAGTGCTGAGTTATTTGTTTATGGTCTGTCGAGTCAGAAGTATATTTAGGCCAAGTTACAGCATGTGACTGTGCTAGACCAAAAATTAAACTAACACAAATGCTTTGAGGCTAGCCTTTGTTTTTCTTGATGTAAACAGAGAAGCACAGAGAACATTGCAGTGGACTCAGTTTGATTTTCTCGAGTGCTTGGACAAGGACAGCAGTGTTGTGAAGCTAACAAAGCTTGACTAAACAGTGTTAACACAGTGACTGATAAAAAAAAAAAACATTGAATCATTGAACATTGAATGTAGCCATAATTGGACCACTGTGACAGCCATTTTTGCTGAGATCATACCTGGCTCAATTTGCTTTCTAACACTTCTTGTTTTAATGCAGGTTCTCTCAAGCCCAGGTTCGATCAATCCAAAGACTATTGTTCTGGAAATGTTCAGCTTTATCAGGAAGACAAATGGCTGCCAGTATGTGAGGATGTTCTTAGTGACGATAACACTAAAAACCTCATATGTGCACAGCTCAACTGTGGCTCTGCTGATAAGTCCATTGATCACTATGGATCAATTGAAACAAATGAGTATGTAACAGAACTGCAGTGTCCACAAAATAGCACGTCGTTTCATTCATGCACGCTGTCTGCTAATGTGAAGTCCTGCACTCCTCGTGGCCTTCAGTGTTCCGGTATGTTTGTATCGTATCTTTCTTAATTTTAAAACAAAAAAACTAAATGCATGTTGTCAAATTTTGTACATTTTTGCTTACATTAGAATGGAAGCAGATGGTGCTGGTAAATGGAGACAATGCTTGCAGTGGAGTTCTGTTGGTTTATTCCAAACAAAACCATCGAGCTGCAGTGTCCTCTGAAGGATGGACCGACAAAGAAATTGGGAGACTGTGTGAGGATCTGAGCTGCGGGACAAAGGGAACCATTGAGGATCAAGGGAAGGTATGGTAAAAAAAAATATTGTAGAGAACATAACCTGTTACATAAGTAAATCTCTGTGTATGCACAACTTCACAAACTTAAAACTTTAAATTCCCATTGGGTTTATGAATGAACACGTGACATGACATTGTTAATCTGTTAAATTTGAAACAAAATGCAGACAGAAAGGATTTTAAAGACCTAATGTACAATAAAAAATTCCAGACAGAAAAACGCTTTATGTCCAGGAAATTAATATTAAATAACTTTTTTTTTAAGTATTATTTTATTGTCATTATTATTATATAGAATTATCAGAACATAAAAATGTATTTATTATTTATATATTTTATTTCATTAATGCCACTCTGGCCAAAACAACATAATAAACAACCATAAAATAAAAATAAAAGTAAACAAAAGCTGCCAGAATACATAAACATAAAAGAACAGGAAGAAGATTTGTCTTATATGACCTGCCCCCCCCTTTTTTTTTAAATGATCTAAAACAAATAAAAAGAATCAAGATAGTGATAGATAGATCAAGATAGTAAAAAATTCAAAAGAAAAGAAAAATTAACCAATCTTGAACCCCGACCCTTCTTTTGAGCAGTTCTTCATATACGCTCCACATTAAACATATATTTATACATTTCTTAAACACCTGACTTGTCCTCAATTCCATAAAAATGACTTTTTAAATTGCTGACAATATCTTGAAGTGTGGATGGACAACATATTTTTAATAAGATAGTATGTTTGGTAATATTCTCTGATTGGTTGAAAAAAAAAAAAACAGTGTAACTACTTTAGAATTTTCATAATAAAATAATAATAATGTATAATGTAATATATAAAAATTTAAATAAACGTATGAAACAAGCCCACAGCATATTTAGTATTTTCAAAGCAGTTTGGAGTGTTGCATGTAAGAAATTATTATTATTATTTATTGTTGCAACTAAAAACTGTTTTCTTTTTTAGTTGATGGTATTAGCTTAACCTTATGCTTTATATTACTAATATCCATGTGTAATTTCTTTTCTTTTTTTGGGCTTCCGTACAAAGTTACATATTACAGATGTCCCGTTCTGGAAGGAAAGCTTTAACTGCACAGGTGTCGAGAAGCCACAGAGCATATGGGACTGTAAGAAGAATGATTTAACCACAAAGAACAACAGGCAGCTGTATATCAGATGCAATGGTAAGACATTGTACCTCAACATTTGTACTAATAATAAAAAAAAAATTCTATATTAACACCTGACTTTTTCCACTTTTTTCTTGTTTAGAAAGTCCCACAGTCAACCTCACACAAGGGTGTCATGGTGAAGTATTAATCAATGATGTTGAAGTCTGTAGCACCGGCTGGGACCCGTCCTATTCCAAATTAGTTTGTCAGGAAAAGAAATGCGGTTTTGCTGTCGAAAGGGATTTAAATCAAATCAATGAAATTCCAATTAAACCTCAGTCACTGGACAAAACATTTCAGCATGTGAGCTGCGAGAAGTACCATACCAAACTGGGCCAGTGCCGGCGCTTCAAAGGGAAGTGTGACAAAAATCCGGTGACTGTCTTCTGCAGTGGTGAGAAACGATCGTATTCCCATCAAACATGCAATCATTCAAAATAAAAATACTAATTTCATTTATTTTTCTTAAAAGGAAGTGTGAAGGTTAATACCACAGATAAATGTGGCGGAGAAATATTAGTCAATTTTCAAGATGAAATTGATAAAAAGAAGATGGAAAAAGTCTGTTTCGAAGGAGACTTGTCTTTTAAAATAAAGGAGAATCTGTGCAGTGAACTAAAATGCGGAGGACCAGAAAATAACCCGAAGACAGACTCAAATAGCAACAAGATAAGTAAGGTAAATAAAGGTAAATAAATCCATCATTTTCAACTGGTCTAGTGTCTTGACTTACTTCAATCACTTACATTGTATTATTGCATAAACTTAATGCATTGATGTCATGTCCTGTACAGAATGAAACTACTTATTTCAATCTGGACAAATACTCTGGACAAATACGCATTTATAGTAGTAATAGTAGTAGAAGTTTTTTTTTTATATGAAGCTCCTCTGTGGTGGAGAGGTGTGGGACAAATAGAGAGAGGAAGAACATCCAAACTACTTTGATTTCGACCCCTGAATGGGGATAAACCTAACGGCACTTACAAATATAGAAGCCTTTTTGATTTTATTTGTTTAGTTATGGGCAAGAAAACCATCCAATAAAAAACTGAATTAGATTAAGAAGACATTTTATCAGATTGGACCATTGTATTGGAACCATTATTAATTTAATCACCAGGAATTACTAAACAATGCCTATTATCACTTTCTATTGTCATTATTTTAAGATGGATATGAATGCAACTCTGACCTGTGCCAATGATGACACACACAACATCAAATACTGTGTTTCCAAAACAAAATGCAAAGGCAAACCAGCTCGGATCTTCTGCGGAGGTGAGTGAGGGATGGATTTTGCAAGTTCTTACAGTTCTATCATATAACTAATGGGCATATGTTTTTCTCTAGGCTATGTGCCGCCAATCATCTATGTGGAGCCACAGAAAGAACTTAAAAAATCTCCAGAACCGGTGCTACCTATTGTCCTGTCACTGGGTCTGATTCTGATTCTGGCCATAGGGGTCTTCATCTTTTTACGTTTTTACTTAATCAGAAAAAACAAGAGTATAAAAGACATCTTACGTGAGTATTTACTTCTCTATTATCGTTTTATTACTTAGGGTTAACTGCAACTAAATCATTATAAAACCCACAAAATCCTCTGTCTTAAATGACACAGTGAGACCTGTTGCATTTTGTCTGTCACCAACCCAGATATGCAAAAACAATAACGATTACTTTTATTTCCCTAAACTTAAGTTGTACCTTTCCCTAAATTGATCCAGAGCAAGAGCTAAAATATTTGTTTTTACAGAATTAAATATGAAATAGTTACATACTTTGAGTCTAGACTTACAAAATAGATAAGTCTTATCTTAATAATCTTTATTCTGATGTTTCTTGGCACATGCTTTACCAATGTTTGTTCTCATCAATCGAATATAAAGTGTGTTTTTTTTTTTCTGCAGCAAGATTCTCAAAGAAGAAAGAAGAGGAGATTGAAAGTGGTGATTACGAGGATATGCCCAGTTTAGAAATGGAGGACATCAATAGTCATGGTAAGGTTTACACTAACTTGTAAGTAAGAATGCTTCAACGTTCAGAATAAAAGTGATGCATGGAAATGGACATTCACAAATTCCTGGAAATGAAAATCATAAAAATAATCACAAATTTAGCCTGACTATAGCCTTTTGGTTTTTGATCTAATGAAGTTTCTGGAAGATGTTAAAGCTCGAGGACAAAGCACTTTGTAAAGAGTCCACTGGATTTTATATTAGATTTTCTTTGAATTTAATTATGACAGGCTGTTGTAACAAAATGAATTCCAGGGCTTCATGTAATCACATCAGGAGCAGAAAAGGATGGCAGCGCTTCATCTTTGGCTTACGACGATGTGGATGAGATCTGTGAAACCCAACCTTTGACCTCTGAAGACCCTAAACAAACCCAAGATGGTAAGCCTGGAAACAACTCCCTCATCATCTTTTACCAGGATCACCTCCTAACCTCGTTTTTCTTCCAGATGAAGTGGACTATGAGGTGGAGGACCCACTGGACAGTTATGATGACATTGACGCCAGCCCAGAGATTGTGCAGACTGCAGCTGAGGTCCATCCCAGGCCCAGCAGTGTGGATGACACTGGTGAGGCTCCTCCAGACCTGGTGCTGGGGGATGATGACTACCTAGTTCCAGTGGAAAATGTCTGAGAGAAATTCAGTCTGCGATGGTGGCCCAAATTCTTAATGAATAGAAAAAGCTTCAGTGGGTCACAGGAGTGAAAATATAAAATATGTCTTGTCAGGTGAACCTCAAGACTCTGGGCAGGTGTAACATACATGCCTCTTTTCAAAACAATAGAGATTAGTCTATTTTTATTAGTATTGTTTTTATTCTAGTGAGCTAAAAGATTGTATATTTTATAATATCATAAAGGTGAGTTTAATACTTTATTTTTTTTTTTTTATATATAAATATATAATTTTGTAAAATATAAAACCAAATGTTACTGAAACTTGTCTCTACACCACTCTTGACTTAAAGCTTGACTTGTATCTCTGTGCAGCAGCTACATTAAATCCCCAGAGCCTCCCATTTGAGTGTGCTTCTTCAATGTTTGTGCTACATTTAGTCTTTCTTTGACATTGATCTCTGTGGAAGTCTGTGCTTTGCTTGTCCATAGGTTTTATTCTTTTGTAAAACACAAAAAACTTGGATTTGACTTTGGAAATGGCTCAGATGTTGAGTATCAAACTGTATGTTTTATGTTTTATATAGTTTGATACACAGCACAATGAACCGTTTTCAGAAATCATCAGCTGTTGAGTTTATTTTTTATAAATTTTCCAATAATTTTTAATTAATGTAAACACACACATGACTTTGGTGATGTGCCAATATAAGTAATTTTGCTGCAAGAACACATATTTTGGATCAGAACATTACATATATTATGGTGCATTCATGTGGTCTTTGGAAACTCGGAGTATTTAATCTAGAAAGTCATTCTTCCAACTTAGGTTTGTTCCCGTGTTTTCAGCTCAGAAAGTTGGAAAACATTCAAAACGCTAATGTTATTTTCAAATGAGTTAATACAGTCAAAGTATCAGTTCGAGGAAAGGTAGCCTGTTAAAAAACTGTAAATAATAGACTTAAATAAATAAATATTTTTGTAAATTGTCTAAATAAGCCTAAAAAGACAAAAAATTGTGCTATCATACTATCAAGCTATTAACGTAAAAAACGGTTAGTATGAATTTTTTTTTTTAATTACTGATATTGCTAAAATATCTTAAATGTTTTCTTTTCTCTGACATGTTGATGATGCAATTAACGTCAACACGGAATATCGAGCAGCCCCGACTAACCCGTTTTCAAGCTGTTTCTGTGTATTTTTTAATTTGAAAAAACGTTTTCCCGAGTTCCCAGGATTACATGAATATGCCATTGTTATTATTATTATTATTATTATTATTATAATAATGATAATAATAATAATAATAATTGTTATTAATTATTATTATTGTGTTACACAAGAATCTGGTGGTGACATTGTAGATTGCAATTCCCTTTCTGTTTCTACGGTAGCCCTTTGCTATATTAAAAATACTCTTTGTACTTAAATATCCTAAGCCTTCATGCAAGGATGTGTTCTTAGATCAGAAAGAAAATGCACTTTCACCAAAACAGTTCAGTGACTGCTCTTGGGATAGATCTAAGACCTGGCTCTAATTCCACAGGGCCCATGAGATTATTCTCCATAGAGCACATGGTAAAAAGAGAGGACACCAACATTTTTATTATAATTTTTTTTATGTTAAAGATACATTTTTGCAAATAAGTTAGATTTTAACATTAGACCAAATAAAAGTTACTAAAACCAGAGGGAAAGAAAATGACAGGTGGAAATTGCACCAAGATTTATTGGACAGTGTGAATCCACAGAGAAATAGTTTGTGAAACACTGGACTGTACTATAATTTCTAGATTGTTTCCTATTTGATTCTGTTATGTATTTCTTGTTCAAAGGCTAATCCTTGTTCACTTTAACATGCTTTAAAATCACTAAAACCTTTCCCCCTGCGGTGCAGACATGTGAGAGCAGCTGCCTGATACAAACGCTAACATGAGTAACACACTGCTCTGCTTTTTAAAGATTGACAGACGAGCTAGAGCCTCACATGTTTAGTTTAGTTGTGTTTTAGTTGTTCAGAAAACAACTTATCAATTTGCCTTTTCTGTGGAAAGTACCCATTCAATGACAAACTGTAAACACTGGGCTTAGTAAAATATTTTTACTTTTGTGCATTGGCCTGTGCTTATTTAATTCTGTCTTCTTGATATTATTTTAAGCAAGGTACATTTCTAGTGATAATTACAAACAAGAATTCATTATTGTGTCAACCAGTTGTAGAGCATTAATATATACATATGTAATTTACAATTAATTATTTATTAAACATTATAAATGTTAAAATGTTCAAACAACATTTGACATCATTCAAAATGTTAAACAATGTTTACAACTCAGTTACATTAAAAGGTGCATTAGTCTTCACTGAAAACCAAATTGTAAATAAAGCTTTATGCCCACTTATATCTATTATTTATGGAAAAAAAAAAGAAGTAAATATTACTTGTTTGAGTGACAACATTTATGAGCATTTTTCAAGGATATATTACAAACCTGATTGTTAGGAAACTGTACAAATTGTAAATAAAAAACAGAATGCAATGATGTAGAAGTTTCAAATTTCAATATTTTATTCAGAATACAACATATCAAATGTTGAAATTGAGACATTTTGAAATGTCATGCCAGATTTTGGCTCATTTTGGATTTCATGGGAGCTACACATTCCAAAAAAGTTGGGACAGGTAGCAATAAGAGTCCGGAAAAGTTAAATGTACATGTAAGGAACAGCTGTAGGACCAATTTTCAACTTAAGTTAATTGGCAACATGCTTGGGTATAAGCTCTCAGAGTGGCAGTGTCTCTCAAAAGTCAAGATGGGAAGAGGATCACCAATTCTCCCAATACTGCAGTGAAAAATAGTGGAGCAATATCAGAAAGGAGTTTCTCAGAGAAAAAATTGCAAAGAGTTTGAAGTTATTATTATCTACAGTGCATAATATCATCCAAAGATTCAGAGAATCTGGAACAATCTCTGTGCGTAAGGGTCAAGGCCGGAAAACCAGACTGGAGGCCCGTGATCTTCGGGCCCTTAGACGGCAATGCATCACAAACAGGAATGTTACTGTAATGGAAATCACAACATGGGCTCAGGAATACTTCCAGAAAACATTGTCGGTGAACACAATCCACCGAGACATCCGCCGTTGCCAACTAAAACTCTATAGGTCAAAAAAGAAACCATATCTAAACATGGTCCAGAAGCACATGTGTTTTCTCTGGAGCCAAGGCTCATTTAAAATGGACTGTGGCAAAGTGGAAAACTGTTTTGTGGTCAGACATATTGAAATTGAAGGTCTTTTTGAAAAACTGGGACGCCATGTCATCCGGACTAAAGAGGACAAGGACAACCCAAGTTTTCATCAGCGCTCAGTTCAGTCTCATCTCTGGTGGTATGGGGTTGCATGAGTGCGTGTGACATGGGCAGCTTACACATCTGGAAATGCACAATCAATGCTGACAGGTATATCCAAGTTCTAGAACAACATATGCTCCCATCCAGGCGTCGTCTCTTTCAGGGAAGACCTTGCATTTTCCAACATGACAATCCCAGACCACAATACTGCATCAGTCACAACATCATGGCTGCGTAGAAGAAGGATAGAAGCCTGTATTGGATAAGAATGGAACAACATTCCTTTTCCTAAACTTGAGCAACTTGTCTCCTCAGTCCCCAGACATTTGCAGATTGTTATAAAAAGAAGAGGGGATGCCACACAGTGGTAAATATGGCCTTGTCCCAAATAATTTGAGATGTTTTGATGCCATGAAATTAAAAATCCACTTTTATCTTTAAATTGATACATTTTCAGCCACAGCCACAAATGTATCAAAAAACAAATTGATAACTTTTTTGGCACACGTGTCTAGATGATACTCACCAAATTTGGAGCTGTTTAGATGAAAAGCCTTTAGACACAAGGAGTGCAATTTAGGTGGTCACGCATTCCACCCAACATAGCAGATTTCCTGTTGGGTTTACGGTATGGCTGTAATAAACTTTTCTGTTTGCCCTGAGGTGTCCTATGGATGTACCAAGTTTTGTATTTCTACATTGGAAAAATTTACTTTCATTTTCCATAGAACCAATGTATTTTGACTTTTCTAGGGGTTGCCACTGAGTCATTTTTCATATTTTTTTTTCGGGGACTTCAAATACATAAATTTTTGCCGGGCTTGAAACGAAACCATAAAAGCCCTTAAAATGATCAAACCATAAAATTGAAACAGCAGATAAACCCTGTTTCCACAGAGATGGTCTGCTGGAAATCTACTTTAATCTGAAAAGGTTTAATCAGACTAAACAGTGCTTCTCCAGAAAAGTCCTGTCAACTTTATTTATTTCATTTATTTGATTTAAACTTTTAACTGTATTAAACCCTGTTGTTTTAGCCTCATGCTAACCATTAGGTTAACCAAGCATTCCTTCATCACTTTAATACAGTTTTAGTTTAAACCTTCATCTCCCCCCTTTTTGAGACGTGGGACAACCATGGCTCAAAACACCACAAAATAAAAAATAAAAATAAAATCAAAACAGAATGTTTTTTTTCCAATTACCACCTCAAATTGTTATTTTATTAATTAGCAGTTCTAATTATTCATCTTCTTTATGTTCTCCAAATAGCATAACTTTTGTTTATGTTATATTTAACTTAACTTTGTTTAGTTCCGTTTTAATTTTAGTTACCATTAGTTGTAGGTCTTTACCTGTAACTGTAATTGGTGTCATTCACAATTTGACAAATTTTAACTCAGTTGATGCAAACATAAATAATTTATATAGATCAGAACTGGTTTCTCATGATCTATTGTCACAAACTTTTAAACATTCACCTTCAATTCACAATTTATTTCACGTTCTTTTAAATTAGAATATTCTCAAAATATTGTTTAATTTACCTCAAATTACTTTCTTCAGAAAGAAAACACATTTTTCTCTTACTTCAAACCAAAATTTCTTAATCCCCCTTGGGTCAGACCCCTCTCTCTGGGTTTAAACCAGTAACAGCAGCATCTCTTAGCTGCTTGAACACACCACAAAGCCTCTGCTCTGCTCACACTGCTTTCCTCTAAAACACCATCATCTCCGTGATTGTTGTTTTTAAAAGGAAAGACCAAACATAAAATCAACAAATTTCCTCTCAAATTCTGCTTTATTTTTAAATTAAATTTCTCCAGGATTTTGTTCAGTATAGACTTGTTCTATACTGTCTCTGTAAAACTCAGTTTTACCACCAGGTGCTAAATACAATAAACCAGTTTGTTTTTGTATTTTTCCCATATTAATTTAAACGTAACATAAAAACGTTTTATCAATTACTATTTTCATGTTTCCACTAATTTGGCATTCAGATGCCCCATAAAGAATTCACCTCACTCAATGTTAAACAGAAACTTTTAACATCAAGTGTAAAATCAAATTAACGTGTCTCTCTTTATTTATTCAAATTCACCAAAATTGTAATCAGTAATTATCATTACTGTTCATTCAATAAAATGTAACATCTCAACCTCCTTTTTTCTTTTTCTTTAGGTTACAAAGACCCAAAGTTTGGTCAAAACCAAAACCAAAACTTAACGTCTGTTCAAAGTGTTAGTCCCAGTACTCAAAAAAAAAAAAAAAAAATCTTAAACCACTTCAAACAGTGATTAAAACCCAGCGAGCCATTGGCATATGCTCTTATACTTTAACAATTCACCTTGTTAGTTTAACAATTATCTTTTTTATTTACTTATTTCTCATTAACTTTCAATTTTTCAAATAAAACCTTTAAGATCGTTTTAACAGTTTGAACTGTTTTAACATATATATATGTTTTTAATCACCAAAACTAGATTACCAATTTACATTACAGTTTAAATCTTTATTGTGTAGATGACACTATACCTTAATTATAATGCACCAAAAAAAAATAATGATTATTATTTATTTTGAACTATCTTCATTTCAATTTTCCAATTACTTAAACTAAAGTTTTTCAAAAACCATATTCAATCTCATTCATTCAATCGTTTAGTTTACCAAATCATGTTTCATAGATTCAATAAAACTCAAATGTGGACTTTATTCATATCAACAGACCTGTCAGAAGGTCAAACAGGTTTCATAATTAAGCATCATAAACTTTATATAACACATCAGTTCAGTGCAGACTGTTTCTGTCACTGACATTTCTAACCAAGTATTTTTCTCAACATTAAACGTTTGTTTAATGTAAAGGCTCCCACAATGTCTTTGGAGCTAAAAAAACAAAAACCCAAACCAAAACATTTCTAGCTCCTGGAGCAAAAAGGAGGGTGCTGTGAAGCCCCTGTTACTTTGACTTGCATAGAATGTTATCTTGTGTTTAAACATTCCTCGTGAATCCAAACCAAAACATTCACACTTTGTCAGAACCAAACCAGAGAAATACATAAATGTTTCTTTTCTTCACTTAGGTTCTGGTAACCTTGTTTTCTTTTAAATGCTATATTATCTTTATAAACTTACTCTGCACAATTCAACTTTAAGACGCATATGTAAATTCTTCCAATTCCAAAGTAATCATTTTCATTCTTTTATTGGCGTTATACCGTGTGTTTGAACCACACTGATATTAAGGACCTCTATTAGTTCTCGTACTAATAGATACACAAAATTGTTCAGCAAAACATCAATCACTACTTTTATTTTGGATCCAAGTGTTGGATCTTTAACTTCTTTAAACCTTTAATGTTCACACTAACGTGTCACATAAAATATAAAACCAATGTTCTTTAACACAATACTCATTATTTTCTCTCATAAACCAAAATCACCTCCTCTTCTGTAGATGTGTGTCTCATGTGTCTGTGTTTGTGTTTGTCTGTGTCTTTATGTGTCTGTATTTACATGTGTCTTTATGTGTTTATGTACCTGACCTGTTAGTTGAAGCGGTCAGTTATGAGGTCCCCCTCCTCGTCTCTCGTCTGGACCCAGTTTCGACCTCCTGCTCTCAGTGCCCTCTCGTCTGTCACGCCCACCTCCACCTCGCTCTCGTCTCCATGGCAATTGTGCATTTTTCCTCAGAGAAATACATTACATTCATATTAATTTCAAGTTTCATCCAATTTACAAACACACTTTACAAATACCTTTTTGGTCAATCTCAATAGATCAAAATTTTAAAATAAATAAACGTTTGTCTGGATTCATTTATCTTACCGCTTCCGTGGTTGCTGCTGCTCGTCTGTCTGCAGTTTTTTTTTCTTTTCTCAGCCGAAAAGGAGCAGGTGGGAGGTGGGGTGCAGAGAAAGGTTGGAGAGGGCACTGTTTTCCGGAGGGAGGAAGGCCGAGACCTAGAGGCTCCCAGAAACATTTAAACAAAATACAAATGATCAGTGTTTTGAAGTACATGTGTGTACCTCTTTCAAAATCTCTTCTCTGCTTCTCTGTTTTTTTCTCAAACTAGAAAAATAGCTTATGGAAGCTACCTTTCTCTCTCATGTTGTTCAAACCTTCTTTAAACCAAAAGAACATTACTTTTGTTCTGATTCACATCATTAGACTCATTCTTCATCCAACAATGGCCCATTCATAACACATCTATTCTCTCTCACACACCTTTTATCTTTAACTCTTTAGGTCAACAATTCTCAGTAAAAGCCTCTCACTTCTCGTGGGCTTTTAAAATCTCACCGCTATCACATGCAGTGAACATTTCTTCAGCATAAGCCTCTCACTATCTAGTGGGCTTTATAATCTCATTTCTCATCTGCAGGAATCAATTCTACGTAGTCAGGCCTTTATAGTCACATTGACTTCGGACTCATTCATCTCACTTTTTGTTGTTAGTAAGTATCTTGATAATGGTCGGACTCATTCATCTCACTTTTTGTTGTTAGTAAGTATCTTGATAATAGTCCATACTCGAGTTTTCCTGTGCGTACAACGCACCATTAAAACCAACAATACTAGCTATGCAAGGCAGTTCGTTTGTGGCGTATTACGATACATGCTTATTGATCTAAGATAAATTCTTGTGCTTCCCAGACAAGCTCTTTAGACCTCATACTCCTTCTTGTAATTAGGTGCCCTATCTCGCATAGAGTTTCGCACTTGTCACGGCCAATGAACTAAACGCACGAGTCAGTTTCAAGAAACACCATAAAGACTTACAGAGCATAAGGTATCTATCAAACTAAAATCCAGCAAGACAACAAGTTTTAACACAGATTAACATCAGAATATCCCGTTTAAAATCTCACCTTTTGATTGACAAGTAGGGTCTCGATCAAAAACACATACATTTTCGGCTTTTAATCTCACCATAAACAATATAGGTAGGGTCTCGACAAAGCGGATCTCACCATTTAAGGAATCTCGATCTTTCAGCGTTTAAGAATCTCTTATGCTGGCCAACTTCATGGAAAAACATCAACTATGGTGATGTAAATTACATGCAGCCCACTCAACATACGCCAGATTTCCAAAACTACTACTTCCGGAAGCTTTGGTATTTCACAAATCACACACACACACACCAAAAAATAAATTAAACAGCTGTTTACCTGAATTGTCAGTCCAATAGTCGAGTTGTTCCGCAGCCAGACTGTCTGTTCTGTCCTCTCGTCTCTCTGCTCTTCTCTTTTTTCAGTCCAGATCTCGTCATCGCGCCTCACACACACAGAGGGGAGGTCTGGCCCTTTACTGCTTTAACAGCACAGCTTGGGACTTACAAGAAATGCTTTTTTGTGCATTTCTCCGTGCACGTCAGCTCACCTCTTTGTATGAGAAACAACGAATATTGAGATCCGGGTCATGGCACCAAATGTTATAAGAATTCTATATCCTTATATTTATCCAGAGAGACACGGAGGCAGATTATATTATAAAAGCGAAAGGCCAGGTTTTATTCTTGCAAGAATGAAGCAAACACAGGTATATCAAAGGTACAGAATGCGTTTGCTTAAAGAAGTAAACAAAACATGAGAATTTATATCACTGCAGTGGGGGCTGCCAGTGGGAGGTGTATCTTCCATACACTCCCCTCAAGGCTCCAGGCGCCGCAGTACCATGGGAACCCATGTCTATCTAGTTATGTCTACTCCATGCTTGGTCTAGCATGGAGGACATGACATGATTTGACATGACCTGTAGAGAACTATGAACACTCAGTAACTATAAACAATATACACAATATAATAATAAAAATTATTATAACAATGAGCAACACTGCACAGAACAGAAGCACCTGCATACTGTCTCATCATTCCTCCTGTTCTACTTCGTGTGTGCTCCGCCCACCTACGGGCTTTGCTAGTGGTTACCTCTCCCTGGCGCGAGCCAGACTTCTGAGAAAGATCAAAGCATTCACCGCGCCAATCATGCCAGTGTACTGGCACAGCCTCAGGGGCTATATAAACCCCTTCGCCCAACGCTCTCCCTTCTTCTCTCTCAGCACTTCTGAGATATTTAAAAGAGCGAAGATTTCACGTAGTTAGAAGAATGGATTGTGCCCGAGATTTGTCACCTACCGGTGTCGGGCACCGCCGCTCCTGCCGCTCCTGCTGCACCTGGCTGCTGCCCGAGGATGGCCACAACTGCTGCTTCACCTGCCTCGGATGGCGTCATCAGCTGGAGCGGTCTGCCTGCTCCGCCTGCCCCGCCTGCTTCGGCCTTCCCAGAGAGGAGTCCGAGCGCCGCGCGGCTTTCATGGGTCCTATTTCCCCATCTTGACCCGACCTGCCACCGCTATCCATCGCGGTGTCCCCTGCCGCTACCCCACCTCAGCTGGATTGGGCAGCGAGTAGTGAGGACGGGGAGGCCCGTGGCGATGCCGCTGGATCCACCGGTACTGGATTTTCCGTCCCTGATCTCCAGCCAGCTCATCGCTACCCGCTAGATGACATGCCGCAGCTGTTTGCCTCCGCTGCGGTTTGTATGGAGACCCCGCTCCCGCCCCAGCAGCTTGAGACTGCTCCGGCGGACTTCACACTGGGGCTAGCGTCACAGACTCGTTCTCGGCCACGCGTGGCGACTCTCTGCCCTCTGATGACACCCATCGCCCATTATGCCCAGCGAGAATGGCAGAGTCCGCTCTCGGCTAGAGGTCCCGCCCGAGGCTATCTGGGATATTGCAACGTGGTGGGCTGGAACGAGATCACCGGCGTCCCACCTGTTGAGGACATGAGCGATCGGTCCTCACGCCCGAGGAGATAGATAAGGTTCAGACCACAGCGGCTGTTCTCCTGAGGATGTCCCAAGCATTCGCTGTGGATGGGGCCCGCACCATGAGCGCGGCTCAGCTCGGCGCCAGACACCTGTGGCTAGGCCTGTCTTCCCTGAAGGAACAGGAGCAGAGACGCATCCTCGGTCTGCCGCTCTCCACCTCATCCCTGTTTGGTCCTGATATTCAGTCTTTTGTAGACCGACTAGAATCAGCCTCCAAAACGTCCCAGCAGCTTGCTCCTCACCTCCAGCCGAGACGCCAGCGGCACGACATTTGGCGCCGTCGTGCAGACCGGCACCAGGTGTTCGCGACTCCCCGTGAGCGAGCTAGGGCACGCCCCACCGTTGCCGCTGCTGATCCTGTCCCCGCGTCTTATAGCGCAGGGCGGGAAAACGCCGGGAGAAGAGGAGGTTTCCAACGTAATAGGGGCGCTGGCTCCTCCCGCTCCTACAAGTCGTCCTTTAATGAGAGTCATGTCAATAAAGGCCGTAGGGTCCGTTACTTCTCATTAAAAGAGCACGCTTCTGGGTCTTCCCCTCCGGCTCTTTATGGTCCGCCCTCTTCCACCACGCAGACGGATTGTGCTTGGCTTAAGTGGGTCCGGTGCACCTACAGCAGTACAGGCGCCTTCCATGCTGCCAAGGGAGGGGCTTAAGAGGCGCTCCCCCGCGCTCTCCTGTAACTCTAAGGCAGCTGGTAAACGGCCCAGATTCCACTCTGCAACTGCCAGGGAGGGTGTGCAGATATTGGGGGCCGTGGGCTTGCCCCCGCAGTTATTCAGGCAGCGCCCAGTGTTGAGCTGCAAGGGCGGGGATGCTGACCAGGGCTTGCTGCCCCCCGGCCACACAGTCAGCTACTAGGGGTGCACCACCTGTAAAAGTGGGGCGACTCAGTCTGGGGGGGCCCTGCGGGCTCCCCGGACCTAGGGGGTTCTAGCTCAGACAGCAACCCACCCCCAGTCACCCACAGAACCCCAGCAGTGCCCCCTCCCAAGAGGGTAGGGCAGCCCTTTCTGGGGTGGCCCCCCGCATCCCGAACCTCCAGTTGGGTTTGTGATGGCGGGTGGGCCGATACATCCTCCTGTTCAGGACATGGTGCGCCCTCTATCGCAGGACACGCCTTCTCGGCCCTCTATCGCCCTGGCTGGACAGGACGCTGAGGAGGGGCTATGCCCTGCAGTTTGCCCGTCGACCCCCTCCCTTCCGCGGTGTCCTTCGCACACAGCTCACAACCCGGGCAGCGACAAGGGCCCTCCAAGAGGAGGTCTCTTCACTCCTGCATTGCGGGGCAATTTCGTAACTGGACCGAGAGGAGGCGGAGAGAGGGTTTTACTCCCCCTATTTCTTGGTCCCAAAGAAAAACGGGGGAGTGAGACCAATCCTGGACCTGCGCATCCTGAACGAGTATGTGACCACCAGGAGGTTCCGCATGTTAACTACCAGGCACCTCCTGGAGAGTGTCCGCCCGGGGGATTGGATGACCTCAATCGACCTGATGGATGCTTATTTTCACGTCCCCAACCTGCCGGGGCACAGGAAATTTCTCAGGTTCGCCATCGGGGAGCGGTGTTTTCAGTTCAACCGTCTCCCGTTCGGCTACTCCCTCGCCCCATGCACCTTTTCCAAATGCGTGGAGGCAGCACTGAGCCGAACCGTCGTCCAGGGTCTCAGGATCCTGACTTACATCGACGATTGGCTCATCCTTGTTCCCTCTTGCCAGGAAGCCGTGCAGCATACGGACAGAGTACTGCGTCACATCTCAAAGCTGGGGTTCGTGGTGAACCAGGCCAAGAGCTCGTTGTTGCCAGCACAACAGGTGACGTACCTGGGACTGGAGTTGGATGCACAGACCATGCGCGCACGGCTCTCCGTGGAGAGACAGGTGGCGCTCAGGAGTCTGGCTCAGAGGCTGGTTGTAGCTCCATCTGCACCGTCTTGTCTGATACGGTGCCTACTGGACATGATGGTGGCAGCTCACCCGGTGGTACGCTTGGGGCTCCTTCATATGAGACGGCTCCAACGCTGGTTTGCTCGGCTCCGATTACATCCCACGCAGGACAGACAGACCCGGGTCTCACTGTCCTTGGGGGCTCGACAGGATCTGGAATTCTGGCTCACCCCGGACCGTCTCCAACTGGGAGTGCGCATGGGATGCGTCCCACACTATGTGGAGGTGTTCACGGAAGCATCACTCTCCGGATGGGGCGGGACCTTAGGCCGGCTCGCAGTGGGCGGGGCCTGGGAGCCAACACTATCCCACATAAATGTACTGGAGATGGTAGCGGTGCAGAGGGTGCTTCTGCACTTTGCCCCCAGCTTGAAGGGAGATCACGTGATGATCAGGTCGGACAACACAACAGTTGTGGCCTACCTGAAAAGACAGGGAGGAACCAGGTCACCCCTCCTTCATCGGAGGGCAGCAGAGATCCTAATGTGGGCAGACACACACCTGGCCTTCCTCAGGGCATGTGCCCGGGACAATCAACGCAGGGGCAGACAGGATGTCCCGGGCTGGCCCTCTACACGACGAATGGAGCTTGGTGCCCAAGGTCGCACGACAGACTTGGCGCCGGTTTGGTCAGCCTGTGGCCGACCTGTTCGCCAGTGCAGAGAACGCACAGTGCCCACTCTGGTTCTCACTCAGATCGTCAGACGACCCACCGCTAGGGGTGGACACGCTGGCTCAAGAGTCATGGCCCATAGGCCTCCTCTATGCCTTCCCACCACTACGCCTCTTATCCCCTCTGCTTCACAGGGTGAGGTTGCAGGGCCTTCACATCCTGGTGGTGGCTCCGGACAGTCCGGGTGCCAGATGGTACCCGGACCTGGTGCAGATGGCGGTGACGGACCCGTGGCCTCTCCCCGACCAACCCGACACACTGCTGCAGGCCGGGGGTTCCCTTCAGTCCCGACCATTCCTGACCCGCAGGCTCCTAGTCTGGAGGTTGAAAGGGGGAAGCTTATGAATATAGGACTTCCCCCAGCAGTGGTGTCCACCATCCAGAGTGCTAGGGCACCTTCCACGGCCAGGGCATACGGCACCCGTTGGCGTCTCTTTGCCGCTTGGTGTGGTGACAGGACGTTGGACCCCTGTAGCTGTCCAGTTAATGTAGTCCTGGAATTTCTACAGGGACTTCTGGATAGTGGTCGTGCTGCATCTACTCTGGCGGTGTTTGCGGCAGCCATCACGACGGGCCATGAGGACTTTGGGCGCTCGGCTCGTAGTCACCCTTTGGTTAAGCGTTTTCTTCGGGTGCACGCAGGGTGAGGCCCCCCTCTAGACAGGTGGTGCCTCCCTGGGACCTTCAGACTGTTTTGGATGGTCTGTCTGGACCCCCTTTTGAGCCCTTGGAGCAGGCGGAAGTCCGGCTGCTCTCCTTCAAGACCGCCCTTCTGTTGGCACTATCCTCCGCCAAGAGGGCGGGGGACCTGTGCGCCTTCATCCTTCGTGCATGTCGCTCAGTGAGGATGGAAGCCTAATTCACCTTTGGCCCAACCCAGCCTTTCAGCCGAAGGTTATCACCTCGTCCTTCCGGTCCAGGGTGATCAGGATTAGAGCTCTCTGCCCCACCCCAGCCGGGACGACGGCAGATGCGCGGTTACTCATGCTGTGTCCGGTCAGGGCTTTGCGCTGCTATGTGGAGCGCACAGCGGGCTTTCGGACATCAGACCAGTTATTTGTGTGCTTCGCGGCCAAGGGGCGTGGGTCACCGTTGTCGGCCCAACGCCTAGCACACTGGATCTGTGGGGGTATTGGAGCAGCCTACGTGGCTCAAGGCCGCCCTCCCCAGCCTTGATCAGGGCACACTCGACCCGAGGGGTTGCCACGTCGGTGGCCCTGTGTAGAGGTGTCTCAGCGGAAGATATATGCTTGGCGGCATCTTGGTCCTCTGTGTCCACGTTTGTGCGGTCCTATCTCATGGACGTGTCTGCGAGCTCTGTCACTCATTCAGTGTTGAATAGAGGCCAGAACCTCGTCACCTAGGCTGGTGCACACTGCAGGTGTTACTGTTATTGCGGCTGAGAACACTTATACCGCAGCTTGGCGGTTCCTTTTTGGATGTGTTTGTCTGTGCAGCCGTGTGAGGGCCCGTGTGCTCTTGGGAGAGGCGGTCACGGGCTCGGCGGGCAGGATGGATGCTCTTGGGAGAGGCGGTGCTGGGCACAGCTTGATTAGGCTCACATAGGATGGCGACAGATGCTCTTGGGAGAGGCAGTTTGGATGCCGTGACCTGTAGTGGGACGTGCTTGGCTGCTCTTGGGAGAGGCGGGCCCGCATTGCTCCTGACGTTGTTTGTTCCCGTGCCAATCGTTGTGAACCGGTCCAGCTGGGAGTACATTTATCCCCTACGGCCTTCGCCTTGGTAGGTAACCACTAGCGAAGCCCGTAGGTGAGCGGAGCACACACAAAGTAGAAATTATAGTTACCTGATGTAACTACAGTTCTACGAGTGTGTGCGTAGCCCACCTACTCTCAGGTCCAGCTGGACTTCTTCCCTCTTTTGAGGTGGTTCGAAGAAGGGAGAGCGTTGGGCGAGGGGGTTTATATAGCCCCTGAGGCTGTGCCAGTACACTGGCATGATTGGCGCGGTGAATGCTTTGATCTTTCTCAGAAGTCTGGCTCGCGCCAGGGAGAGGTAACCACTAGCGAAGCCCGTAGGTGGGCTACGCACACACTCGTAAAAGTGTAGTTACATCAGGTAACTATAATTTTATACAGGTTAGTAATGTGAAGAGCACAAAACACATAAATATGAACAGCATAACATATTTGTTGATAATAGTTTATGCTAAGTCAGCTCTAACAAAGCCAAATGGTAAAGGTATATTGTTCAGTATTGAACTAGCTACAGCAGCGTGGCCACGAGGTCTTGCAGCAGCCGCGATCTTCCCCCACTCGCAATGTGTATGATTTAATGTTACTTTTTACTGTGATTGTAAGAGCCCGGACAGAGTTAAAATGTATTTAATTGTTATGTCAGTGCAGGAAATTACAGTTTTGGTAATGCTAACAATAATACAGTTTGTGCTATTGTAAAGTTTTGTAATTGAGATAAAAAGAAAATGTATGACTGTAATGTGCAGACCATTTTGTTGGGTGCTCTGAATGCAATTTTGGTTATTATTCAAAGAGTATTTGCTTGATCAGCTGGTAATATATATTACAATTTACATCGATAGAACCAAATGCTATTTTTGTTCAATAATACAGCGACCTACATGCCTAAAGATATTCAGTGGTTCTGTATGGCATTACGATTCACACTGGAGTTTCATAAACAGTATAGATGCTAACAATGCATAGTTTTGGTACCATTAAGCACGTTTAAGCTAAAAATGCGTTTTGGAAGACATGTAATTGTATTTTGATATTTTGCTTTAATAAATTCTATGAGCGACACTGCACAGAACAGAAGCACCTGCATACTGTCTCATCATTCCTCCTGTTTATACAGGGTATTTTCTGTTCGGGTCTGCCCCCCCTAGACCGGACCCGTAATACACACGAGGACAAAAATGTTGGTACCCTTCGGTCAATGAAAGAAAAACTCACAATGGTCACAGAAAAAACTTTATTCTGACAAAAGTAATAATAAATAAAAATTCTATGAATGTTAACCAATGAAAGTCAGACATTGCTTTTCAACCATGCTTAAACGGAATTATTTTAAAAAATAAACTCATGGAACAGGCCTAGACAAAATTGATGGTACCCCTAGAAAAGACTGTAAATAATGTGACCAAATGGACATGTTAATTCAAGGTGTGTGCACTAATTAGCATCACAGGTGTGTACAATCCTCTAATCAGTCAGTGGGCCTATTTATAGGGCTTCAGGTAGTCACTGTGTTGTCTGGTGACATGGTGTGTACCACACTCAACATGGACCAGAGGAAGCGAAGGAAAGAGATGTCGCAGGAGAATAGAAAGAAAATTATAGGCAAGCATGATAAAGGCAAAGGCTATAAGACCATCTCCAAGCAGCTAGATGTTCCTGTGACTACTTTGCACATATTATTCAGAAATTTAAGATCCATGTAGCCAACCTCCCTGGAGGTGGCCGCAGGAGGAAAATTGATGACAAATCAAAGAGACGGATAATCCGAATGGTAACAAAAGAGCCCAGAAAGACTTCTAAAGAGATCCAAGGTGAACTCCATGCTCAAGGAACATCAGTGTCAGATCGCACCATCCGTCGTTGTTTGAGCCAAAGTGGACTACATGGGAGACGACCAAGGAGGACACCATTGTTGAAAACAAATCATAAAAAAGTTAGACTGGAATATGCCAAACTACATGTTGACAAGCCACAAAACGTCTGGGAGAATGTCCTATGGACAGATGAGGCGAAAATGGAACTTTTTGCCAAGGCACATCAGCTCTATGTTCACAGACGGAAAAATGAAGCATCACATCAAGGTAGATGACAGATGGGGTGGGGGCCCTCACACTGGAGCACAGGCGGGTGTGTCCACCCTAGGAGGAGGGAGAAAAGAGAGAAAAAGAATCTGCTGAAATCAGCTCTAACATGAATAGGAAGCCAATGTAATGAAGCCAGGACCGGAGTAATGTAATCAAACTTCCTGGTCTTTGTCAAAAGTCTAGCGGCTGTGTTTTGGACCATTTGTAGTCTGTGAGTACTTTTCCTCGGCAGTCCAGAGAATAACGCATTGCAGTAGTCCAGCCTGGATGTGACAAATGCATGAATGAGAATTTCAGCATCAGCTAAAGAGAGGCAGGAGTGAATTTTTGAGATATTCCTCAAGTGAAAAAAAGCCCAGTTTAGTGACCTCACTAATGTGCTGCTGCAGAGATGGAGCTTTGGAGTGTGGAGTCAAAAATGACACCAAGGTTCCTCATAGTGTTGCCGTGCTCCAACACACAATTGTTGATCGAGACAGTAAGATTGTTGAACTTGTGCCGATGACTGGCAGGACCAATTGACAAGAGCTCTGTTTTATCCGAGTTCAAATGGAGGAAGGTTTGAGACATCCATGTTTTATTTGAAACGAGGCAGGCCTCTAGACGCTTGATGTCAGTAGTATTATTTGCTTTTATTGATAGATACAGCTGTGTATCATCGGCATAACAGTGGAAGTTTACTCCATAACTTCTGATGATTTGTCCCAATGGTGTAACATATAGTGAAAAAAGTATGGGACCAAGCACAGACCCTTGTGGCACACTGAATTTCACTGGTGCCATGGAGGAGAAGGATTTATTAAAAGAGACAAAATGAGACCTATCACACAGATAGGATTCTAACCAAGCAAGAGCAGAGCCAGAGATGCCAAACACATCTTTTAGTCTGTTGATTAGCACTGCATGATCAATCGTATCAAATGCAGCGCTGAGATCTAGCAATAACAGTAGAGCCGATGAGTCCTCGTCAATCTGAAGGAGGAGATCGTTAGTCACTTTAACTAAAGCTGTTTCAGTGGAAAACCTGTTCCATGAGTTTATTTTTTTAAATAATTCCGTTGAAGCATGGTTAAAAAGCCATGTTTGACTTTCCTTGGTTAACATTCATAGAATTTTTATTTATTATTACTTTTGTCAGAATAAAGTTTTTTCTGTGACCATTGTGAGTTTTACTTTCATTGACCGAAGGGTATCAACATTTTTGTCCACGTGTGTAGATAAATGTCCCATGACAATGAAATGTTTATGTTTTCTGATCTGGTTTTGATACTGTCTAATATTCTGCCTGAATTGAAATTGGCTAACAGTAATAGATTTATGTTCTGTATTTTTTTCTGACTGACGCAACCTTTTATATTTTACATTATGACTGATATGAAAGAGAAAGGAGTTTGTCTTACAGTTGACTCCCTGAAAGACCTAAAGTAATCTTCATCCAAAGTCAACCTGAACGTAGTGAGTACAGAGCTCTAGTGTAGATGATCTATAGTCTGTTCATGCAGCGATGATGTGAGTTAGATTCCATTGCAGTTGTAGGAGACAGGTGTGTGTGTCTGTCTGTTTTCCCTGTGTAGAGGGGCGGGGAGTCACGTGGATGTAGTAGGAGGTTTGAAAAGGCGCACTTATCTGTAGCAGTGGGGGATAGAGGATAGGTTGGGTAGCCATAATTTTAGTTGACCGCTACGGCTCTGTTTGTTTGATTTTTCGTTTATCCATACGTTTGTACTTTTCCATCAGTATTTGCTGTGATAGCTGAGTGTACTTTAAATAAATCACAGTAAAGCATTCTGGATCAAGCGTTTCAATAGCGTGTCACAAATGTATAGGACCTATCTTAACCTGTCAGCGGCAATGGGAAGTACGCTACAGCAGTGTTACAACTTTTAGCATAAAATGAGTAAAGAAAAATTATGATTTTGTCAATCTGAGATAGAATATTTAGTCTTTCAGTAAGAAAATATAGGAAATTGCTCCGTCTTATTTCAAGACTGTTACAAGACTGCGTTGAAGCAAAAAACTGTAGAACAAATGTTAAAATTACTGGGAATAACTGGTTATAGCAGTGGATTGTAACTTTGCTGTATTAAAAATCTGATAAACATTGTAGACCAAAGGGATAAAAAGCTTAATTAACATGATGCAAATAATCTATCTTTTAGAAATCCTGATAATAAAAATGTATCATCTATATGTAGCAGAGAGAGATAACCATGCATCAGCAGTGATGAGCAAGATACTGCAGTAGGAAGTTTAATAGAGCTCTAAGTTAGACAATATTGAAGAAGGTTTAGTACTATGTTACTGATAATTAGCTTCAGCTGTGATTGAGTCTAAAAAGTTTCAGTGATAACCATAGGTTTTACAAAATCAATGTATACCACACATCAGTTACGCATTGTTGATAAGTTCTTAAATTTGTCTTAAACACAGACAAGGAGAACAATATATGAACTAATACTTTCAGTTCTGAATGAATAAAACAAAGATGTAAAACAGTTAACCCAATTTCAAGAAATCATCAGCCCAGAGAAGAAAAGCCATATGATTGTTTGAAATAAATAGATCATTTCTAAAACAATGAGAACAGATGTACAACTAACCTATTGAAGCAAAGTAATGTTATTTATAGATGTATAATGTTTTTGAGAAATGTGGGATAGACACTGTAAAACTGAAAACAGATAATACTTTTACAGCACAGGCTTAAAAACTACTACAGCAGTGTTCAATGTTCAGTGTTGTAAGTGGACATCAAAGCATCAACTTAAGAGTGAGAAATGTTAAAAGGTTCAAGAGTTAACATCTTACAATATGGTCTGGAGTATGTTAGGCTTCAGTTTTAATGGCAGAAGAAAGACAAGACATCAACCAATGTTGACAAGTTAATCCTTGTTCAGGGAAAAGAAGGTCTGGAGGAAATTAGAATTAACACAGAGAGGTCATAAAAGTCACTTAGGAAGGGGTCACAGTTAGAGTTGTGGAGAAGGCACAGGGTTGTCTAAAGTTAACAGAAATACAAAGTTAAATTCCAACAGATTAAAAGGTGCTGATGAGAGTTCTACAGAAACAACACTTCCTGGCTGTGGATCAGGACTTGGAATGGAGTCTTCATCAGTGGCGGCAGTAGCTCAGTGGTAGAGCGGCCGTCCTTCAACTGGAAGGTAGTAGGATCGATTCCCGCTCGCCCCACAGTTCATACTGTCGTTGTGTCCTTGGGCAAGACACTTAACCCACCTTGCCTCCAGTGACTGTAACACTGGTAATGTAAGTCGCTTTGGATAAAAGCGTCTGCTAAATGAATAAATGTAAATGTAATAAATGTCATCAAAAGTGTTCAAACATGAGGTTTACTGGGAGAACAGTTAATGTCTCATCAGAAGGTCTGGTGTCATCTTTCACACTGACCTGTACACATCAAATGAGGTAAAAAACAAATTATTAAAACTTTTAAGAAGCAAAAACGATGCCAATTAAATTCAAGGGTATTAGAAACAAGGAGACGATCTTAGAGAAATAAGGAAGAACTGTGAGTGGAACAGAGGTCCAGCTGAGACAGGATAATTAAACAGATTAATAACTATTGGTGATTTGTCTATGATTCTTTAAAAACGAATCAAAGAGGGGAGTAATGGTAAGCTATACAATATGATTTGAAGTTAGATTTTATTAAGCTTAATTGTGCAGAGGACTTTAAAATATCAACGAGAGGAATATTTATCTAGATTATGATTTATTTGGGACAAAATTTTCACAGATCGACGTAAAAATTTTTTGGAATAGGTTTCTAATAGGTTTAATTTACTGAATAAAACTCTACAGTAGTAATACAATAACATCTTATTACAAAGCTCATATTATATAGATCATAGTGGTGAGTAAAGATGTGTCTGAATCTCCATGGTAACGCTCAGAGAGAGGAGTTTGTGAAACTCAGATAAACTTAATGAATTAGTTTGTATCATTGTTAACAACAGGATGCTTATTGAACAAATTTAAACAAATAAATGTGTTCTTTATAATGGTTTTATTGGGCTAAGATCTGTGAAGGACAGACAGAGTCTGTGAGAGAGCAGCTTACTTGGAATGTTTCTGTGAACAGCACAGACAGCTGTTGTCTGACTGATTGTTTAATGGACAAGACGCTTTTTGACTTTAGTAATAATTTTGATGATAATTGGACTAATAATTAATTATTGTGGGACATAAGGAAGATTAGACTGGTTTTGAACAAAGTAGATGTGTTAAGTTTTAAACATACGTACAACTGGAGCAGAGAATTTACCATTAGGAAACAGGTTAAAAGAAACGTATACACACGCGGACAAAATTGTTGGTACCCTTCGGTCAATGAAAGAAAAACTCACAATGGTCACAGAAAAAACTTTATTCTGACAAAATTAATAATAAATAAAAATTCTATGAATGTTAACCAATGAAAGTCAGACATTGCTTTTCAACCATGCTTCAACGGAATTATTGTTAAAAAATAAACTCATGGAACAGGCCTAGACAAAATTGTTGGTACCCCTAACTTAATATTTTTTTGCACAACCTTTTGAGGCTATCACTGCAATCAGACGATTCCTGTAACTGTCAATGAGACTTCTGCACCTCTCAGCAGGTATTTAGGCCCACTCCTCATGAGCAAACTGCTCCAGTTGTTTCCGGTTTGAAGGGTGTCTTTTCCAGACGGCATGTTTCAGCTCCTTCCAAAGATGCTCAATAGGATTGAGGTCAGGGCTCATAGAAGGCCACTTTAGAATAGTCCAATGTTTTCCTCTTAACCATTCTTGGTGTTTTTTGCTGTGTTTTGGGTCATTGTCCTGTTGCAAGACCCATGACCTGCGACTGAGACCAAGCTGCCTGACACTGGCCAGCACATTTCTCTCTAGAATCCCTTGATAGTCTTCAGATTTCATTGTACCCTGCACAGATTCAAGACACCCTGTGCCAGATGCAGCAAAGCAGCCCCAGAACATAACAGAGCCTCCTCCATGTTTGACAGTAAGGACAGTGTTCTTTTCTTGATATGCTTCATTTTTCCGTCTGTGAACATAGAGCTGATGTGCCTTGGCAAAAAGTTCCATTTTTGTCTCATCTGTCCATAGGACATTCTCCCAGAAGGTTTGTGGCTTGTCAACATGTAGTTTGGCATATTCCAGTCTAGCTTTTTATGATTTGTTTTCAACAATGGTGTCCTCCTTGGTCGTCTCCCATGTAGTCCACTTTGGCTCAAACAACGACGGATGGTGCGATCTGACACTGATGTTCCTTGAGCATGGATTTCACCTTGGATCTCTTTAGAAGTCTTTCTGGGCTCTTTTGTTACCAGTCGGATTATCCGTCTCTTTGTCATCAGTTTTCCTCCTGCGGCCACATCCAGGGAGGTTGGCTACAGTCCCATGGATCTTAAATTTCTGAATAATATGTGCAACTGTAGTCACAGGAACATCTAGCTGCTTGGAGATGGTCTTATAGCCTTTACCTTTATCATGCTTGTCTATAATTTTCTTTCTATTCTCCTGCGACAACTCTTTCCTTCGCTTCCTCTGGTCCATGTTGAGTGTGGTACACACCATGTCACCAGACAACACAGTGACTACCTGAAGCCCTATAAATAGGCCCACTGACTGATTACAAGATTGTACACACCTGTGATGCTAATTAGTGCACACACCTTGAATTAACATTGGTCACATTTACGGTCTTTTCTAGGGGTACCATCAATTTTGTCCAGGCATGTTCCATGAGTTTATTTTTTAAAATTCCGTTTTAGCATGGTTGAAAAGCAATGTCTGACTTTCATTGGTTAACAGTCATAGAATTTTTATTTATTACTTTTGTCAGAATAAAGTTTTTTCTGTGACCATTGTGAGTTTTTCATTCATTGACCGTAGGGTACCAACATTTTTGTCCACGTGTGTATAAGATGAAATAGTTAAATTGAAGTTGAATTATGGGAGAAATGAGAATGCATGAACAAAGAGACTATATACTTTGAAAAATTGGATTTATGCAGATAGAAGTAATGATGGGAAATACAATTGCATGTGAAGTAGTAATAAAATTAGTTAAGATTAAATTAGAGAATAGTAAGAAAAGAGAAGTTAGTTCAATACTTTAGGGAAGAAACGTAAAAGGAATTGGTACATAGGATAATTTATTTTAGCAGTGGAGGAAATTTAAGTTAGATATGTCACACGTAAGGATTGTATTAAGGATTAGAGAATTTTATGATAAGGTGTCATGTCCTCAGTTGATGAAGACAAGGTTGTACAAGACAAACAGAGAGTCAAGGTCATAAAGTTTTGGTGTTTGGCTTTTATTGGTCCAAACACACACAAAAATAAACCAACCAACAAAAGTGGAGGGAGGAAGGCTGTATGGTTGTGCCAAATCAAAGAAACAAATAACAAAACATAGCCTAACTAACTAACTGAGCAGAGAACCAAAACAACAAACAAAAAGTCCTGGTTTAAATGATCTAAATAGAAGGTCTGTACTCCAAAACATACACAAGCGGCAACAACCAATAAACCTAGTGGGCTAAACATAAATTTTCTACGTGGTGCAAAAATGTATAAGGTACCCACTCACCTGCCAACCTCCTAACCAACAACATGTGATTTACAAATTCAAAGAACATACAAACAAGGCGAGAGAGAGCAAGAGAGACATTGCAGCTCAAGGTGCTTCCTTTTTAAATCTTGAGCCAGGCCATGATTGGCTGCTCCAGGTAGTGAATTATCCAACCAGGGTGTGGCAAACAGGTTCCACTCACAGCACCTGAGAGCAAATAAGGGAGGAGGAAAGACAGGAGCAGGGAGGCAGAAACAAATATCCCCTGCATGTAACATAAGGATAAATCTGTTGATAGGATCAAAAGTATTTTGGCAATTGCAGGGTTTATATTAATGGCAAATGGTTGTTTTGTTGTGTATTGATGTTTATTAAGGGAATAGTTAGTTGTGTGACAAACATAGTTGTAGGACAGAATCCGCTCATATTATCACATCTACCTATTACAGTTTTTTTTTTTTTCTCTTTTCTCTTTTCTCCCTTCTCCTAGGGTGGACACAAACCTCTTACCTGCTGGGTGATGTTTGTTTGCCCCCCCCCCCCTCGCGCCTGTGCTCCAGTGTGAGGGCTCCCACCCATCTGTCATCTACCTTGATGTTGGCTGCGGCCCATCCACTATTGCACACTCAGAGTGGACACTGGACACTGCCAATATAAATGTTTTTATTTGTGAAAATGTTTGTGTATTTCTATGTATTTTTCAACTGTCCTGGACACATTCCTGCACGGCCTGTCCGTCCTGGGAGTGGATCCCTCCTTCTGTGGTTCTCCCTGAGGTTTCTCTTTTTTCCCGGCTGGGTTTTTTGGAGTTTTTCCTTACCCGAGGGAGGGTCTAAGGACAGGGGATGTTGTCTAGTGCAGTCTGTTAAGCCCTTTGAGGCGACTGTTGTTGTGATATTGGGCTATACAAAAATAAATGTCTTGTCTTGTCTTGTCTTGACAGTTTAATGAGGAACTGTGAGAAGTTTTAGAATAAATTACTTTATAGGCCTATCTTAAATCAGTTAGATACAAACTATATTAGTCAGTTAAAAAACATAGGTAAGATATTATGTAGTTTCAGGGCAAATTTGAGGTTATTCTTTGTCTGCATTATAGGGGAATTAAGTATAGACTAAGACTAAGTATAGACTCTAAAAGGGGTTAAAACATCCGTAGACATTATCAAGATGGTTAGTTATTGAACAATAACAATCAGACCTTGTCAGTGTCAGATTGTTTGTACAGTGGATGATCAGTGAATTCTAAAACTGGTCTCATGCTAGAAAAAAAAACTCCTGATAAAAGTTTTTCTGGCTCCTGATGTGGGGTGTATGTTAGGCTCCTGGTCTAATGGAGCCACTCCTGCTTCTTAAAAAGAGAACAAAAGAGCAGGATCCTTCAGAACAGGTAGCAGCTCATTTACATTCTAGATGTTTTTAGAACATCACAAGGAGCTAATGCACAAGCAAATAGAAATGTGCTCCTACAAGTGTGTTATAGCAACACAATGAGCCCTCAAATTACATTATTAAAGAAAAAGCTGCAGTACTATGAGCAATAAAGGAAATGTTAAAAGACACATGTTAAAAGAAGCAATAGGTAGTATTTGATACTATTTCAAACAAATGAACATGCCTGATTTAAAGACACTTTCTGCTAAATATTACTGTTAAGGCAGTTACAATGAATGATGAGCCATTTGTCCCAAAGTCCAATCAAATTTAATTTAGTTCAAATGCCAATGTGTAGCTCTTTGGTGGCATCTGCTGGTGACATTGCAAATTTCAAATGTAAAACCTGTAAGCAACTACACCTTAGCGCTGCAAGCACATGCTCTTGTCTTTGAATAAATGCAATGGGAAAAGGTCAGATGATGAGTTCATGCTAGATTTTTTCGAACAAAATGAATTAAGTCAATAAATGTCCTCAGCAAATAGGATTACTGATATATAAAAACTTCTCTGCATTATCAGTATCCAAGAAATGAGTACTCTAATTCAAGTTCTAATTGTTCACCTCACTGGTATGGACCCTTAAAACTACTGGATTAGTAGTCGCAGTAAAACAGTACACAAATAGACTAGACTATTGTACTGCTTGTTGGGAACATAGAGATGACCTGTTCTTTTATAGACTCAGCCAGTCTACACTGCTCCGTGTGCTCCCCACTGGCTCTATTGTGTTTAGAAGTCAATCTGAAGGTTCTTTTTTAAATGCACCAGCTCCTGCTGTTTCTGCTTATTCTTTAAATTGAAATTTCATTTCAACGCTGGACAGGCATAAACCTTTCCTAATGCTACAATGCAACTTGGAGTCTGTTATTGCCATCTACTGGTTTAGTCATGTTTCTACATGGGGATTCATTTCAAGTTCATAAATTTAAGTCCCATTTGCTTTGACTCAATTCTTGAATGACTAAGCTAAAATATTTTAAGTTAGTGTGGTGTTCTCTATGAAGAAATGATGCAAAATCTGTGCACGTGTAGACTGTGATCTGAGGACTTGTAAAATACAATTTTAGAAAAAAAGTGAAGTTGTTATTTAAAATCTTCACTTGTAATAAATATTCAAGCCAACATTTTGTTATAATAATTTATATTTTCTGTTGTTTATAGTTACTTGGTGCTCATAGTTCTCTTCAGGTCATGTCAAATCTGTTTATGTCATGTCCTTCATGCTAATCCAAGCAGGAACTTGACATGACTAGACGTAGTGATAACTTGCGCACGAGGACTTCTGCACCTGGAGCTTGGGCCTTGGGGAGGGTGTATGAAAGATACACCTCCTACAGCTTTCTCTGCAGTGATATAAAATCTAATGTTTGGTTTACTTCCCCAAGCAAACCTTATCCTGTACCACTTGTGACATGTTTGTGCTTTGCTTCATTCTTGCAAGAATTAAACCTGGCCTTTGCTCTTTAAATATACTCTGTCTACGTGTCTCTCTGGATAATATAAGGATAAAGAATTCTTAAAACATTTGGGGGCTCGTCCGGGATAACAATACCTGCTGTTTCTCGTTCAAAGAGTTGAGCTGACGTGCACAGAAGAAATGCATTTCTTCCCAAGCTGTGCAATTAAAGCAGTACGGGCCAGACCTCCACTCTGTGTGCGTGAAACGCGGTGACGATATCTGGACTGAAAAAAGATTAGAGAGACGAGAGGACAGAACAGAGACGTCTGGCTGCGGAACAACTGGACTATTGGAATTTCAATTCAGGTAAACAACTGTTACATTTTTTTTTTGGTTGCGAAAACAAAACTTCCGGTATTCCAGTATTTTGGGATGGTCCTGCGTACATTGGTTGGCTGCATGTTATCTACATAATTGGTGTATTTCCATGTAGTTGGCAAACATAGGGGATCGCTAAACGCTGAGAAATTGAGACCCTGCCTGGAACTAATAGAGGTCCTTAATATCAGTGTGGTTCCAAACACACACACGGTATGACGCCAATAAAACAATGAAAATGATCACTTTGCAATGGGAAGAATTTAAATATGTGTCTTAATTTGAATTGCGCAGAGCAAGTTTATAAAGATAAAACACATTTATAGATATTTGGGCCATAAGCTCACATTTAAAAGAAAACAATGTTACCAGAACCTAAGAAAAGAACATAAACACGTATGTATTTTTCTGGTTTGTTTCTGATGAATAATTGGAGACAGTGGATTCAACACAACCACTGTTTGGGCTCAAAATTGAAACAAAGACAGTTGAAAATAAATAATAACTAAGGGTTTTTGCTTCTGTCATAGTATACAATTCATACTCAAGCTAATATGTTGTTTTATGCTAATGGATATTAGATTAGATTCAACTTTATTGTCACTGCACATGTAAGGTACAAGGCAATGAAATGCAGTTAGCATCTAAGCAGAAGTGCAATAAGCAGTAAGTACAGAATATACAAGGTCTATAATATGTACAATAACTATACAGATAAGTATTATGGACATAATTTACAGATTTTAAATACTATAAGCATGATATACAGGTAGGTGTACTATGAACATACTATACAGATGGATTATGTAAAAGTGTATGTACACTATAGGATATCAGCATAAAGTAATGTCTTTAAGTTCCTGGGTGTAATGTTTCACCATAAGTTGACATGAAGGGGGGAGGGGGGCTTGACTATGGCTGTGTGGTTTTTGAGTCAGCTGCTAAAACCCAGCTGGAAAGAGTTGATTGAGTACGGGCTCAGGCCTAGAGATAGTGCTATGGGGCAGCTAAGTCAGCTCATGTCCCTGCCCTCCAAATCCTGTCTAGAGAGATGTCTCTGGATTTAAGAAGGAAGCAGCTTTGGTTTATTGCAGGGAGGTCAGGGAGAGCAGCACCCTACAAAAGCTGTGCATGAGATGTGCTGGGAGGATGAGGTACAGAATAACAGCTTTAGTAACGGGTGTGCAGAAGTTGGGCATCAGCCGCATGGGTTTTAGTCCAACTGTAGTCATTCCAGAAATCTCAAACATAAGGAGAAAGGGAGAGGTGATTTGCTGACAGCTTTTACAGAACATGTTGGATTACAATATTCCCAGAATACAAAAATATATACAGATGGATCAAAAGACCCAGATAAACAGACAACAGGATTTGCTGTAGTTGTCCCTAAGAGGGGTCACTCAGAGGCAGTAAGACCTAGACAAACTAATGCCTTAATATGCTCTGATTCTGTTTCAGTCCTTCAATCCCTCCAATCCAATGTTTCAAAATGCTACAAGTATTGACATTAATGTACTACTTAGACTTGGTCTAAGGATGGAAGAATGGCCGATCAGATGGACAGCAGAGACACGGGGAGAGTTTTTCTATAACATAATAGGTAATGTCCATAGGGAAGAATTAAATGAAGAGGTGGGGAGAGAAGGAAGCCAGCAGTTTGACATTAAGCATCTCACACACAGTTGGAAAGCATTTCTTACATACATTATACAAACCGGCTCAATACATAGGATTTAGTCTGTGACCCACACTCCGGAGCAGTAGAGGGCGGTGATGTCCACATTAAGTTGGTTGCCAACCACCGTTAAACACCAAGAAGAAGAAGAAGAAGAAGAAGGAGGAAAACTTTGCATGCGCAGTTGTGCAAGTAACGCCGCAACATTTTGTCTGTTATAAATGTTTTATTGTTCTTTTTGACTTAATATCACATAGATGAAAAAAACAAAACAGACGGCCTGGCCTTGTCACCCCGTACATATACAAAATGCATGGATGCAGCGCTTCGACATCGAGATGTCGTTCTAGCAACGAAGTAAATAAATAAATTCAATAGCTTCAAGATAAACAAATGTATTTTCTCCAAACCACTTTACAATAATAGATCTAATCTAGTGGCACCATGCACACCTCTTTTTTTTCACTTTTGTCTTTTTTTAAATTTTATTTGATTTTTTTTATGTACAAAATCAAGGATTTTTTTAATAGCTTTCAGGTCATGTGACCTAGTCACTTCAATCCAACTTATATTCAAGGGTACTAGCCTAGTAGTATCATGCCACACTTCATTTTTTCCACTTTAGTTTTTTTTTTTTAATTTTATATAAATTTTGTATACAAAATCAAGGATTTTTTTCAATAGCTTTCAGGTCATGTGACCTAATCACTTCAATCCACCCATAGATTGTTAAAAAATGGATGTTATCCGCCCATTGGTCCCCTATTCACCGATATTGTCATTACGAAGGGGCAATAAAATGGCGGTTACATCCGGGCTTTTCGGCTTTTACTCCATAGTAAAACAATAGTTTTTAGATAGCATAAAAGGACGTAATAAGCAAAAATCCCCACCCCCCACCCCCAGAGTTGTCACGTTGTAAAAACTTAGCTCTAGAGATTGGAGCCATCTTTTGTACCAGCCTGTAAACATGATTTTTACACTTGTAAAGTCGCCATTGGGTTACTCTTTATATTTCCGCTTTTGGAGCCTGCCCTCTGGTGGACGGTAGTATATCGCTGTATTTTGCCATATGGCGGCGCCCTTGCGTGAGGACCATTTAGGAAGTTCCATGGGAGATGCTTGAATCCACATTATATTCATAGTACTAGCCTAGTAGTACCATGCACACCTTTTTTCCACTTTTGTCTTTTTTTTTTTTTATATGATTTTTTTTGTGCAACAATTATGATTTTTTTTTCAATAGCTTCCAGGTCACCATGCACACCTCTTTTTTTCCCCAAGTTTTTCTTTTTTTTATATTTTTTTTAAATGTATGTACAAAATCAAGGATTTTTTCAATAGCATTTTGGGAACACATGCACAGAAAGTCAACTTAGGAAGGCAGAAAGACCACCAAATCTGTACAATTATATAGTACTGTATGTGTGTGATTATGTTAGACAGGAAATGTAATTCGTGGATTTGAGAAGCGGGGGCCCGGCCGGGTTCAGCCCTAAGGAGTGACGTGGCGCCAGCCTACCATGGGTGGGTCCACCACCTGCGGTAAGGAACCGTAAGGGGCCGGTGCAAAGTGGATTGGGTGGCCGTCGAAGGCCGGGGCCTTGGTGACCTAATGCCCGGACACAGAATCTGGCGCAAGGGACATGGAATGTCACCTCACTGGCGGGGAAGGAACCTGAGCTTGAGCGGGAGGTTGAGAGATACCGACTAGATATAGTCATTCTACTGGGGGACTTCAACGCTCACGTGGGCAGCGACAGTGACTCCTGTTTAGAACCCGAGTTGTGTTCTATTATTCGACTTCAGTGCTAGTGAAAGTTTGGCTATAACAAACACCATGTTGAAGCAAAAGGGTGTCCACCAGTGCATGTGGCACCAGGACACTTTAGGCTGGATGTTAATGATTGACTTTGATGTTGTTTCATTGGACCTCCGGCCAAATGTGTTTGACACTCGGGTGAAGAGAGGGGCGGAGGTGTCAACTGATTACAACCTGGTGGTGAGTTGGATCCCATGGCGGGGTAATAATCTGGGGTGGATGAGATACACCCTGAGTACCTCAAGTCTCTGGATGTTGTGGGGCTGTCTTGGCTGACACGCCTCTGCAACATTGCATGGCGGTTATTGACAGTACCTCTGGATTGGCTGACCGGGGTGGTGGTCCCTCTTTTCAAAAAGGGGGACCGGAGGGTCTGTTCCAACTACAGAGGGAACACACTTGTCAGCCTCCCCGGGAGAGAAGAATGCGGGCAATAGTCGAACCTCGGATTCAGGAAGAACAATGCGGTTTTCGTCCCACTCATGGAACACTGGACCAGCTCTATACCCTCTCCAGGGTGCTGGAGGGTTTATGGGAGTTTGCCCAATCAGTCCACATATGCTTTGTGATTCTGGAGAAGGCATTCGACTGGGTGGTGCTCTGGGAGTATGGGGCCTGGGGCCCTTTGCTAAGGGCTGTCCGGTCCCTGTATGACTGGAGCAGGAGCTTAGTTCGCATTGCCGGCAGAAAGTCAGACCTGTTCCCAGTGCATGTTGGACTCCGGCAGGGCTGCCCTTTGTCACCGGTCCTGTTCATTATCTTTATGGACAGGATTTCTAGGTGCAGTCAGGGCCGGAGGGAGTCTGGTTTGGAGACCACAGGATCTCGTCTCTGCTTTTTGCAGATGATGTAGTCCTGTTGACTCCATCAAGCCAGGACCTTCAGTGTGCACTGGGACGGTATGCAGCCGAGTGTGGAGCGGCTGGGACAAGGAGCAGCACCTCCAAATCTGAGACCATGGTTCTCAGTCGATAAAAAAGGCAGCTTGTCCCCTTCAGGTTGGTGGAGAGCTTCTGCCTCAAGTGGAGGAGTTCTTGAGTATCTTGGGGTCTTGTTCACGAGTGAGGGAAGGAAGGAGCGTGAGATTGACAGACGGATTGGTGCAGCTATAGCAGTGATGGGGTCACTGTATTGGTCTGTCTTGGTGAAGAAGGAGCTACAAGGTAAGGCTCTCGATTTACTGGTCGATCTACATTCCTACTCTCATCTATGGTTGTGAGCTTTGGGTCATGACCGAAAGAAAAAGATCCCGGATACAGGCAGCTGAAATTAGCCTTCTCCGCAGGGTGGCGGGGCACTCCCTTAGAGATAGGGTGAGGAGCTCGGTCACTCCGGAGAAGCTAAAAGTTGAGCTGCTGCTCCTCAACATTGAGAGGAGTCAGCTGATGTGGCTCGGGCCTCTGCTTCCTGGATGCCTCCTTAGGGAGGAGAACCCGGGTAAGACCTAGGACATGTTGGAGGGACTATGTCTCTCAGCTGGCCTTGGTATCCCCCCTGAAGAGCTGGAGGATGTGTCTAGGGAAAGGAAAGTCCGGGCGTCTCTGCTTAGACTGCTGCCCCCGCGACGTGGCCCCGGATAAGCAATAGAAGATGGATGGATGGATTTGAAGTGGCAGGTTTACAAGACCCAGGAGCTAGCAGAATTTTTTTAATTTTATAAATAAAAAATCATGTATAATCAGAAATGAGAAAAAACACAATAAAAAGAGGTGTGCGTGATTCTGCCAGTATTTAGTATTAAAGGAATCAAAATATTTGAGGTGAGTGGATAACATGCCATTGAAGCTAATGAAAAAAAAACATTGAGTTTTTAAATAAAAAAATTCATATAAGATTCAAAAGAAGACAAAACTGAAAAAAAAGACTAGACTAGAACTATGAATATAAAGTGGACTGACATGACTAGGTCACATGACCTAAAAGCTATTGAAAAAAATCCATGTTTGTTACATAAAAGAATTTCTATAAAATTCAAAAAGAGAAAATTTGAAAAAAAAGAGGTGTGCATGATACTACTAGACTAGTACTATGAATATAAAGTGGATTGAAGCGACTAGGTATATTTGTTACATAAATAAATTTATATAAAATTTAAAAAGAGAGGAAATTAGAAAAAAGGGGTGTGCATGGTACTACTAGGCTAGTACTATGAATAGAAGATGGATTGAAGTGACTTGGTCACATGACCTAAAAGCTATTGAAAAAAATCTATATTTGTTACATTAAAAAATTTATATAAAATAAAATAAAAAGACAAAAGTGGGAAAAAAAAGAGGTGTGCATGGTACTACCAGGCTAGTACTATGAATATAAAGTGGATTGAAGCGACTAGGTCACATGACCTGGAAGCTATTGAAAAAATCTATATTTGTTACATAAAAAAATTATATAAAATAAAAATAAAAGACAAAAGTGGAAAAAAAAGGTGTGCATGGTACTACTAGGCTAGTACCCTTGAATATAAGGCGGATTGAAGTAACTAGATCGCATGATCTGGAAGCTATTGAAAAAAATCTATATTTCTTACATAAAAAAATTATATAAAATAAAAATAAAAGACAAAAGTGGAAAAAAAAAGAGGTGTGCATGGTACTACTAGGCTATTACTATTAATAAAAGGTGGATTGAAGTGACTAGGTCACATGACCTGGAAGCTATTGAAAGAAATCCATAATTGTTACATAAAAAAAGTATTTCAAATTAAAAAAAAAAAGACAAAAGTGAAAAAAAAGAGGTGTGAATAGTACTACTAGACTAGTACTATGAATATAAGGTGGATTGAAGTGACTAGGTCACATGACCTGTAAGCTATTGAAAAAAATCTATATTTGTTACATAAATAAATTTATATAAAATTCAAAAAGAGAGAAAATTTGAAAAAAGAGATGTGCATGGTACTACTAGGCTAGTACTATGAATAAAAGATGGATTGAAGTGACTAGGTCACATGACCTGGAAGCTATTGAAAGAAATCCATATTTTGGTTCATAAAAATTTATATAAAATTCATAAAAAAACAAAATTGAGAAAAAGAGGTTTGCATGGTACTACTAGGCTAGTACCCTTGAATAGAAGATGGATTGAAGTGACTAGGTCACATGACCTGGAAGCTATTGAAAAAAATCTATGATTGTTACATAAAAAAATTTACATAAAATTCAAAAAGTTAGAAAAGTAGAAAAAAAGAAGTGTGCATGGTGCCACTAGATTAGATCTATTATTTTAAAGTTGTTTGGAGAAAATACATTTGTTTATCTTGAAGCTATTACATTTATTTATTTACTTCATTCCACGTGATCGTCATTTATTGACGGTCCCTAAGTGTTAATGCTCCGTGCTAAGGGCGGAGCTTCGAGAGTGAGTTCCCCGCAACCAAGACACAGTAGTCGGACACAGACAACTGAACCTCCCGGTGAAAGTGTGGGGCCGAATATCCAACGTCCAACGTCAATCTTACTTCACCGCGGTCGTTATAACGGTCGTTAAAAAATACAATTTTGTTTCTGTCAAGCTCTTTTTGTCAGAGCAATATAAGGTTAGTAATAATGTTTTTGACCAGGTGCTTGTTCATTAGCAATGTTAGCGCTATCAGTGTGTTTTTACTGTATTAGCATATTTACAGTCATTGACAGCTTCTGCTCTTGTCTCCAGCTGTTGTCGGTGGTCACCTGTATCCTCCATGAAGCACTGGTCAGAATGTGAACCATCAGAGGGAGATAAAAGGAGCCGTCACAGGTAGGTTAATGCCTTTTCTAAAACATTTGATTTTAGTTTCTGTCAGTGCTGTGCTCAAGTTTGGTTTCTCCTTGTGAAAACAGGACTAATGCTTTATTAGAATTAGACCAACTGTGGAGACATTTTACAGAAATAAAAAAGCCAATACAATATCAATTCAAAAACAAAGGGAATATTACCTCACAGTAAGAGTTGAATTACTTTACTGATGTGTAAAATCTATATTTTGTATTTTTCTCTTCATTTAGGAAAAGAAGACTACATGACGACTTCTGTAGGAGTCCTACAATCGCAGCCTACTGTATTACAATCTGTGTTGTTTCTCCAGGTACAGTAGGAGACAGAGCCCTACAGCTTCACCACAAGAAGGAGACTCTTCAGAGAGGCCTAGTCTACAGTCTGAGGATGAGGAAGGATCTTCACAGCTGCACTGAGAGGAACTGCTCTGGAGTTTTTACACTACATTTAGACTCACTTCTCAGAGAAGTAGCAGCAGTGTGTCCCAGTTCTACAGGTAAATCACATTTACTGTGTTTCCAGTTCTAATCAGCTGTACCTGAATGGATTATGGAAAACAGGTCAAACAAATGCTATAAACCAAATCAATGTATCATGACACTTTATCTCTGTTCAGTCTGTGTAAACTGTAAATTGTCTCTGTCTGTTGTGTCTGTAACAGTGCTCTCTTCCTCTTGTTCTTCATCCTTCTAGAGGGCGAGTCTGGTGTAGGACAGAAAACTATAGTTACTCAAACAAATGATTATAATACAGTTTTGACTTCTCAGTCTGCCTCTGTCACACACACTCTTCTCCAAAAGAAGAGTTGAAGCTGATGTTGAAGACTGGGAATAAAAAATAAATAAAATTTAAACACCTAGCTTGTTTGCTTACTGTATCTGTCTTAGCACAAATGTATGGTGTAATGTTTTTATAGACAGTACAGATTGCAGTGTAATGTCTGGTAATAATACTGTTTCTACATGGTTTGTAATGCAATTAAAACAATACAGCTTTACACATCAGTAAAGTAACTAAACAAAACCACTGAGAGCAACAGTCTGTGTATGTGTTACTGTATGTCACACTTTTATTCTGTATTTACACTTTACTCACTCTTACTGTGATGTAATATCTTTACCACTTATAATATACCCCTAATTGTATTGGCTTAATTATTTCTGTAAAATGTCAAAATACAGTGAAAAAACACTGATAGTGCTAACGTTGATAATGAAGAAGCAGATGCAAAAACATTACAAACCTTTTATTGCTCTGACATAAAGAGTCACTAGTTTACTTAGCAATAAAGCTTGACAGAAACCACATTTTTTTTCAATGATTTATTTTCAATAATTGGTCCAGCTGTTAACTCAGTCTCCACAGGCTCCGCCCCCTGCTCTCTATAAATGGAGATCTGTTTTGAGACAGACGTGTTGCAAGTAATGTCTCAAAAATCAAAATAGTAGATTGGTCAGATTTGTAACGTAGCGGCTGATTTAAGAAACTGTACTCGCAGAGTTGAAGAATGAGTACATTTCTCAATACAACTGTGACAAATGAACGTTTACTTCAGATAATCTAAAGGTGTTTTAAAAATGGGACAAAGTTATAGAGAAAAAGTAACTATCTGGTGTGGTGTGAGAGCATGCAGTCAAAATATATACACATGTTAAAACAAATTTTAAATATAGAATTAAAAATAAAAAGAGACGTATAAAGGTGCAACCTGGTCAAGTTAAATAAACAAAATAAAAAAGCACTCTATGTACACATTTACAATGGGGAACCTACAGGGGAAACCTATTGCATAGGTACAGGACATGTACAGCCTAAAGGTAAGAAGGACCTGCAGCAGCGCTCCTTCCTGCACTGGGGGTGCCTCAGCCTGCCACTAAAGGAGCTGCTCAGAGCCTCAATGGATAGCAATGATTGTACAGTAAAACAATGACTTCAGATTTTTTGTTACAGTTTGCAAATGTCATGCTAAAAAAATATACATTTGAATGGGAGATATTACATTTTTTTTCTCCATCCTCCATATTATATCTTTAACTTGCAAACCTTCCAGACTAGTACCAACCAAATTGGTTCATACATTTACTATTACTATTACAGGGCTCTTTAATGGCAACTGATGCACTCAGTTTACTCCAATTCCCAGGTTGTGTCCAAATGCACTCTCTAGTCCTTAACCACTCAATCACTATAAAGTGCAGCACTATAGAGGACTATATAGGCCTAGACCTAGAAGATTTCCTTCCCATATCAAATCTTCCATTTCTCTCCAAAATCTTGAAACAATTTGTTGCCTCTCAACTCCAGCAATATCTACACTTCAATCAGATGTATTTCTTTTTATATGAAATACTACCATTTAATCACAGTCTACTATTTTAGAAAATTACATGTGCAAAGTGTTACACCTGCTGCTGTTCTGGATCTCTGGAAAGACAGTGCTATACGTAAAGCGCCATGTGAAGGAACTCTTTTTTCATTTCCACCCTGATTTTCTTAACCCCAAATCTCAATTCCCTTGCTTCATATTCATACGTTTATTTTTGAGGGAAATATCAGAATGAATGCTGTGCTGTTATGAGACACCTCACTGGAACACTGTTGTTTTAAAAAAGTGCATTATAAGATTGCAGTTCTACTAATAGTCTCCTCTGGCTGAGATACTCAAATGTTTCTTGAGAATTAGTGTGAGTTCACAGTAACGTCCTGTACAGATAACACATTGTTTCAGAGGTTTGTGGTAGATTTTTTGTCGCAGCTCGCTTCTGAATCAAGCTGGTGGCTCATTGTGGTATATTTATCTGTTAACGGGGAAACAAACAGGATGTTGTGTTGATCAAAGATACTGTATGTGCTAAACCTTCATTTTTTTTGTCATAGGTTAGACCTTTTAAGTTAAGAAAAAATATATAGCTTGTAGTTTAGAATCATTCTAAAACCTAATTAATTATCACTTCTTTAATTTTATTAAATTTAAGGTAAACACAAAATAATCCGTCATTGAAGATTGTTTTGAAATGTTTGGATGTGTTTTTGTTGGATAAATGAACATATAAATCTACATTGAACACAATTCAGTTTTATTATGTCTTGTTCTTGTTCTGCTGGTTCTCAGAGCGAACAAACTGAGCAGTGCAGAGAGGAGAAGCACATGTATGCTACTTTTTAAACCAAGACTGAATGAACAAAATGGATGGTATTAAATTTAAATAAAATTTTGAAGTGAACTCGTCACCTGTCCTATTTCCGACATGTCTCTGCAAGGGTCAGAGACTGTAATGTGTCATTACAGTCAGTAATGTCAGTACCTGATGCTGCCAAAAACTACCCCCCCACTATTAAAAACCTACAACGAATTAACGCTCACATAAAGGACATGTATACACTTGTAGAAGAGCCTATGTGCTTTTTACATCCATTTGACAATTTAGTTGGAAATTTGCTTTTGTGGCTATTAGCCGTTGAGTTTGGAGGAGGCACGTATAAATAAATAGAAACCTCCTTTAAACTTTGTCTTTTCTCTTTTTGGAAACAAAAATATTATTCATGCTTAAATTAAAAATATTTAAAATTATTAAATGATCTTTTGTGGTTGGCCAACACTGAGCAGTTATATCTTTGTGTCTAAAATGAATGTTTATTTTGAGTTTACAAATAATGTTGCCGGATTATAAAAATAAACTTTTTATATATGCTTTTCTAACTCATTTTGAAAATGGAATAAATGTTATATGAACAACAATAAACCAGCTCCAGCATCTCATTCTCCTGGGTTCATTCAAATTCATTCTGACAAACTGTTTAACAGGAGAGTCTTCTTCTTGAACTGGATGTAGATGTTTTGTCAATTATTGTAGATTTATATTTTAACTGTCACCAGGCCAGGTCTCCCTCAAAAAAAAAAAAAAGATTTTATCTCAAGTGACTTCCTGGTAAAATGAAGGTAAAGTAAAAACAAAACAAAAACGTATACAAGCCAGTGGCGCCAATACAAACTGAAAATACAAACTTGACTATTACACGGCAAAACTGCTAAATGTTGCCCATGCAATTGGACATGTCTTTTTTCATTCTCTTATATGTTACAGTTACATAAAACAACAGTTCTTTAACTATACAAAAATATAATAAGGTTTATGTTAACATAGTCTGTTTTTTTCTGACGTGCATATTGCCTGTTAAGTTGTGTGTGAGAATGGAGCTCTGATCTTATCACACACACACAAAGATAAGACACTGCTCAACATTTCACCGCATTTTGGAGCTGATAATATTTGTAACATTTCTAACCAGTTCAATGAGCGGAGCAAAGAATCACACAAACAACTATTTAAAATTTTATTAAGAAAGCACGTCACCAGTAAAACGGTCCTCAGAGCAGTGTCGGTACGTGTAAGGTCACCAGTGTTTGAGTCCAAGTCACTTTTAAGTCCTCAGTCTTCAAGTGCGAGTCCAAGTCACCAAAGTGACAAATTTGAAAACTGTGGGAGCCAAACTGACACAAAAATAATTTTATTGGAGTTTTGATTGTGATATATTGATTAAGGCTACAGCCTATATGGCCTATTCTATGGCTGGGAGTTAAATGAGAGAAGCTCGTCCCGCTCTGAACACATGCAACAGGCAGAGGTGTGATGTTGTTGCTTAGCGTAACTTTTGAGTCCTTTGTGCTCAAGTCCGAATCATAATTTCTCGAGTCCAAGTCGAGTCACGAGTCCTTGTGTCTGAGAATAAACAAATCCAAGTCCAAGTCGAGTCACGAGTCCTTGTGTCTGAGAATAAAACAAATCCAAGTCCAAGTCCAAGTCGAGTCATTGAGGCTTCTCCTCGAGTTACGAGTCAAAAAAATGAGTCCGATGACTCGACTTGAGTCTAAGTCCAGGACTCAAGGACTCTGTCTCAGAGAGCTTTGGGCATAAAACATAAAAGGCACGTTCAGACACTATGTAACTTTTTCCACAAAAAAATCCTCTAAATTATTAAAATATTGCACCTTTTTATAAAAAAAATAAGCCTAAACTCACACAGTTGGCACATGACTGTCCGACTTGAGGACAATATTGATTCTCTGAGAGAGTGATGTCTATATTTGAGGAGTTCATTTGCAAAAACAGAAATCCATTTAATAAATGGTCAAAATAAAAAAGGTGATATCAGTCAAACCAAACTTCAGTGGCTTTGACCAATTGGGAACACTAAAATAGATTTGGGTTTTGAAAACAGCGCTATGCAAAGAATAAATTACAAGCCTCAGTTAACTGATTTCCAAAATGACATTTATCTGTTTTTGCAAATAAACTCTTTATTGTCTCTTTTGATTTGATTAGAAAACATTGATGTTGATTGGAAATTTGATGTATTGGCTTTAACAATATATTCCACAAGACCAAACGGCCAAACATATGTCCCACAATAATTCCCCTTTACGTTACCTTGTTGTAACTGTGAATGAAGTACTACAATAATTCACATTACACTTGACCATTTGAAACAGACTTAATGTCTTTGAAGAAGGTAATTTACTCCTTCAGTAAATTTATTTTACTTTTCAAATCTTTGGTCTTGTCTGCCTTTGGGGGCTGTCCTTTGACAACATAAAACACATGAGCACGTCACTCAGGTGCCTCACTTCAGAGTCCTGATGTGCAGGAGTGGTGAGGGCATTTCTTCTTCTGCTTCTCCCGGCTCCCCTGTTCACTTTGACCAATAAAGGTATGTTTGTTTATTTGACACTTCTATTCCTATATGAAAATAATGACTATATTACCTAATAAAAAACGTTTTGTCACATTTTTACTTTTATTTTTAATGGTACACGTGCAGAGTATTATAGTACAATAATATAGTGTAGTATTTAAGATAGTGTTATAGTAAAAATAATTAGAATATTAATATGTTATGTTATACAAGTTATTTTTCTTGTTGGCTCTCATTATACGTTTATTTTCCAAGTATCCAAAATGTAGTGCAATGCCGTAGCGTGCAATAAAATTGCTGTCATATTTGAACTTATTTAATATTCTCTGCGTTTTTTCTTCTTTTTCTCTGGTGCACACTCAAGTGATGGTCGTAAAAGGTAACACAACTTTACATTTGACTTATTTACACTTCACTACAAGATCAGAATTGTGATAATGATAAAATGATTGTATGGTTATGCTTAATTATGACCAGCACTTGCTTAAGGTTTGGAAATGCCTGGAAAGACACTGGTTCAACTCAATCAGGAGTTGATCTGGATGGTCAGGATGTGGTCCCTGGTTTTCCTCCTCCAGGCCTGCCTGAACCCAGTGGAATCACAAGGTATTATATGGCAGTGGTATTTACATTTTACATTTAAATATTTATGTAATATACAATATTTATAGTGCACTGTAGCTGTGTGGAATAAAAACGTATACTAACTCTACCCTTAATCTCCAAATTCTGTTTAATCCCAAAAGTTGACCTATAATCTCAGATTTACATCTTGAATCCTAGAATTCTGACTTAAATCTCATAATTCTTTGTTTCTTAAAAAATATTTTTCTCTTTATTAAAGTATCTTGTATATTTCCAAATACAAAGCAGAGAACAACCGTCTGATTCTGGAGGGTGAATCAAACCCATGTGAGGGCTACATTCAGGTTTACCATGGCGGTACATGGGGCTACATTGGAACTGAAAAACTGAGCAGTGAAAATAAAAAGGTGGTGTGTAAAAGTACCAGGTGTGGCGAGCCGGTGAATAGTACAACACACATGCTGATGCCATCCAACAGTTCCAAGTGGCTTCTTGATCTCCAGTGCAGTGGCTCTGAGGACTATCTGTGGAACTGCCCATTCGCTAAATGGGACGCCAGTGATTATAGAAGTGAGGTTATGGAGAAGATCCAATGTTCACGTAAGTAAGGCTTCTACTATTCATAATGATCATTTCTGATATGTAACTAATACGTTTTATTATCTTATTTAGACAAAATCAAACTAGAGCTGGAATTTTCATGTGGAGGACTGGTAACGTACTCGGATGGACAGACTTCAGGTTACATGTGTGGGGACAATTGGGGTAGGTCTTACAGAGCTACACCTTAAAACCTTATGAACAACCTTTGAAACACTTCTTTCTAACACTTAAAGATGCTTGACCTGATTCCAGCCTTTGCTAAACCATGATAGAGGCAGTTGGCTCAGATGAAACTGTCAGCCCCTCCTCCCTGGTCGTTCCTCTCTCTCACAAACCCTCCCTTTTTACTCCAACTTCACATGCACACGTTCAAGCACATCTCTCTTACACGTGCACACTCCACCAATAGTTATGTGCGTTTTAGTTCTTCTTTGGTCTCTTGTGGGCTTTGCTTCTTTCTTATCTGTATCTGTTTTTCACTTTTTCAGCTGTTTTGCTGTGTATGGGAAAAGTTCACTTTCTACAAGAACTAGTTCAAAGTTCAGTTCACAGTTCCAAAAATGAACTAGTTCATAGTTCTTTTTTTCCATATGTTGCTGCGAGCTATTATTTTTCCAAATTGCCACAGCCCATATACAGTAGAATCACAGACAGCAATTATTTTATCAGTTTTAACAATGAAGCTATGCGTCAGATTTCATTTTCATATCCAATTTTGAATCCTTATCCAACCAGGGTTCACATTAGCATTGAGGGGACATTGTTGATTTAATGCTTTGTTGCTGTCCATTCACTCCACACTAGTAGCAGCTGCAGCTTTCAACCCTACAGTACATTCTCAAGAACATGAGGAAAAACGTGCTGCTTGAATGGTCTTTTTTAATGAGGAATTATTCAAAGAAAAACAGGACAGTAATCATTAAGGTGAAAACGATTTTAAATTTTAATAATTTTCCATTGTCCACATGCTAAAACAGAATATTGGAATCCTGGAAAAAATAGACCAGGCAGTTTCAACAAACAAGTTACATGAATGAATTTAAATGATCATATGCCTTACTACATGCTGCTGTCGCCTCCATGCTTTATTATTATTATTTTTTTGATGACGCGTCACGCATGTGGCGGACGCAGGCTCGGCTTCCCTTATAATGTCACAAAATTAATGGTCAAATATGTACTATTGTATTGACATTTTATTGACTAAAAATGTGTTAGAAAACGTTCATCTCAAAGACGAGTTCGTTCAGAATCAGTTACATATAGCAGGTCGGCTGACTCGATTTCCTTCTCATACATTCCCGCAGCATCACAGTGCATTTCCCTATTGAAGCCCAGCGTCCATTGACTTCAATGGGGCTGCTTTGAACGTTTTTTTTTTCAGCGCTTCGAAACTAGACGGTCATTTTTATAAACGCTGCGATTATGTCCCGCCCACGGACGCTCAGCGTCTCTGGGGGTGAATGGGGAGTGGGCTGGCCCGGACTCCGGGCTTCTGCGTGATGAGTGGAGGGTCCTGTCGACAGACTGCATCTCCTTTTGACTGACAGCGATTCTGTACTATAAGGAATCACTGAAGCTATTCGCGCTCAGTCCCATCGCGGATTTCTCAAGTTCAGTCAAAATAAAAACTGATGCAACCTATTTCTTTGATATTTGCTTGGCAAAATTGCTTGATTTTCATCATACATTTCACACAATTATACACCACATTCCTTGTTTCAGTTTTACAGAGTTTAATATTTTTTTTTTTAGATCGTTCATTCATTCATTCATTCATTCATATAACGTTAGTAGGCTAGGCTAGCGTCGTGGCTGAAACTGCGCACGATGGCAGACGGTGCTAATATTGTCGACCTGATTTTGGCGAAGCCATTTGAAAGTGTTCCTTACGAGGAAAAACTTAGAATTAAACAGCAGGGCAGATCAACACCTCAGATTGATTTAGTGCAAAAGATAGGGAAAAATAACAGGTCTTTTCAGCTCTCCTGGTATGACAAAGTTAGCTGGCTGACTGGAAGTGCTGTGACAAATAAAATGTACTGCTGGCCATGCCTCTTGATGAAACCATCTCACGGATGTGTTGTTTGGTCAAAGGTGGGGTTTGGAGATCTGTCTAACTTTGACAAGGCATATAAAAGACATCAGCTGTGTGATTACTTGGTGTTCCTTAAAGACATGGAGTTGGACAGTGCAATGCCTCAGCTTTACAAACTGTTCTCATTAGTGGCAACAATTGGAGCTACATCTGCAGGTGTAGAAAGGAGCTTCTCCTGTTTAAAGCGACTCAAGTCCTACACCCGAAAAGAAATGGGCCAAGGCCGTTTAAGCAGCCTAGCTCTGCTGGCCATTGAGAGGATACTGGTCAAGTCACTTGAAAAGACTCCTAGTTGGTACGACAGGGTCACAGACCATTTTCTTGAAAAGGAACGTAGGGCAGAATTTACTTTTAAATAAATAGACAATTTTATGATGTAGGCCGAAAATGAGCTTCCCCTCTCTGACAGACCAGTAGCCGCCACTGGTTCACAGACACCAGAATGAACGAGTTCACAGTAACGTTCATCAGGCAGTAATACAGCACGTTCAGTTCACGTTCGCCCAAAATATGAACGCGTTCATGAACTATCGTTCAATGAATGCGTTCAGGCACAACACTGGTCACCCCATAGGGCTTCTGGAAGAGGTGGGACTTGAAACAGTCTGGGACAGTACATCCTTGAAAGATTTGTAATCAGTTGTGCTGAGTGGAACCTTGCATGTGTCTTATAAGTGTTAATTCAAACCCCAAATTGGCAGTTCTGAAGTGTTCCTAGTGAATGAATGGTTTTCTTTCAGTGTCTCTAAATGTCAGCCTCATCTAAAGTTCAAAGGCCCAAAGTCCTTAATATTTTACTCTGGTGACCAATATGACCCAATGGCTTAATTTAAGTAATGTGAAATTGTTTTAAACAAAAGACTGGGCTTTATAAGATGGGTTAAAAATGTATGTTCATTTTGCAACATAAATTTAGTTCATAGTGTGCTTCCAGTTTGAAAAAGTCACAGGGAATACGTTGTTACTGGTTTACCATTAAACATGTAAGACTGTACTTTAAATTATGTTTTTCTTGTTCTCCAAATTAAGTCCAATTTTTGCAGGTTAAGCACCAAAACATAATCTTATGCAGGTTAAGCATGAGATTATGTTTTACCAAGTCTGTAAAACATAATCTCATAGTCTTTTCTAAATGATACTAATAATACAATGATTATTTACACTAACTGTGTTTCTTCTCTTATAAAAGGTGAAAAAGAAGGTACTGTTGTTTGCCGGAGTTTTAAATGTGGCAAACTCAAAGAGATTCCTAAATGGGCACACAGCGGCACAAACATCAAAAATATCATATCCACCAGTTGTTTGGGCAATGAAACACATCTCTGGAAGTGTGCACCCAGAGAGCAAAAATCCTGTAATAAACTTGCTGAGGTTTATTGTGAAGGTAACTCACCCAAACTCCTAAACTACACACATGAATAAAGTCAGTTCATTGTGATGGCTCTGAAATGAAATGCTTTACTTAAACAGCTCACAAGATTCTGCGATTAAAAGGAAACACTCCCACTGTCCCAGAACACACAAATGTTTGTTCTGGGACACTAGAAATGAAGCAAAATGAGACATGGAATTCGAAAGACAAAAACAATGTAACTACTTTAGATCGCTGGTGCCGGCAAATGTACTGTGGCTCGTACGTCAGCAATGTGTCGGACACACAGCTCACCTGCTCAGGTAATTTCACATTTACATTCACATGTTGTGTTTGGGTACAATCAGAGGTGGGTAGAGAAAATCTGTGAGTAAAAAACAAAAGGAAGTAAAAGTAGTTACTGGGTTATTATACCCAGTGATATAATTAATGTATAATGTATAATGAAGGGTTTATATGTTTAAAGAGGGATCTAGATACAGACGCTTACATTGTTATCACACAATTCAACATAGTTATTTTTCAACAATACAAAATGTTTTTCTAATATCCTGCAGAACAAATATATTTACGTATATACAGTGTTTATCTCTTCATAAATATTAGAACAATAAGTCTGTATGAAATTAAAATACAGCATGAAACAAACTGAATTAGATGAAACACAAAACAGGCAATAGAATAATACAGGTTACTTTTACTCATTTACATATCGTTCACTGTAATGGAGTAAATGTAAGTAGTTAATATCCACTTCTGGTTACATTATTTCTGAAAGTAAATATTTGTTTGTTATAATTATATTAATATCATATTAATAACACCTTTTAGATGTTAGACTTCTTAAAGAATAACTTTTAGACTCATAATCTTGACTGTTTTAAACCTTAATAATGACGTATGTATAAAAACATGACCATCGCTTTTCATTTTATGAATTTTTATGATGTTTTTAGACAGTTTATTGTCACATCACAATCGTATCCATGCTGTATTTTTACACACTAGATATTATTTGACTATATTCCTTCTTCTTTTTCTAATTTTGACATTTATTATTTTAATATAATTATTTGTTCTCAAAAGTCAAAAGTAACCCAGAACTTGAATTATAATTTTAATCACAACTCTAAAACTTTACCTCACTAATCTTTATTTTAAATGAACAGTACTTTGGCGAGTCTACTCACCTCTGCTATGTTAAGAATGAAATATTGTCTCCCACAGATGAAGTCAGAGTAGTGCTGCGAGACAAAGATAAGCCCAGCAAATGTTACGGCACTGTGCACATAGACAGGAACGGTACAGCTCTGCCTGTCTGCGGCTCTTCGGCCGTCAAGGATTACAACCCTGAAGTGATTTGTAGAGAACTCGGATGCGGCAAAGTGAGTTAAACAAGACGTTTTGACAAACAACATGTTTATATCCTCCATGACACAGAGCTACATCTGATGAAACAGGCTTAAGCTTTAAAAATCTCAGCACTAAAAGTCTTTGATTTCAAAACAACCTATTCTTGAATTGTATTTAAAAAGCTTTATTGCAATAAGCAGCTGATTAAAAATATAATAAAAAAAACTCTTGTATTTGATTTAGTATTATAGTAAAATTTTTGTTTAATCTTAAGTTAATCCATCTCTGAATACTCATGCAACTTTTACTGTAGAATCCAAAATGTTCTGAGGGCTTTGTTTGGGCATGACAGACTGGTTAGAGTTGTGAATGTATTATTAGAACTGCATCTTGAGTCAGTCATGGCCACTGTTCAGTTTATTTCTTGGGGGCCATAGAGGAAGTGCATTGTGATCAACAGCACGCCAACTTAGACACACCCAAGGTCAGAACCCAAAATGCTCTCTCAGAATAAGTGTTGGTCTTTATTGATACATGGAGGTGTTTTCTACCTGGTTCTAGCCTAAATCCTGAAAATGATAAAATAAGACTTACCAGGCTAAATCACCCAAGTTGTTTTTCTAGGTTATTCAAAATGTCATACAAGATTTAGAAACGAAAGCTAAAATGGACTTGGAGAGCTGTGCAGACGAAGATCTGTCGCTGTGGCACTGTAAAGCCAAGCACAGCCATGAGCTTTTCCAATGTAACAAACAAATCTACCTCATCTGTTCAGGTACAACTGTTGTTGATCATTCATTCATTGTTTTGTTTTGTTTTTTTGACCACATTATGACTGTCTTACTTCGATGTTGCAGATAGTGCAAACGTGAGGCTAGAAGATGGCCCTGGAAAGTGTGCTGGTCGTTTGGAAATCTTTTATGAAGGTCAATGGCAAAAAGTTTCTAAAACAAGATGGAATGAAAGAAATTCAAACGCAGTCTGCAGACATCTGGGTTGTGGGGAGGCAGAAACTTCTGAGAACGTAGAAACATTCACTAACGGTCCAAGTAATTTCCTCAATAAGAATATTGAATGTCAAGATACATCCCAAGGCATATTTGATTGTAGTTTTAAAGACAGCACTGAACCAACCAATGGAAAGAATGACAAGGAGACAGTCAGCATAACATGCAAAGGTAAGCCTCTGAGTGGATACAGTGTGTCTTGTATGTACATTTTATCTTTAACAAAAAGGGCTACATTGTTGATTATCTTTATTTGTCACACATATAGCCATAGCCACGTATCACACACACAAAAATAAATGCATACAAGTAAAATAAATAATGTAAAAGCACAATTTAAAAATATATAAAATGTAATAAAGCATAAATGTTTGCACCGTTTCTAGAAAGTAGATTTGAATCTGTCTCACGGCTAACAGCAGAGCAGGTGTATGTCCGGTAGATATTATTTACATGGAATGTAACAATATGTTGGGGCTTTGCAGCTTTACTCGTACTGAAAGTTATTCAATTTAGGCTAACTCTGTCTTCCATACAACTTAAAAACACCATCAAATGTCTTTTTGTTGTTAGGATTATAAACAGCAACTTTTCTTTTGTTAGAAGTATTTAGGCCCGAGCCGGTGATGACCGGGAGGGCCTATTGTTTTTGCTCGGATTTTTTTTTTTCTCCCCATATGATCCTAAATTTGACCCAGTGAACATGCACGAAAAGTCATTTTATTGGTCCCAGACTTCAAGCTCGGCAAAAAATTTATGTATTTGAAGTCCGAAAAAAATACGAAAAATGACTCAGTGGACTCCCTACAAAATCAAAATACATTGGGCCTATGGAAAGTGAAATTAACTTTTTCCAACGTAGAAAAATGAAACTTGGTATATCCATAGGACACCTCAGGGCAAACAGAAAAGTCAATGACAGTCACACCCTAAACTTAACAGGAAGTCCGCCATGTGTGAAACGCGCCACTAAAATCGCACTTCTGCAGAAAGATGCAAATCATTGTGTTTTAATCTAAATGGCCCCAAATTTGGTGAGTATCATCTAGACACATGTGCCAACCAAAGTTGTGACTTTGTTGTTGATATCTTATCGGGTATGGGTGTGGCAAGCCTGTAACGACATGGCCGCTTTTGTGAAAATAAAATGTCTTATCCTCAAACGCCTTCTCGGATCGAGTTGGACCCAAAAAAGGCGTTTGTGCACATTCATGATCTGAACACAAAGATATATAAAAAAAAGGGTTATCTTTAGAAATGGCTCTCCAGCGCCCCCTACAAATAGGACCCAAGAATTTAGTTTGTCATAGAGACATGAAATTTGGTACACACATCTCTTATGTCATGACGAGCATAAAAGCCAATGACAACCACCCCCTATCTATAAATGTGTTGCCATAGCAACGTCCCAAATATTTGGAAAAAGTCAATGGGAAGTGAAAATTTTAGTTTGTTGTAGGCAAATGAAACTTGGTACACACATCCAGTATGGGCTTATGAACAAAAAGCCAATGGGGACCACACCTATCACACACGGAAATCGGCCATTTTGAATTGAAATTTTGGTCCGACTTAAAATACACCTCTTTTTAAAAGTACACAGAAAAAGCTGCTTCATTCCACAGACACCAAACTTGGGCAAAATGAGCTAAACACATGTATGTAAAATAGACAAGTGTTTTTCTAGACTTTTTTGCTCGAGTTATATTTTTTAGGCCCGAGCCGGTGACCGGGAGGGCCTATTGTTTTTGCTCGGATTTTTTTTATTTTTATTGTGACCAAATGATCCTAAATTTGACCCAGTGAACATGAAAAAGTCATTTTTATTGGTCCCAGACTTCAAGCTAAAATGGTATGTTTTGAAGTCGCCAAAAAAATACGAAAATGACTCAGTGGCGACCCCCTACAAAATCAAAATACATTGGGCCTATGGAAAGTGAAAGTAAGTTTTTTCCAACGTAGAAAAATGAAACTTGGTACATCCATAGGACACCTCAGGGCAAACATAAAAGTCAATGACAGTCACACCCTAAACTCAACAGGAAGTCCGCCATGTGGGGTGAAACGCCGCCACTAAAATCGCACCCATTGCGCAGAAAGATGCAAATCATTGTGTTTTAATCTAAATGGCCCCAAATTTGGTGAGTATCATCTAGACACATGTGCCAACCAAATTTGTGACTTTGTTGTTGATATCTTATCGGGTATGGGTGTGGCAAGCCTGTAACGAGGTGGCCATTTTTGTGAAAATAAAACGTCTCTTAACTCTCAAACGCCTTCTCGGATCGAGTTGGACCCAAAAAGGCGTTTGTGCACATTCATGACCTGAACACAAAAATATGTAAATAAAAGGGTTATCTTTAGAAATGGCTCTCCAGCGCCCCTACAAACCTATAATGGGACCCAAGAATTTAGTTTGTCATAGAGACATGAAATTTGGTACACACATCTCTTATGTCATGACGAGCATAAAAGCCAATGACAACCACCCCTATCTATAAATGTGTTGCCATAGCAACGTCCCAAAAAATGTGAAAAAAGTCAATGGGAAGTGAAATTTTTAGTTTGTTGTAGGCAAATGAAACTTGGTACACACATCCACCATGGGCTTATGAACAAAAAGCCAATAGGGACCACACCCTATCACACACGGGAAGGCGGCCATTTTGAATTGAAAATGTGAACCGACTTAAAATACACCTCTTTTTAAAAGTACACAGACAATAGCTGCTTCATTCCACAGACACCAAACTTGGGCAAAATGAGCTAAACACATGTATGTAAAATAGACAAGCGTTTTTCTAGACTTTTTGCTCGAGTTATATTTTTTTATTATAATTCGTATATATTTTTTATCATATTTTTCTGCAAAATGATCCTCATTTTAACCCAGTAAACGTACAACTAAAAGTCATTTTTATTGGTCCCAGATTTCAAGCCCAGCGAAAAATTTATGTATTTGAAGTCCCGAAAAAAATACGAAAAATGACTCAGTGGCGACCCTAGAAAAGTCAAAATACATCGAGCCTATGGAAAGTGAAAGTAACTTTTTTCCAATGTAGAAAACTGAAACTTGATACATCCATAGGACACCTCAGGGCAAACAGAAAAGTCAATGACAACCAGACTCTAAACTCAACAGGAAGTCCGCCATGTGGGGTGAAACGCATGGCCACTAAAATCGCACCCATTGCGCAGAAAGATGCAAATCATTGTGTTTTAATCTAAATGGCCCCAAATTTGGTGAGTATCATCTAGACACGTGTGCCAACCAAAGTTGTGACTTTGTTTATGATATCTTATCGGGTATGGGTGTGGCAAGCCTGTAACGAGGTGGCCATTTTTATGAAAATAAAACGTCTCTTAACTCTCAAACGCCTTCTCAGATCGAGTCGGAACCAAAAAGGGGTTTGTGCACATTCATGACCTGAACACAAAAATATGTAAATAAAAGGGTTATCTTTAGAAATGGCTCTCCAGCACCCCCTACAAACTTATAATGGGACCCAAGAATTTAGTTTGTCATAGAGACATAAAATTTGGTACATGAAATTCATCTTTTATGCTCCTATGTCATGAGGAGCATAAAAGCCAATGACAACCACCCCCTATCTATAAATGTGTTGCCATAGCAACGTCCCAAATATGTGGAAAAAGTCAATGGGAAGTGAAAATTTTAGTTTGTTGTAGGCAAATGAAACTTGGTACACACATCCAGTATGGGCTTATGATCAAAAAAGCCAAAGGGGACCACACCTTATCACACACGGGAAGGCGGCCATTTTAAATTGAAGATGTGAACCGACTTAGAATACACCTCTTTTTTAAAAAACAACAGAAAATAGCTGCTTCATTCCACAGACACCAAACTTGGGCAAAATGAGCTAAACATATGTATGTAAAATAGACAAGCATTTTTCTAGACTTTTTTGCTCGAGTTATATTTTTTTTATTATAATTTGGTATATATTTTTTATTAAATTTTTTTTGCAAAATGATCCTAAATTTGACCCAGTAAACATGCAACTAAAAGTCATTTTTATTGGTCCCAGACTTCAAGCCCAGCGAAAAATTTATGTATTTGAAGTCCCCGAAAAAAAATATGAAAAATGACTCAGTGGCGACCCCTAGAAAAGTCAAAATACATTGGTTCTTTGGAAAATGAAAGTAAATTTTTCCAATGTAGAAATACAAAACTTGGTACATCCATAGGACACCTCAGGGCAAACAGAAAAGTTTATTACAGCCATACCGTAAACTCAACAGAAAATCTACTATGTTGGGTGGAATGCGTGACCACCTAAATCGCACCCTTGTGTCTAAAGGCTTTTCATCTAAACAGCTCCAAATTTGGTGAGTATCATCTAGACACGTGTGCAAAAAAAAGTTATCAATTTGTTTTTTGATACATTTGTGGCTGTGGTCGTAATGAGTCTGTGAAGAGGCAACTATTGGGAAATAAATGCCATTTCCCAATTGCCAGGATCCTTCCTTTAGAGGAGGCCCCTCCAGAGCCACGACTAGAGTCTTAGAAAACTCCTCAGAATCCTTTTACCGTGAAGTTTACGCTTTAAAGCACGAAATGCACTCCTCCAAGTGCATGTGTCCCCGCGGTCTCAAGAGAGGCGAGGGCCTTTATCGCCGCTTGCGGCTTTAATTTATTTTATTTTTTTCATTTTTATGGCAAACTTTTCGTAATTAAGACATCTTTCTGGCTTTGTTTATTCTGTCAGAACACAAGGATCTATTTCTGAGTCTTGGTTTCTGCCATGGCAATGTGGGGATCCAGTTTTCCGGGCAGACATTCTGGCTCTCTGCTGACGAGTGGAACAAATCCTTTGCAGACATTGTGTGTGGACAGATGCACTGTGGCACCGCAAAGACATTTGAAGTAAACAAAAATAAAACCTCTGAAATTTCTGTTTGGAGAATCTCTGCCTGCCCTCCTGGCTGGACATCAGTGTTTGACTGTACCTACAACAAAAGCTTGCCTCGTGTCAACAACACGGAAGATATTGAAATAGCCTACGTCGAGTGTACAGGTATTGATTTTATTAAATTGTTTTTGGCATAATTTCCTTTATTGATACCACAAAACCCAACAAATAGGTCGAAATACATAAGCCTTAATTATTGCAAAAAACATTTTGTCCTGCTCCAAGATAAGTATTTGCAATTCGAACCCTGGCTTTACCGGCTCGTTGTGTCCAATATTGTGGCAGCACAGACAGGTCTGGGCGTCTTTAAGGTTCGAATATGTAGCAAAAACTTCGGTGATAAATTTATTCACTGATCAAGTTGCAAACGCTTTCAAAGAGAGTCTTCCCAGATGGTAGTCAATTTATGCTTTGCCAATATGCTTTGGCTACTACCTTACACGCCATGCTTCAGTAGCTGCTATAATGTTGGTGGCAGAGCTTTTTCTCTACAACTCCTAAAATTAGTGGCAAAAATACATAAATAAGAAAGAAAGAAGTAGAACATTACATCTATAGTATGTGCCCAATTTAAGAGCTTCCTCAGTTGATTTGCAGTACAGGTGACAGAAACATTTTGAAAAAAACAATACGTTCTGCTACCTATGTCATAGTGATTTGGATCATTTAGAAACATGGTTGTTTCTGTATTCATTCATTCATTCATTCATTTTCTACCGCTTAGTCCCATTAGGGGTCGCAGGTGACTGGAGCCTATCCCAGCAGCTTTGGGCCTGAGGTGGGTTACACCCTGGACAGTGGCTAGTTAGTCGCAGGGCTGACACTTAGAGACAGACAATCGTTCACTCTCACATTCATTCACTAGGGACACTTTAGAGTTGCCAATTAACCTGTACATGCATGTCTTTGGACGGTGGGAGGAAGCCGGAGTACCCGGAGAGAACCCACGGTAACACGTGGAGGACATGCAGACTCCTCACAGAAAGATCGAGTCGGCCGAGAATGTTTGAGTCGGCCGGGTTTTGAACTTACGACCTTCTTGCTGTGAGGCAGGAGTGCTAACCACTCTGCCTATTAGCCTTCTGGCTAATAATGCACTATACAATCACAAATGTGAATTCTTTATTTCTGCTTGAAATCTGTGACATTATCTTTTACAGGGACTAAAAGCATAAACCTGACAAACACTTGTTGGGGCTCTGTCAACATCTGTGCGGAAGAGAAATGCGGAGGGCTGTGTGACGAGTCCTGGACTGAAGAAAAATCTAGGCTGCTTTGTAAAAAGCTGGGATGCGGAGACCATTTTTTAAAAAGAAAAGAACGAGACGTTAATGTGGAATTTAAACATGTGTACTTGCCGGAGAAAATGAATGACCTGACAAAGTCCCACATTGTTAAACGTGATACCAATGATACCTCCTGTTTGAATGGAGCCTACATGATCTGCTCAGGTACATGCTTGTTTATTTTAATTATTATGATTATTATTATTATTATTATTATTTTAATTATTATTATTATTATTATTATGTTCTGAAGTAAGACCTCTGTTTAAATTAATGTTAGGCTACTGCATAGCATTAGTTGAATTGGTGTAAGCATTAATTAAGTGCTGAGTTATTTGTTTATGGTCTGTCGAGTCAGAAGTATATTTAGGCCAAGTTACAGCATGTGACTGTGCTAGACCAAAAATTAAACTAACACAAATGCTTTGAGGCTAGACTTTGTTTTTCTTGATGTAAACAGAGAAGCACAGAGAACATTGCAGTGGACTCAGTTTGATTTTCTCCAGTGCTCGGACAAGGACAGCAATGTTGTGAAGCTAACAAAGCTTGACTAAACAGTGTTAACACAGTGACTGATAAAGGAAAAAAAACATTGAATCTGTGAATGTAACCATAATTGGACCACTGTGGCAGCCATTTTTTGCTGAGATCATACCTGGCTCAATTTACTTTCTAACACTGCTTGTTTTAATGCAGGTTCTCTCAAGCCCAGGTTCGATCAATCCAAAGACTATTGTTCTGGAAATGTTCAGCTTTATCAGGAAGACAAATGGCTGCCAGTATGTGAGGATGTTCTTAGTGACGATAACACTAAAAACCTCATATGTGCACAGCTCAACTGTGGCTCTGCTGATAAGTCCATTGCCCACTATGGATCAATTGAAACGAACGAGTATGTAACAAAACTGCAGTGTTCAGAAAATAGCACGTCGTTTCATTCATGCAGGCCGTCTGCTAATGTGAAGTCATGCACTCCTAGTGGCCTTCAGTGTTCCGGTATGTTTGTATTGTAACTTTCTTAATTTATAAACAAAAAAACAAAATGCATGTTGTCAAATCTTGTACATTTTTGCTTACATTAGAATGGAAGCAGATGGTGCTGGTAAATGGAGACAATGCTTGCAGTGGAGTTCTGTTGGTTTATTCCAAACAAAACCATCGAGCTGCAGTGTCCTCTGAAGGATGGACCGACAAAGAAATTGGGAGACTGTGTGAGGATCTGAGCTGCGGGAAAAAGGGAACCATTGAGGATCAAGGGAAGGTAAGGTAAAAAAAATATTGTAGAGAACATAACCTGTTACATAAGTAAATCTCTGTGTATGCACAACTTCACAAACTTAAAACTTTAAATTCCCATTGGGTTTATGAATGAACACGTGACATGACATTGTTAATCTGTTAAATTTGAAACAAAATGCAGACAGAAAGAATTTTAAAGACCTAATGTACAATAAAAACTTCCAGACAGAAAAACGCATTATGTCCAAGAAATTAATATTAAATAACTTTTTTTTTAAGTATTTTTTTATTGTCAATATTATTATATAGAATTATCAGAACATAAAAATGTATTTATTATTTATATATTTTATTTCATTAATGCCACTCTGGCCAAAACAACATAATAAACGACCATAAAATAAAAATAAAAGTAAACAAAAGCTGCCAGAATACATAAACATAAAAGAACAGGAAGAAGATTTGTCTTATATGACCTGCCCCCCCCCCCCCCCCCCTTTTTTTTTAAAATGATCTAAAACAAATAAAAAGAATCAAGATAGTAAAAAATTCAAAATAAAAAAAAATTAACCAATCTTGAACCCCGACCCTTCTTTTCAGCAGTTCTTCATATACGCTCCACATTAAACATATATATATATTTATACATTTCTTATTTCTTATACATTTTTTAAACACCTGACTTGTCCTCAATTCCATAAAAATGACTTTTTAAATTGCTGACAATATCTTGAAGTGTGGATGGACAACATTTTTTTAATAAGATGGTATGTTTGGTAATATTCTCTTGAAAAGGAATAATAATGTATAATGTAATATATAAAAATTTAAATAAACATATGAAACAAGCCCACAGCATATTTTGTATTTTCAAAGCAGTTTGGAGTGTTGCATGTAAGAAATTACTATTATTATTTATTGTTGCAACTAAAAAATGTTTTATTTTTTAGTCGATGGTATTAGCTTAACCTTATGCTTTATATTACTAATATCCATGTGTAATTTCTTTTCTCTTTCTGGGCTTCCGTACAAAGTTACATATTACAGATGACCTGTTCTGGAAGGAAAGCTTTAACTGCACAGGTGTCGAGAAGCCACAGAGCATATGGGACTGTAAGAAGAATGATTTAACCACAAAGAACACGCAGCTGTATATCAGATGCAATGGTATAAGACATTGTACCTCAACATTTGTACTAATAATAAAAAAAAAATTCTATATTAACACCTGACTTTTTCCACTTTTTTCTTGTACAGAAAGTCCCACAGTCAACCTCACACAAGGGTGTCATGGTGAAGTATTAATCAATGATGTTAAAGTCTGTAGCACCGGCTGGGACCCGTCCTATTCCAAATTAGTTTGTCAGGAAAAGAAATGCGGTTTTGCTGTCGAAAGGGATTTAAATCAAATCAATGAAATTCCAATTAAACCTCAGCCCTTGGACAAACTGTTTCAGCATGTGAGCTGCGAGAAGTACCATACCAAACTGGGCCAGTGCCGGCGCTTCAAAGGGAGGTGTGACAAAAATCCGGTGACTGTCTTCTGCAGTGGTGAGAAACGATCGTATTCCCATCAAACATGCAATCATTCAAAATAAAAATACTAATTTCATTTATTTTTCTTAAAAGGAAGTGTGAAGGTTAATACCACAGATAAATGTGGCGGAGAAATATTAGTCAGTTTTCAAGATGAAATTGATAAAAAGAAGATGGAAAAAGTCTGTTTCGAAGGAGACTTGTCTTTTAAAATAAAGGAGAATCTGTGCAGTGAACTAAAATGCGGAGGACCAGAAAACAACCCGAAGAAAGACTCAAATAGCAACAAGGTAAGTAAGGTAAATAAAGGTAAATAAATCCATCATTTTCAACTGGTCTAGTGTCTTGACTTACTTCAATCACTTACATTGTATTATTGCATAAACTTAATGCATTGATGTCATGTCCTGTACAGAATGAAACTACTTATTTCAATCTGGACAAATACTCTGGACAAATAGTAGTAATAGTAGAAGAAGTTTTTTTATATAAAGGCTCCTCTGTGGTGGAGAGGTGTGGGACAAATAGATAGAGGAAGAACATCCAAACTACTTTGATTTCGACCCCTCGGCACTTACAAATATAGAAGTCTTTTTGATTTTATTTGTTTAGTTATGGGCAATAAAAACCACCCAATAAAAAACTGAATTAGATTAAGAAGACATTTTATCAGATTGGACCATTGTATTGGAACCATTACTAATTTAATCACCAGGAATTACTAAACAATGCCTATTGCTATTATCACTTTCTATTGTCATTATTTTAAGATGGATATGAATGCAACTCTGACCTGTGCCAATGATGACACACACAACATCAAATACTGTGTTTCCAAAACAAAATGCAAAGGCAAACCAGCTCGGATCTTCTGCGGAGGTGAGTGAGGGATGGATTTTGCAAGTTCTTACAGTTCTATCATAAAACTAATGGGCATATGTTTTTCTCTAGTCTATGTGGAGCCACCAAAAGAACCAAAATCTCCAGAACCGGTGCTACCTATCGTCCTGTCACTGGGTCTGATTCTGATTCTGGCCATAGGGGTCTTCATCTTTTTACGTTTTTACTTAATCAGAAAAAACAAGAGTATTAAGGACGTCTTACGTGAGTATTTACTTCTCTATTATCGTTTTATTACTTGGGGTTAACTGCAACTAAATCATTATAAAACCCACAAAATCCTCTGTCTTAAATGACACAGTGAGACCTGTTGCATTTTGTCTGTCACCAACCCAGATATGCAAAACAATAACTATTACTTTTTTCCCTAAAATTAAGTTGTACCTTTCCCTAAAATTGATCCAGAGCATGAGCTAATATATTTGTTTTTACAGAATTAAATAATAAATAGTTACATACTTACATACTTTGAGTCTAGACTTACAAAATAGATAAGTCTTATCTTAATAATCTTTATTCTGATGTTTCTTGGCACATGCTTTACCAATGTTTGTTCTCATCAATCAAATATAAAGTGTGTTTTTTTCTGCAGCAAGATTCTCAAAGAAGAAAGAAGAGGAGTTTGAAAGTGGTGAATATGAGGATATGCTCAGTAAAGAAATGGAGGACATCAATAGTCATGGTAAGGTTTACACCATAGATTGTATAATTATGGATGATATCCGCCCATTGGTCCCCTATTCACCAATATTGTCATTACGAATGGGCAATAAAATGGCCGTTACATCTGGGCTTTTTCCATAGTAAAACAATAGTTTTTATATAGCATAAACAAACATATTAATCAAAAATTCACCCCCCCCAGAGTTGTCATGTAGTAAAAACTTAGCTCTAGAGACCGGAGCCATCTTTTGTACCAGGCTGTAAACATGAGTTTTACTCTTGTAAAGTCGCCATTGGGTTTCTCCTTATATTTCCGCTTTTGGAGCCTGCCCTCTGGTGGACGGAGGTATATCGCTGTATTTCGCTGTAAAATCACCGTATGGCGGCGCCCTTACACGAGGACCATTTTAGAGGTTCCATGGGAGAGGCTTGGTTTACACTAACTTGTAAGTGAGAATGCTTCAACGTTCAGAGTAACAGTGATGCATGGAAATGGACATTCACAAATTCCTGGAAATGAAAATCATAAAAATAATCACAAATTTAGCCTGACTATAGCCTTTTGGTTTTTGATCTAATGAAGTTTCTGGAAGATGTTAAAGCTCGAGGACAAAGCACTTTGTAAAGAGTCCACTGGATTTTATATTGGATTTTCTTTGAATTTAATTATGACAGGCTGTTGTAACAAAATGAATTCCAGGGCTTCATGTAATCACATCAGGAGGCAGCGCTTCATCTTTGGCTTACGACGATGTAGATGAGATCTGTGAAACCCAACCTTTGACCTCTGAAGACCCTAAACAAACCCAAGATGGTAAGCCTGGAAACAACTCCCTCATCATCTTTTACCAGGATCACCTCCTAACTTCGTTTTTCTTCCAGATGAAGTGGACTATGAGGTGGAGGACCCACTGGACAGTTATGATGACATTGACGCCAGCCCAGAGATTGTGCAGACTGCAGCTGAGGTCCATCCCAGGCCCAGCAGTGTGGATGACACTGGTGAGGCTCCTCCAGACCTGGTGCTGGGGGATGATGACTACCTAGTTCCAGTGGAAAATGTCTGAGAGAAATTAAGTTGGCGATGGTGGCCCAAACTCAAATGATCCTTAATGAATAGAAAAAGCTTCAGTGGGTCACAGGAGTGAAAATATAAAATATGTCTTGTCAGGTGAACCTCAAGACTCTGGGCAGGTGTAACATACATGCCTCTTTTCAAAACAATAGAGATTAGTCTATTTTTATTAGTATTGTTTTTATTCTAGTGAGCTAAAATATTGTATATTTTATAATATAAAGGTGAGTTTAATACTTTATATATAAATATATAATTTTGTAAAATATAAAACCAAATGTTACTGAAACTTGTCTTTACACCCTCTTGACTTAAAGCTTGACTTGTATCTCTGTGCAGCAGCTACATTAAATCCCCAGAGCCTCCCATTTGAGTGTGCTTCTTCAATTTTTGTGCTACATTTAGTCTTTCTTTGACATTGATCTCTGTGGAAGTCTGTGCTTTGCTTGTCCATAGGTTTTATTCTTTTGTAAAACACAAAAAACTTGGATTTGACTTTGGAAATGGCTCAGATGTTGAGTATCAAACTGTATGTTTTATGTTTTATATAGTTTGATACACAGCACAATGAACCGTTTTCAGAAATCATCAGCTGTTGAGTTTATTTTTTATACATTTTCCAATAATTTTTAATTAATGTAAACACACACATGACTTTGGTGATGTGCCAATATAAGTAATTTTGCTGCAAGAACACATATTTTGGATCAGAACATTACATATATTATGGTGCATTCATGTGGTCTTTGGAAACTCGGAGTATTTAATCTAGAAAGTCATTCTTCCAACTTAGGTTTGTTCCCGTGTTTTCAGCTCAGAAAGTTGGAAAACATTCAAAACGCTAATGTTATTTTCAAATGAGTTAAGGTAGCCTGTTAAAAAACTGTAAATAATAGACTTAAATAAATAAATAAAAATTGTGCTATCATACTATCAAGCTATTAACGTAAAAAACAGTTAGTATGAAATTTTTTTTAATTACTTATATTACTAAAATATCTTGAATGTTTTCTTTTCTCTGACATGATGATGATGCAAATAACGTCAACACGGAATATCGAGCAGCCCCGACTAACCCGTTTTCAAGCTGTTACGACTTTAGCAGGTGTTCCTGTGTATTTTTCAATTTGAAAAAACGTTTTCCCGAGTTCCCAGGATTACATGAATATGCCATTGTTATTATTATTATTATTAATAATAATAATAATAATAATTATTATTATTAATTATTATTATTGTGTTACACAAGAATCTGGTGGTGACATTGTAGATTGCAATTCCCTTTCTGTGCCTACGGTAGCCCTTTGCTATATTAAAAATACTCTTTGTACTTAAATATCCTAAGCCTTCATGCAAAGATGTGTTCTTAGATCAGAAAGAAAATGCACTTTCACCAAAACAGTTCAGTGACTGCTCTTGGGATAGATCTAAGACCTGGCTCTAATTCCACAGGGCCCATGAGATTATTCTCCATAGAGCACATGTTAAAAAGAGAGGACACCAACATTTTTATTATAATTTTTTTTATGTTAAAGATACATTTTTGCAAATAAGTTAGATTTTAACATTAGAACATATAAAAGTTACTAAAACCAGAGGGAAAGAAAATGACAGGTGGAAATTGCACCAAGATTTATTGGACAGTGTGAATCCACAGAGAAATAGTTTGTGAAACACTGGACTGTACTATACATTCTAGATTGTTTCCTATTTGATTCTGTCATGTATTTCTTGTTCAAAGGCTAATCCTTGTTCACTTTAACATGCTTTAAAATCACTAAAACCTTTCCCCCTGCGGTGCAGACATGTGAGAGCAGCTGCCTGATACAAACGCTAACATGAGTAACACACTGCTCTGCTTTTTAAAGATTGACAGACGAGCTAGAGCCTCACATGTTTAGTTTGGAGTTCGCTAAAGGGCCAGTGAGATCACACAGCCACCGATACACCCAGAGGGACTAATTTGTAAGCAGCAGCTCCTGTACAATATGTAAACATCACAGCTCAGAGACTCCACTTGGCGATCAGGATACAGGACTAGTCCACTCCAGCTGAAATAGACAGTCCACAATGTCATCTGCACAGAAAACAACTTATCAATTGGCCTTTTCTGTGGAAAGTACCCATTCAATGACAAACTGTTAACACTGGGCTTAGTAAAATATTTTTACTTTTGTGCATTGGCCTGTGCTTATTTAATTCTGTCTTCTTGATATTATTTTAAAAAAGGTACATTTCTAGTGATAATTACAAACAAGAATTCATTATTGTGTCAACCAGTTGTAGAGCATTAATAAATATGTAATTTAAAATGAATTATTTATTAAACATTATAAATGCTAAAATGTTCAAACATCATTTGACATCATTCAAAATGTTAAACAATGTTTACAACTCAGTTACATTAAAAGGTGCATTAGTCTTCACTGAAAACCAAATTGTAAATAAAGCTTTATGCCCACTTATATCTATTATTTATGAAAAAAAAAAAACAAGTAAATATTACTAGTGTTTGAGTGAGTAACATTTACGAGCATTTTTCAAGAATATACTTGCGATTTGGTATTTTTGCTACGAGAAGAGCCGTTTCAGTGCTGTGTGCTGGGCGAAAACCAGACTGAAAAGGTTCAAGAAGGCCATTTATATCCAGATATGACCGCAGTTGTGAAACAACAACCCTTTCAAGGATTTTGCTTATGACTGGTAAGTTGGATATTGGTCTGTAATTGTCCATGTTTAGGTGGTCTAGGCCTGGTTTTTTAAGAATCGGCGTCACCGCAGCCATTTTTAAATCTGCTGGAACAGTGCCGGACGCCATATGTGTTATGAAGGGTGCAACCTCAGGGACACATAACTTAAGCAAAACAGTAGGTATAGGGTCAAGTTGGCAGGATCTGGAATTTAACTTCGCAATTAAGTCGCTTATGGCACTTTGAGTAGTTAGAGTAAAAGCAGAGAGAGAGTTTGTAGAATGAGCTGAATTAGCAAACATTAGGTGAAAATCTGAGTCAGGTGCATGAGGAGTGTTTTTGGCAATGGATGCAGTGATTGTCTGTAGTTTGTCAGAGAAGAATTTTGAGAAGCTATTTACAAGCCCCACAGAACCCGATATAGCAAGTTGTGGTGGATTTGTAAGTCTGCTAACCATAGCAAAGAGCGACTTGGGCCTGCACTTGGAATTCCTAATGGTAGAGGTAAAATAAGAGGATTTTGCATGGTTGAGGGCAGTACGGTACTTGTGCCAGTGTTCTTTAAGCGCCAACGAGTGTACAATAAGCCCAGTTTTCCTGTATAGCCTTTCTAGGCGGCGTCCCTCAGTTTTTATTGTTCGTAGTTCAGGAGTGAACCAGGGTGCAGCACGAGTAGATGGAACCAGTCTAGTTTTTACAGGAGCATGCATCTCAAGTATTTGAGACAAAGCATTATTGTATATACAGCAGATTTCTGAAGGACAGTTAGATAGTAGGCATTTTGACAAGATAGAAGCCCTTATTGAGTCAGAGAGAGAAGATGGATTAACAGAATTGATTTTACGATAAGTCAGCATTTTCTTCAGAGGCGGTATAGATATTGGAAAACTACAACTGAAGTTTATGATTTTATGATCTGAAAAAGCAAAATCAGAGCCACTAACAAAAATATTATTTAAGCCAGATGTACATATGAGATCCAGTATATGGCCCTTGGAGTGAGTAGCAAAAGTTACATGTTGGATTAGATTAAAGCAGTCCAGGACAGACGTCAGTTCATTGCATTGAACAGTGTTTTCATGTAAATTAAAATCACCAAGCAGAATAACAGATGAATAAGTACCACAAACAAGAGTTAGTAATGCACTGATCTCAGAGAAGAAATCAGACAACAGATCAGCATGAGATTTTGGAGGTCGATAAATCAAGATTACAGCCAGTGAGGATTTGCCAGATATTTTCAGCGCGAGATATTCAAATGCTGTAACCTCATGCAACTCCATCTTTGAAATCTTGATAGTCTCACGGCAAACTACAGCCAGCCCACCACCTCGACGATGAAGACGTGGCTGAGCAAAGTAGATGTATCCAGGGGGAGTTAAGAGATTCAGGTTGAGAAGGTCATTAGGCATCTGCCAGGTTTCAGTCAGAAGTAGCATGTCCAGGTTCATGTCAGTGATTATGTCATGTAAAACAGAAGCTTTAGTAGTCAGGGAGCGAGTGTTCAGCAGCGCACATTGCAGGTCTGAAGATGAACCTCCGCCATTTGGGAGGTCAGGATCAAGACGCAATGGTCTAAGATTTGCAAAATTCATAGATCGATTTTCCAGCTTTGTTGCGCCCGACACGCGGGTGTTGGTGGAGACGACCGGAATATTATTGGAGGACGAGTAATGATACGTGAGTGTTTCTTCCGTGAGCGATGTATGTAGCGCGGCCGACGTAAAACTCCAAGTTGTTCACACCATTTATAGGTGTCCGGAGCCAATCGAAACGGCCCTTTAAATGTTCTGAGATGAGCTGCAGAGAATTGTAAAGCCATCACAGGGAAACTAATTTGATAAATGTCATTCAGTGTCAGCACGGACCAAAGAAGGCCAGACAACAACACCTGGAATTTGATACGTGTCAACATGACCGGAGATGTGCAACGCAACCTGTATCAACAGTTTAGCGGTTTAAACTACGTTAGCCAGAGCCATATCAGATCCAAAATCCACAGAATCCTCAAAAGGGAAGGCTACCCAACCATACCGAGGATGTATGCCACAAAATGATAGAGAGAGGGGAGACTCACAGTATCAGGTGTCGCGGGGGATATGAGGAAAGAAATGGAGAGAGCTCGTAGCCGATTTGTGTGACAGGATCACGGAGACGGCGAGGTCAGTTATCCAGAAAACTTTTCCATCTAAGTAGTCCAGGAGTTGGTGCAAAATAGTCCAGTGAAATAATCCAGAAAGGTTTATGCATAGCAGACTTGACACAGCAGACAAACAGGAGACAAACAGGTATTAATTTTTAATATTTTTTATTACTGGTATTAATTATCATAAATACTAAGTAATGTTTACTATAAACAAAACACAAAAATCTGTGCATTTATTATACTTCAATACAATATTAGTACAATCGGTACCATTTGAACAGCAGATCCTCAAAATGTTGTGACCAATGTCTGCTTTTCCTTTCATTGTAGAGCTGCTTTTTACAGCTGGTTGGTTGAATACTTTTTTTGCCAAACAACTTCTGAGAACTTCATATTGTACGCTGCCATCAGGTTTTTGGAACCTAAAAGCAGAGCAAAACATAATTATAATTTAGCAGAAACAATGTTACTTTGACATGTTGAGACAACTCTTCTCATAGTGAGACATAATAATGTTACCAGCTGTTACCAGTACATCACATCAGCTTTAGTGTATACTTACACTGTAAAAAAAAAAAACCGTAAAAAAACGGTCAAATGACTGGCAGCTACGGCTGCCAAACAAAAACCGTAAAATTAAAGTAAAATATCTTAAATCCAATAAAGTGCAAAAACTTTAATTTTACGGTTTTGAGCCGTAGCTGCCAGTCATTTGACCGCTTTACGTTTTTTGTTTACAGTGTAAAACTGTTATTTTATGGATTTTTCCTAGATTGTAATGACCAAACACCTTCAATAAAAGTGATGCACTAATAGTTTTATGGGAAAACACTGTTATTTTACAGGTATTTTCTAAATTATTACAGTCAAACACCTTCAATAAAGTGATGCACTAATAGTTTTATGGGAAATCACTGTTATTTTACAGGTATTTCCTAAATTATTACAGTCAAACACCTTCAATAAAGTGATGCGCTAATAGTTTTATGGGAAAACACTGTTATTTTACAGGTATTTCCTAAATTATTACAATCAAACACCTTCAATAAAGTGACAGCACTAAAGGTTCTAATGACAAACACTGTTATTTAACAGACCTTTGCTAAATTATAACGATCAAACACATTCAATAACTTGTCAAGACGTGCTCAAGGTTGTACATTAACAGTTTTATTTTTGGAAGACAAAATAAGTCTGTAAAAAAAAACTGTATAAAACGGATTTAAATCATTTCCGTAAACATATAATCTAAATTAAATGGAATAATTCAGTTGATAAATTACAGTATATATCTTAAATTAAATACAACGTTTTAACTAGTAGTTATAGAACAGTTATCAAATTCTCAAACTTTAGGATTAAAGTGAAATTTTCTAAACATACTCTACACAAAACTGATACATACAAGATTTCACACCACTATTGATTCTAAACATTAAAGGGTTAGTTCACCCAAAAATGAAAATTATGTCATTAATGACTCACCCTCATGTCGTTCCAAGCCCGTAAGACCTCCGTTCATCTTTGGAACACAGTTTAAGATATTTTAGATTTAGTCCGAGAGTTTTCTGTCCCTCCATTGAAAATGTATGTACGGTATACTGTCCATGTCCAGAAAGGTAATAAGACATCATCAAAGTAGTCCATGTGACATCAGTGGGTTAGTTAGAATTTTTTGAAAATAAATCGAAAATAATGTTTTGTCCAAAAAAAAACGTTATTCAGCATTGTATTCTCTTCCGGGTCTGTTGTCAATCCGCGTCCAAGACTCAGCAGCGTCACAGCAATCCTGCAAACGGCCAGTAATCAACTGGATCCTTGGTGCATCTGGGAGGAAAAAAAAAACACACACTATGATTCTCTTAAAAAGGATGATTTAAATTATTTTTGTTTCCTTTAAACAAGCTTAATAAATTGTATTTAAATTGTCTGTTTGTCTTCTGTTTTGTCTGGTATCTAAAACTTGTGTCTGATGTGACAAAAAATGTGCATCACCAAAAGAAGGAACATGTAGATTCACAACAACAATGGATTATTTCTCTCAATTTTCTCAATAAAGGATTGATGATGATTATGCGTTTAAAAAAAAAGAAGGTCTAATCTCCTTGAGTGCGATTATTAAAGTACTGGAGATAGTTCACCCAAAAATGTATATTCTGTCATCATTTACTCACCATCATGTCTTTTCAAACCTGAAATTTCTATTTTGTCAAGCATTAAAAGTAGATATTTTTGAAGAATGTTGGCAATCAAAATGCATAAATGTTTGGAATAACATGAGGGTGAGTAAATTAGTTGGGAGAATGTGCCAAACTCTTGGAGGGCCAGTGTAACCTTGCATCACATTGTAATAGTTAGACTTTGTTCCCTGTATTCATTAGCACAGTCTACAGCAGCGGAGGAGTGATATTAAGTTACCTAGGCAACCGACTGTAGTGCGCTTCTGTTCTGTTTACTTTCCGGCGCAGTACTAACCGGAGCAAAGTATAATTCCGCCGCTGCTGAGAAACTAATTCCAGTAAATGTAATGCAAACATTGAGATGCAAGTGTAGTTTGAGTTCTAACATTATTCTCTCAACAGACATTTACATCGGTAGTCTGGCGTTATAATCGATTTGCTTTTGGTGTACTGTGGAGTGGGTAAAACTGTTTTAATGGCAGGCTACAGGGATCTATTGACTCGCGCTAGCCTAGCACCGGCTAGGCTAGTGCGAGTCACACACATGCAACTATATGGGCCTATATCCCGCCATCAACAGTAGATTCAAAAACCTAGTTTGCAGATTCTTCTAGAGTCAAGGAGTAACGTTATGGTTCGAGTTCCTCTCTGTCTAAAAAGACAATGTTCTCATTTCACTCATTGTAAAGCTCCTATGCTAATCTAAATAACTGTTAGCTGACAATATTTACACATGCAAACAACACATAATATTAGCATACTACATTGAAATATGTAATCGCGTTTAGATTATCAACTTAACACACTATATTTTGATGTAACGCTAGCAGATTTTTTTTATAAAATAAAAAGTTATTTAACGTTACCTTCCGCAGATTGCATTATGTCCTTTACGCCTTGTTAAAAAAAAATCGTTGTCCATCTTCCGTGTTTGTTCTTCATTTACATCCTGCAACTCGCTCAAAATAAAAATGTAGCAGTCCGATGTAAACCAATCCATGTTTAAACAATATAAAAAGCCACAGAACAGAAGTAAGTTAATACTGAATATCCCGAGCAGCAGTGCCGCCCTCACTCACAAACTCACTCACTCACTCACTCACTCACTCCAACTGACTTATTCAAATTTGAACTGTAAAGGCATAGTTGTTATTGGCCAGATTCCTGGATCACACTCAGAATAACCAATCATTAAGCCTGTAGTCTCAGACTAAAATGCATGTTTGAGCTGTTTTACCTGAAAGCAACTTGCACTGACATGTCTTAAAATATGTCAGTGCCATTGTTTTGTCTCAAGATGCACACATAATGTATTTTTTTTTTATCTAAGGCACATTTTTAAAAGCTAATCGCATGCCCTAATTAAACTAAGGTCTAATCCTGTCTTAATCTAAACTGGATATAAACCTTTAATATAATGAGCTACACATTTTTATTCTAATTTTACACAACTTTGTACGTAATTTAAGAAAACAGAAAAACACTGTATAAATAATACAGTAATTGTACTGTATAAAAAAAATATTTACTTTAAAATAACAAGGAAATATGTTAGATTATTAGTATGGATATAAACCTTTAATATAATGAGCTACACATTTAATTACACTTTATTATTGTAATTTTACACTACTTTATACGTAATTTAAGAAAACAGAAAAATACTGTATAAATAATACAGTAATTGTACTGTATAAAAAATAAACATTACTGTAATTTGACATTACTGATATAATCCTTAAATTAACAGACAATTCATTAATTTACAGATATTGTTTGTAATTTTACAGAGTTTTGAATGTAATTAAAAATAACAGAAAAATACTCTAAAAAATTTACAGTTATTTTCTGTAAAATTAGGATTTTTTTTTACAGTGTACATTAACTATTAACTATTACATTGACTATGCAGCAGTTGGATCCCTGACTCTTCAGAATGTTTCTGTGGATCTAGGACTAAAGAAGAACCACGTTAAGAACTATTTAAAATGTAAAGAACTAATGTATGTCAAAATACAAAATGGAATCAGGAATAATCTAAAAATTAAAGCCGCAAGCGGCGATAAAGGCCCTCACCTCCCTTGAGACCGCGGGGACACATGCACTCGGAGGATTGCATTTCGTGCTTTAAAGCGTACACTTCACGGTAATGTCAAATAACCGGGCCTGTGCTACTGCTTGGGCCTGCTACACCACCTTGTAATTTAGAGTTAAAGGTCTCCACAATCCCTGGTTTTCCTGGGAGCTGTCTGAACCTTTGAAAATAATAGATTATGCTTGGGCTAAGGCAAGAAAAACAATGTAGCTGGAGATTTGAGATGACTCAGGAATCGCTGCACCCCCCTGTTTAAAAAGGCAAAATGTAAATATAACTTGTCTAAAAGTACAAGGTTACGAGTTCCAAAGGATTCTGAGGAGTTTTCTAAGACTCTAGCCGTGGCTCTGGAGGGGCCTCCTCTAAAGGAAGGATCCTGGCAATTGGGAAATGGCATTTATTTCCAAAAGAAATGGCTGCCTCTTCACAGACTCATTACGACCACAGCCACAAATGTATCAAAAAACAAATTGATAACTTTTTGGCACACGTGTCTAGATGATACTCGCTAAATTTGGAGCTGTTTAGATGAAAACCCTTTAGCACAAGGGGTGCGATTTAGGTGGTCACGCATTCCACCCAACATAGTAGATTTCCTGTTGAGTTTACGGTATGGCTGTAATAAACTTTTCTGTTTGCCCTGAGGTGTCCTATGGATGTACCAAGTTTCATTTTTCTACGTTTGAAAAAAGTTACTTTCACTTTCCATAGGCCCAATGTATTTTGACTTTTCTAGGGGTCGCCACTGAGTCATTTTTCGTATTTTTTTTTTCGGGGACTTCAAATACATAAAATTTTCGCCGGGCTTGAAGTCTGGGACCAATAAAAATGACTTTTAGTTGTTGGTTTACTGGGTCAAATTGAGGATCATTTTGCAGAAAAATTATAATAAAAAAATATATATCAAATTATATTAAAAAAATATATAACTCGAGCAAAAAAGTCTAGAAAAACGCTTGTCTATTTTACATACATGTGTTTAGCTCATTTTGCCCAAGTTTGGTGTCTGTGGAGTGAAGCAGCTATTTTCTGTGTTCTTTTAAAAAAGAGGTGTATTTTAAGTCGGTTCACATTTTCAATTCAAAATGGCCGCCTTCCCGTGTGTGATAGGGTGTGGTCCCCATTGGCTTTTTTGTTCATAAGCCCATGGTGGATGTGTGTACCAAGTTTCATTTGCCCACGACAAACTAAAATTTTCACTTCCCATTGACTTTTTCCACATATTTGGGACGTTGCTATGGCAACACATTTATAGATAGGGGGTGGTTGTCATTGGCTTTTATGCTCCTCATGACATAGGAGATGTGTGTACCAAATTTCATGTTTCTATGACAAACTAAATTCTTGGGTCCCATTATAAGTTTGTAGGGGGCGCTGGAGAGCCATTTCTAAAGATAACCCTTTTACATATTTTTGTGTTCAGGTCATGAATGTGCACAAACGCCTTTTTGGGTCCAACTCGATCCGAGAAGGCGTTTGAGAGTTAAGAGACGTTTTATTTTCACAAAAATGGCCACCTCGTTACAGGCTTGCCACACCCATACCCGATAAGATATCAACAACAAAGTCACAACTTTGGTTGGCACATGTGTCTAGATGATACTCACCAAATTTGGGGCCATTTAGATTAAAACACAATGATTTGCATCTTTCTGCGCAAGGGGTGCGATTTTAGTGGCCATGCGTTTCACCCCACATGGCCGACTTCCTGTTAAGTTTAGGGTGTGACTGTCATTGACTTTTCTGTTTGCCCTGAGGTGTCCTATGGATGTACATAAGTTTTACGCCGGGCTTGAAGGCTGGGACCAATAAAAATGACTTTTCGTTCATTTTCACTGGGTCAAATTTAGGATCATAGGTGGAAAAGAAAAAAAAAAAAAATTCCGAGCAAAAACAATAGGCCCTCCCGGTCATCACCGGCTCGGGCCTAATAATTGAACACAAGCAGAGAAGCCTGCTAAGATAAGTCCACTTGACCTGGTGTTTTCAAATAATATTTGCAACGTGTGTAACTAAATTAAATCTAATATATTTTATTTAAGCATTGAGGTTCTTTCCAAATTTGAATGTTATCTTTCCTCAAATTTAGAATAGGTTTGTGTTTATTCTAGAGATAAAAACCTGTCAAACAGCTGTCATCATGGTCTTTAACAACTTGATTGACTTGAGTACAACTTGAAGTCATATCATAATTGTGTTGTTATCCACTGCCTCTGACACAGGGAGTAACTGCTGTAACAGCTGCTGCTGCTGTGTGGAAAACCCCAGTTGTGGTGATTTTCCACAACAGACTAATATAAATAGTGTTTGTATGCATACAGTGCCATCCTTAAAGCTGTCATATCTCCTCTGCGGCTGTGAGTCATAAATACAGTAAAGCAGAGTGCACTGGAGACTATGTCATGTCATTGAGCCTGGAAAGACATTATCTCTTCAATGAAATTGGAAAAATCTCACTAATAAACTTAGTGATGCAAATGTATTGTATTGTTTTGTAAACTTCATTAATTGTACTTAACTGAGTATTGAATTGCATGTGACAAGATGACTTAACAACAAGTTAGTCAACCAAACTGCATATACTACGTTACTTCTACTTTAGTGTGACAAAACACAATCACAAACTAATACAGTAATGGCGAACAAAGCATAAATTATAGTTGTATTGTTGATGTAACTACAGTTCTACGAGTGTGTGCGTAGCCCACCTACGGGCTTCGCTAGTGGTCACCTCTCTCTGGCGCAGCCAAACTTCTGAGAAAGATCAAAGCATTCACCGCGCCAATCATGCCAACGTACTGGCACAGCCTCAGGGGCTATATAAACCCACTCGCCCAACGCTCTCCCTTCTTCGAACCAGCTCAAAAGAGGGAAGGAGTCCAGCTGGGCCTGAGAGTAGGTGGGCAGTTCTACGCACACACTCGTAGAACTATAGTTACATCAGGTAACTATAATTTCAACTTTGTGTGTGCACCGCCCACCTACGGGTTTTGCTAGTGGTTATCTACCGAGGCGAAGGCCGTAGGAGATCAATGTACTCCCAGCTGGACAGGTTCACAACGATTGGCGCGGGAACAAACCAGCCCACCCCAGGCAACGGCGCCCAGACCGCCTCTCCCAAGAGCATCTGACGCCGTCACCTGTGAGCCTAATCAAGCCGAGCCCGTGACCGCCTCTCCCAAGAGCACACGGGCCCCCACAAACACACGCAGACAAACACACCCAAAACAAGAACCGCCACCCGCTGCGGTTACAAGTGTCCTCAGCCGCAATAACAACAATAAGATCTGCAGTGTGCGCCGGCCTAGGCGACGAGGTTCTGGCCTCTATTCAACACTGAATGAGTGACAGAGCCCGCAGACATGTCCATGAGATAGGACCGCACAAACGTGGACACAGAGGACCAAGATGCCGCTAAGCATATCTCCTCCACAGAGACACCTCTACATAGGGCCATCGATGTGGCAACCCCTAGGTAGAGTGTGCCCTGATCAAGGCTGGGGGAGGGCGGCCTTGAGCCACGTAGGCCTCATCTATTTCCTCGGGCGTGAGGAGCCAGCGTCCTCGCCACAGGTCTCCCCGTCCTCACTACTTGCTGCCAAATCCCACTGAGGTGGGGTAGCGGCTGGGGACACAGCAATGGCTTCCGGTGGCAGGTCGGGTCGAGACGGAGAAATTGGACCCATGAAAGCAGCGCGGTGCTCGGTCTCCTCTCTGGGAAGGCCAAGGCAGGCGGAGCAGGTAGACCGCTCCAGCTGATGACGCCATCCGAGGCAGGTGAAGCAACAGTTGTGGCCATCCTCGGGCAGCAGCCGGGCGCAGCAGGAGCAACAGGAGCGGCGGTGCCCGACACCGGTAGTTGATAAATCTCAGGCACAATCCATTCTTCTATCTTCGTATAGTCTTCGCTCTTTTAGAGATCTCAGAAGTGCTGAGAGAGAAGAAGGGAGAGCGTTGGGCGAGTGGGTTTATATAGCCCCTGAGGCTGTGCCAGTACGTTGGCATGATTGGCGCGGTGAATGCTTTGATCTTTCTCAGAATTCTGGCTGCGCCAGAGAGAGGTGACCACTAGCGAAGCCCGTAGGTGGGCGGAGCACACACAAAGTACAACTACTTTCTGCATGGTAAGTAATGAAAGCAGCTTATTTATTTATTTATTTTTTATTTTTTTAAAAGCGCTGCTTTTCTCTGGGTCAATATTTAAATGTAGACAATTTACGTTTATTTATGACCCACTATTTGGCAAGGTGATGTTTTTTTGTTCCCCTGCATCTTTATGATTTTATTGTGTACAAACTGAGTGCATTCTTACTAAAAATATTCATTATTGTTTTATTTTTAGAACTTAGCATCTAGCGCTTACATTTTTGCTGTGTCTAATGGACTTAAACTAGATCCTAATAACTATTTTTAAACCAACAAACATTGTCTACCCCAGCTTTAATTTAAAAGTTGACTTTTCTCTTAATGTTTCTTGATAGTTCCTAATGACCTGGCAGCTCATGTAGCAGCAAAATGATAGTAGATAAGTTTAAGGGAAAGTCCACAGCCTGTTTCCATTTATTAGTATGCAACAGACTGGCAAGAATTATTCTTTTTTTTTTATTATTATGTAGGTACACTCAAGTTCAAAGCTATGCTCTTATTCTACAAAGACCACCACTGGCTCCGCACCCTCATATCTTCACTCGCTAATACAGACCTATGTTCCTACCAGATCCCTGCGCTCTGCAAATCCATCCCAAAAAGGAAAAAAATCACTCTCACGTACCTTCTCTGGATCTGTTCCACATTGGTGGAATGATCAGCAGATTCTGAAGCCATCTTCAAACAACACCTGAAAACACATCTCTTCCGTCTACACCTGTCTGACAAACACTAAATTCTACTTTCTTTCTGTCAATTCCTTTTTTTCCCAAAAAAAAAATAAATAAATAAAAAAAATACAATACAATAAAATTATTATCTCCTATCCATAGCTTTATACTGTGCTGGGTTTTAACTGACTAGTTTTTGGTGCACTTATGCTTTTTGTTACCTTGTGTTGTTAAAATTGCTTCCATTGTTTTTCTCACTTATAAGTCGCTTTGGATAAAAGCGTCTGCTAAATGACAAAATGTAAATGTAATGGACATTTTCTCAGGTAAAGAATTATGCTATTAATGCTAATCTGCTTAGTTGATCATTAAGAATCATTACATTTGGTAAAAAAGACAATACTATAACTATTTCAATAGCTCTGAAAACATGCCATACACATGGCTAGATAGGTTTACACTGGGCAAAAATGTCTGAGTGATTGTAACCAAAGTGGTTTTGTCTTGTTACACAACAAAGACATTTATCTTTTTGAACTCTGGTCGTTGAGTCTGAGCAGCTCAGATTGTTGCAGAGTCAAATGCCATCATGAGCTTTGAGGTGGATTTGTGTTGGCCACATTACTCTGTATGAGGTCTGGATGTGTGTGACCCTGGGGTCTGGACACATCCACACTGTGTAATGCTCTAAACACGCTGTAAAGCAGTAAGGGGCAATGCTCAGCCAGCTCTTGGCCCGACACTGTCTGACCTGACATCACCCCCGTCCTGTACGCCTACTGGGACAAGCTAGCTGCTGTGGGCGGCTTATTAGGCGATTATTCAAATTATATTGCTGAAGAAGGTCAAAAGTGAAGTGGGTGAAGGGAATAAAAAACAAACACCCAGGTCGGAGCTCCAGCTTCTAACACAGTAACATGATCTGTGGCTTGGAGTAAATGAGGACAGTGAGACTAAGCATATAAATGGTACATTTCTTTATTTTTAACACCGTTCTGCCATCACAGAATGAGCCTCTGATATTTAGGAACCAAAAATAATTACTGTGTATTAAAAACTGTGCTTGAGTAAATTAGATTTAATTTTAGGGAATGAGGTATAAAAGAGCACAAAAAATATACCTAAGTAACCTCAAAGTATCATTAGAAAGAAATGAAGCAAAAACTTGAAAAAGATAATCTCAGAAAGACAAACTAAACAAACACATAGCTTCGTTACTTATACTAATAATATATAAATATGCAAAACTGTAATAAAATATTGTTATGAATGGAAACTAGGCTTCTAGCATATTCATTGTTGCATTATGTGGCGTATGTAAAGCATGTCTCAGGTCAAAGCTATACACACTTTTTCATGAACATCAACTATCAAATGTAATACATATAGCATATCTAGTTACTGCATAATGCGTGCAGAATAGCACAAACATTTAATATGAAGCTTTTGTATGTTGGCAATCATCCAGAAGGCAGTAGGACAGTCTATAGTATTTTTTTATTTCATGTTATTAATTTATGCACTTTCATTTTGTTCTAAGTAGCTGTGACTAGTAAAAACATTAATTTTGTTATACATAAAGAAGTTGTGCGTAAGATGTTTATATAACTCTCTACATAATTCAGTGCTTTAAACAAACATGTTGATGTTTGTGGCATAAACTGAGATGTTGTGAGTAAAAGGTAACATTTATAAGTAGCCAATTTGGGTTTAAAGCTAGCATTCTCTTGAACTCTCCTTGTTATTGTGTAAATACAATAGTATTTGGAACTACACTGAAACCCAGAACACACTGGAGAGATTATTTCCGTTGTGGAGACACCTCATTATTCCACTGTCAAAGCTGGAGGAGGTGTCAGGGGAGGGGAGGTCTGGGCTTCTCTGCTTCTCCTGGCTGATAGCTGACCCTGGTGAAGTAAAGACACAGCTGGAAATGAACTTTTCAAACACAGTCTGTGAGTTTGTGTCATGGCCCAGGATTGCTCCTGCTACATGAGCTTCTAAAGCTGCTGATATTTTCTTTTTCTGATGGTTGTCCTTGTCCTGTCTTGAGCCACTCCTTGTCCATATAGGCCCTGACCTCGCCAACACTGCTCCTCTGCTTTGCGTCCAGAGCCAGAAGCTTCCCGAACATCTCCATGGCGTCTGGAGAGAACCTCCTCCACAGTGGTGGGACATCCTCCTCTATGCGGGACTTCTGTTCAGGGCCACACCAGTCGGCAAACTCCTGGTAGAAGTCATCAGAAGCCATGCAGCACTCCCAGGGAAAGTATCCTGACAGGATGCAGAAGATGACCACCCCAAAGGCCCATGTGTCCAGGCTGGGCTCCACACTTAGCGGGGGCGCAGTCACCTCCTTCTGCCCGTCCTGAAGGGCCATGGTACACAGCTCTGGAGCCATGTAGGGCAGGGTCCCAGTAATGAAGCGGATCAGAGTTCCTCTCTTCTGGGCCAGGCCGAAGTCTGCCAGTTTGACCTGGCAACAGTGATTGTCCAGGAGCAGGATGTTTTCAGGTTTGACATCTCGGTGGACCAGACCATGGCTATGAATAAACTCTAAAGCACTGGCGATCTGCAGGACACAGCGCTTCACTGAAGATTCTGGGATACCAACCTGGAGAAGAGGTGGTAGTGACAATAATACTGAAACTGTTATGTGCATCAAAAATGTAGAAATACCACATTGTAAAACTGTTATTTTTTTCTGCCAGCCATTGTTCCAAGTTACTATTAAAGGTTACATAATTCATCTAAGTCCTAAAAATAGTAAAAAAGTTAAATAGTTTCTGAAATTACACTGGTCACTGTTTGGAAAATCTTGTGAGGTCACAATACACTCCATCCCCTTCCTCCAAGGTTTGTACTTGTAAGTACAGCACACACGGACAAGTACACCAAATTCAGTGCACTACCTCTGAACATAGTCAAATACAATGTCGTAAAAGAGGAAATAATTTGGAAAAATTGTGAAAAGTTGAGGAGGTATGAGTTTACTATATTACTACATGTGAATATGAGCACAATGATTTTGACCATGTGCTGAGGTCGGGTGGGTCACAAATGCCTCCAACTCCCACCCTCACATAGTCCCAGGGTGAATGCACTCTGCCAATGAAAATTGGTTCCAACTTTTCAATTCTAAACTAATCAGTCATTTTTATTAGTTTTAACTGTTGAAAGACAGGGACAAAGGTGACATTTTAGCAGCATTAAAAACTATTGCAATGCTAAAAAATGTTAATGGCAAGATATTGTGCAGCAAATAACAAGACTATTCCTCATTTGTCACAAAGTGGATGTGTTGTTGCCAAGAAACACTACGGACCTTGGGCTTAATGACGGCAAACAAGTCTCTTCCGATGACCAGCTCTTGGGCAAAGCAGTAGTGCTCGTTGGACTGGAAGGCAATGCCAAAAAGGCCCACGATGCAGGGGTGACGGGACAGGTGCAGGGAGATGCAGTACTCTCTGAGGAAGCCCTGCAGCTTAGTCGAGGCTTTGGGCATCACTTTCAAAGCCATGGGAGTTCCTGAACATCACACATACCTTAGAGCGGCTATTATAGACACGCTTCATGTGTGAAATAGTAACACCAACTTGAAGAGGTCTAACAGCACATAACTAGCATATTTTTTATTCTAACATTCATAATAACGCAAGGCTATATACACATGACAGCACAAAGTAAGGTTTCAAGTCCAGAGGGGTCATCCCTGGACCATCTGCACATTTTAGTGTGATAGATAAACATTGTGGCCACAGCTTCTTAGAGGTTTACTCATACCAAGGCCATACTCTACATATAGCACTTTGTGGTTCATGCAAACAGAAAAGCTGAGAGGATCCTACAGCCAAAACAAAGGGTCAAATGACTTGAGAAGTCATTTTCAGAGCATAGAATTTGTCTATTCATTGGTTTCACAATTTAACAATAATGATTGTATAATTGTAGCTACTTAGCTAGTTACTAAGCCTTTCAAATTCCAGTTAGAAAATAATGTAAATGTTCCAGAGTTATGTTTTTTTTTACACATTTGGTTTGGATGAGAGTAAAAGGGATTAGTTCTGCAACGCTTGGAAATTGATTAAAAAAAAGAAGAAAAAAAAATCTGATCCATTACTTTATATTACATTATATCTCATAGTTCTTGCATGACTTTGCATTATCTAAAATTTGCAGTGACTGCTGTATGAATATAAAGCGTGCAGCGTTACCCCTGAAGCGGTGTGTGACCAGCAGCACTTTGCCGTATTTGCCCCGGCCAATCTCCTTAATAATGTCAAAGCGCTCTTGGATCTCCAGGTTGCTCAGGCTCTGCGCGGTCAACTCCATCAGCTCGTCGATGAGGCTGCCATCGGCCAGGCCCAGCTCAATCATCTGACACAGCACATTTTGATTGTAAGCATATACAACTATTACAATGCTGAAAAGGTCAGTGTTAATGGCAAGATATTGTGCAGCAAATAACTAACATGACAAACAAAGATTAAAAGTGCATCAGGCAGAATTTGATAATGACCACAGTTGTAAACAGGTTCTATGTCAAATTGGCCAACACAGTTCATGCTCTTGCTTCATCACAAGCTGAGACCAATAACAAAACAAAAAATAAAGTCCTTAGCAACAAAATAGAACCCAATCTACTGCAAGCATTTTCACTAGATTTACAGCCATGTTTTAAAAAATTTCCACCGAAAACAAACATAGCCATCTTTTATTTGCGTCAATGACCAAAGTCAAATAGCTTTACTTTTTTTAATTGTTCTGGCCATGTGTCATATATATATATATTTTTTTTCTTAGCTTTGAGCCATAAGTGTAAAAAAATAAAATCCATTGTAAGGATTATTTAAATACAAATCCTGCATAGTTTACTTTAGTATGTGACACATTTTGTTAATTCACTGATTTTTTATTATTTTACATTATTTATTTTTTTACCACACTTATCAACCTTTTTTTAACCGTATAATACAGCAGTAATCATTTACGTTGCACTAAGGTCTCCAGTTGACACGTTTTACAGTCAACAGTCAACAAACTGCAAAAAAATATAAATGAAATGGTAAATTATGAATAGGTATTGAGCTGGAATAACTGATGCACAACGTGCAAATGCACTTTCTTACCTTTATGGTAGTAGTATGTCTGCGCCTGTGTCTCTGGAAACAGAAATGGACTCACAGCACTGACAGGTCTGATGAGATACACAGAATCTGTGGTAGAGATTTAGAAACACACGGCTTGTGTTCAGGCGTCTGCTCAGTGAACAGGACACTGAGACCACCAGTGCTCTGCCGTGCACACGAGGACACAGCCCAGTGTGACAGCTGATTACTGCCCGACTGAAGGTCACACACCGTCACTACACTACTATCAACTACACACGTGAAATGTGAGCTCACACACATCAATTATGGACAACATACATGCAGCAAGTTTCTTTACTAATGGACAAATTTGAAACGGTTTAAAAAAGTAAAAAATTAGTTTGTTTTAGTCCCCTTTAGACCTTTAAGCACTAAAGCATCCTCCTTTAAGGTTGGTGAAATGTCACTCACAGCACATTGAAAATATCGTTGGGTTTTATGACAAATTACCTTGCGTTATTCATTTCCGTCACCCTTCTCCTCACAAACTGATAAGTTAAGAGTTGATGCTATTGCATAATTTTACAGTTCAACAATGAAATGCTTTGTGTGTTCCTGGAAAATTAAGGTCAGTCAATGTAATGAATCAGACAGTATTTTGTTGTTTTCATCCATACATAAGGGTACAGGATAGTAACTATATTTGGGCCCAATATTTTTGCACTTGTGTGTGTCCACATGCGTTGGCCTGTGACTCAATAAGTGTAAACTCACTCAACGCTGGACGGCCGCTACAGAGAAACAGATATGTGAGCTCTGACCCCTGGCTCTGCTCGGCTGTGATGGGTTAATGAGGCGTCCTTCAAAAGACTTTCACCAAAAACAAGTAGAATCATCTTCAGAACCATCACGGCAACTCCTTCAGATATTTATGTACTAAAAAATGATTTAATTGCTGCTGTGATAAAAGCAACAGTAAATAAGTGTGTGTGTGTGTATTTCTGTGACCACTACAACGCCCCAGTGATGAATGTAATGTTGTGTAGTGTGTTTTTGGATTATCATGTTACGCTGTCACTACAGACACGGGGTCAGGTCATTCTTGGCGTCCTTCACATCCCATGATGGGGTTGTCTTGGAGGCGCCAGACTGGGGCCGAATCCAAACCAGCTCATGCTGACTTTTCTTACTGCTGGGAGTTCATCTTATTAAATGATTCTTGTACCCATAATCTTGAACAAACCTTTCTTGTATTGATAATTGTTCCAAAAGCTAATAAATGAGCCACAACACAAATCCAAAGAACAATGTTTATCCCTTTACATATGCTTCTTTTACTTTTATTTTATTGTGTTTTATTGTGTGTGTGTTGTGGCTCATTATGTCTGTGTGTTATATGCGCGACATGTTGTGGACATATTGCAGACATATTTCAGCTGCCTGTTGATGCCAGTGTCATTAATACCCAGAGGGAAGTCACTCTTTTAGGAGCAGCCTCTGGACATTTCAAAGGATATCTTGGCCATTCATAACATGGTGAACTAATTAATATCAGTTTCAGCTGTCGTCGTGTGAATCTGGTTCAGAAATAGGCCACAGATGTTAATAACTCAAGAAACCTTAAAGGCCTAATCAAAAGATTCTCAGAGAACTTTGTTGTTCTTTTGCAGCCTACATATTTACATACTAGAAATGTACATATGAGAATGACATTGGGAGAGTGCTCTGTTCATTTTAGATGCCTCACAGCCAAAATAAAATGGGGTTTGATCTCCAGGGTACGGTAATCTAGCACATAAAGTGAAAGAAGCCTCAACTTTAACAATGTTCAAGGGGAGGTTAAAACCCTTCTTCTTTAGCTCCGCCTACTTTCAGTAAAGACAACTGAAAGTGTTTATTTTTTCTGCACTCGTCTTTAAGTTTTTATATTTTTCTTTTGTTTCTTTTTCTAAATCTTGTCTACTGTATTTTAAATTTGACTTTTAGTTCTGTAAAGCACTTTGAATGACCCATTGTATGATTTGTGCTTAATAAATAAATAGCTTTGCCTTCTTTTCACCATCCACAGCATTTAATGACAATAGATGTATCTAAATTGCCTTATTGTCTAAAGGTCTGTTCTGAAGATACCCTTCACTTGTACTTTATCTTGTGTGCAATCACAGTAACATTAGGATGGTACTCACAGCGCCCCTGTTGCTCAAGAAGACATACCATTAGCTGAGCATATCCTGTGGAATCACAGATCATTTTGAATATGACACATACTTTTATTTGGAGTCTGGTGTTGCGTAAACAGCCATTAAAGCACCAGAATATTTCATTTTAGCAAACAGCTGTCATACTGTAGTGCAAATTTCATGAGGTTACATTAATCACATGCTTCCCTGACGACATGCACCAAAGTGGAGCAGAAGGTTTCTCATGTGCAGTCCTGATACAACTGCAACATGCATTAATTGTGTTTAGTGATGACATGTCTCCTCCAGTTTGAGCTTTTCACAGCATTGCCTATTATTTCCTTGGGACCTTATCAGCTTTTTCATATCCAATATTCACTTTATACTTTTTCTTTGCCTCAGAGAACTGCTTGACTATAATCTCCAATATACATTTCATACAGCTGCATTAATAATACTCCACACAGCTGTTCAAGGGGTTTGCCAGATTAAAGGAATGGGGTCACAATGACATATGACATTTAGTGCAGGGCTTCAACATTAAGATTAAGACATTTATCCTTGTGTGAAACTATGTTAACATGTCATCACCCCCCAAACTGTGCCTCTCATATCGAGCTGCATATCTGACAGCTGTAGTGAACACTAGCCAGGAGTTTCACCATCAAATTGTGGTGTATCTGATTTTCTACACTATTGACATTACATACTGCTACATGACTGTTACACGCTGTTCAAAAGTTAATCTGATAAGCTGCTGCTCTTAGAGACATGTGGTGAAAGGTGCAAAATGACATTTATTAATCACTTGTAAGAATCTAGTGTAGGGTTATTAGGCATGAGAAAATGCAGTGTTGCAGACAGGTCTCAATGACAGACAGTTTGTCTTGTACAGTTCTTGTATGAACACACAAGTTCTGGAGAACAACAGCATTTGTGTCATAGCTTTAAAGGAGTCCTTCAGCGCTTTGATTTATGCTCAAGAGCTGCTTATTATCACCTGGTATATATTACTGGACTGCCTAGGCATTGTTCTCTGGCTACACCAAGGTTTTGAAAAAAACATTCTGTCTTTATTCCATCATCATTCAAATAAAACATAAATAGGTGATAGAGCCACGAGAATACCTAACCTAAGAGACCGGCTGAGGCTAATCCAGGATGGCGTCGTTGTTTATGGAAACCAAACTTCTTCAGAGGTGTATACTAGTCAGTCAGACAAGTTGTCAAAAGGCATGTTTCCACTGAATCAGTACAAAGCAGTAAGGCATGCTTTTAGAAGGGTTTTTATTGTCAAAAGGAGAACCAAATGTCTCAAATAATGATGAGCTACCACTTTGGGGTATGTGTTGTATTTTATCCATGTTCTTGCCATTTAGTTTTTCTAATTTTAAAGATATCATTTTAGGATTTTTACCTTGCATTTTTACATATTAATTACAAAAGTAACTGCCAGTGGTGCATGCCTACTATAGACTCTTCTACACAGGATGTTATCAAAATCTGTGCATTCATGACATTGACAGTACCAACCTTCCCATTTATTTTAATAAATAAAATGTTTAATAATTTATTATGTTCTTTACCATGCAGGTACAATTAGCAATTTAGCAGCTTTGAGCCTGAGGCGGGGTACACCCTGGACAGTGGCCAGTTAGTCGCAGGGCTGACATTTAGAGACAGACACAGAGACAGAATGAATGCTAGAATATACTAGAATGATTGTATTTGGCAATGACAATGTCATGGCTATGCTTCTTTCAGCACAGATGCTGTTTGTGTAAAGTCCTGCTGGGGAATAAATACATAGTGACTGTTGTAACAGTACACACTAAACTTAATAACATATCCACATGTGATATTCTCAGAGCACTAAGTAAGTATATAGATAATAGTTTTAGTTGTAGCACATAGACATGAAAATGATAATAAACAGTAACAGGAGATGACTTAGAGTGGTATAATGTAAACTAAAGAATCCTTCTGATGAAATGCAGCACTCCAACAGTCAGACGAGTATGTGTGTGTGTGTGTGTGGGTTTGGGAGCTTAATATAGAAAGGTTAGTAAGTGGACGCAGAGGAGGAATGGGTTTACAGCAGTGCTAGTGTTGATGGAGTAGGTGAAGACAGCCTGCTACGATATGGTTTCAGACTGACATAGTCCAAACATGGTTACAGACTTCCATCTAATAGAGCCATACCTTGTGTGTACCTAAATTACACTGCTCTCTGTTTTCATGCTCATCACGAGTATTGCCATATACATTAGGTCAATGCGTTATTAAGAAGCTACATTTGCTGAAATGACAAGAGGTGTAAAAACATGTTACATGTATGAAGAAGAAAATGCTAGTTTAACACCATATGGTTTGTGACAAAACAGGAGGCCTAACCCATATGTGCAACTAACATCGAGAGCTTTTGAGCCGGTCTTTGTTGAGCTATGGAGAGCCCGTTTGGCACTTGCTCAAATACTCTGGATAGTCATGGACATGACTGAAAGTTGTGTGATGGCAAAAATACTTCAGAATGTAAAGGCCCAGAAATAGATCTCAAAATTCACGTGTTCTGTACTTTAATGGTTGAGTGTAGAGAGATAGAAATGTAGAATGGCAAATTGTTTCTAAGCTGCTATGGTGAACTTGAAGTTGAAGTTGAAGTTTCATACTGAAACTGCTCATGCTGTGAGGTTTCTTGTGAAACTTCTGGTGCCGACTGTTCTAACCACAAATGCCATGCAAATAAGATAAGGCAAGCTTACACTGCCGAAAAAAAAAAACATTCACAAAACACAAAATGTTTAGATTCCCATATAGATTTTGCAATTTAAATCTTATAAGTTTAAACATTTCTGCATAAATATAGATTATATGTCTCAATAAATTATACTTGAAATAAGACTGTCATGGCTGCATGGACATTGGCGGAAGCCATGGCGTCAACAACATGCAATGCCTTTGTCATTTAACATCAATTAATAAAAGAATGGATGTATTCTGTGACTATTATATAGGTTTGAAACAATCTCAAAAACAAGTTACCTGAGGCCAACCCTTTGTGACTAACATACAGCCAAAAAGAAACATGGCAGCTGCCCCAATCAAAATATTAAATCAGCAAGGGGCATTTACCGAAAGGTTGGAGACGTAAATGTTTTTATTTACAGATATTAGGACAATGCTTTATTTAATGGCCATTGGTATTATTTCACTCCAGGCTTTATCCTGCAGGTGTACAGTTCTATTGTCTACATTTGATCCATGACAAATGACAAATGAAGCAATGATGGCAGCACAGGTGGCTGGCAGAGGAAAGAGGTGATGACGGCTGGGGTTAAGTCCTGCTGCTTTACACGTGTTGTGCTCAGGATGCATGTTTTATGACGCCTCATGTTCTTGCCAAGGCAAATATCTAACAATGGTATGGTGGGCATCAAGTGTGAGAATCACATTACAGACTGACACTCCAGCACCTTCTCCTCTTTTGCCTTCTGTCCACCACAATCAGAGGTTTGGGAGTGAAAGTAAATACCACCTGTGGAGCTAAAAACAAAAAATAACATTATGCAACATATGCAAGAACATTATTATAACGTGCCCTTTGTAGTGGACAGCTGGACGTAAATGTTCTCAATCAGAAAGAATTGTACAAAAAATCCTAAAATTTGATGTTCTGTGGCAATATCTTGTCTGAGACTCTACACTTCACATTTATCTTTTTAAGATAAGATAAGATAAGATAATCCTTTATTCGTTTTAGAGCAACAACTACAGTAGCCTTGCAGGGACATGATCTGGTCCATAAATAAACCCAATGGAAATTTGACTGAAAGTGATTTCAATTAAATAAATTTGTGCTAAAACAGAAACATGAATGTGCTTCTCCCCCAGACATGCTCAGTTTGTCCTGTTTGGGCAGTTGTAGGAACAGAAAGTAATAGAACTTCAATTCAATCAGTGGCGACCGATCAATATGGGGATGCTGTGCTTTATTTTGTTTGTCTCTGATGATACTTGTTGACAGCTGACCTGCGGCTGGTTGCTAATTGGTTTCTTCAGGTGTTGCTAAGAGCTGCATGGCCCATGAGATAATTTGACCATGTCTTTAAATAATTTGTGATGCGATTCATTTAGTGATAAATTCAAGGCAAACAGTGGAGGTATGGTGCAATTTGGCAGTTTGTTGCCTCAAACTACGATTTAATGCAGCTGAGGGCTAAAAACCAGCCCACCAGAGGGTGCAATGCAGCTCGTAGAGAAAAGGTGAAGTATGCAACCGTAAGAGTTATGCTATTGCTAACAAAATAGCATTAGCATCAAAGCCATATTGTGAGGGTGAGTTTGTGGAAACATGCATGCTGAAAGGCCGGTGTTCAGGTACTGATTTAAGTACATATTTGTAAATGAGATTCTGCCTCACCAGCCAAAAACTACAACAGTGCCCTGTATTTTTTTTTTTTATTACCAGCTGCCACGGCCCTCTACTCATATCTGCATTCACTGTTGGTACAGAGTGACCCTGTGAGGTCGGCCTTGTGCCTGGCGTTAATTGAGCTAATTAAGAGTCGTGATTCTGAGCTGCTACTATGCACGTCCAGTTATTCCTATCATGGAGTAACAGAGTGGTACACACATTCCGACTGACATTTAACTCAGGGCACAAAGTTGGAAAAGTGTCAGGGTTAGCCTGTAATCCCTAAGGGACTTTCAAGTTTCTAGATACGGACTGTTGTGTTTTGTCAACAACTACTGCTGCCGTTAGTCGTATCGTGTCCTGTCCATGTGTGGGCGATATCCAATAATAGGTAGCTGGTATCTGTCAAATTGGCTCTCAGCACAGTGGCAATAGTCAGAGAGGTGTCAATACAAGTGAGCACTCAGAGAGATCAGATAGTCAAAGAAAGAGCTGCTCCAATGTTTGGACAAACTTCAGCTGATGAAAGGTAACCAGGTCTGGATGGATGTCTGCAAGTAAATACAAACACAGTAATGGCCTTGGCATTATCATTTACATGAGTCATTATATTACTGGTCATTTATCATGAAGCGAAGGTCAAAGAATGACCCTTTTAAAGTGCAAAGGTACTGCTACTGATACAATTGGATGCCATGTGACAAAAAAACATTCATTATGTGTAAAACATAGCCTGGCTATTTATTATTGTTTTTTTTGTTAGCAGTAAACAGAGAGCATAAGACATTAATTAAAAAAATATATATTCCTTACCAATCTTAAATGTTAAAAAACAAAACAAAAAAAAAAACCACAATTTTATGTTACTTAAAAATAGACATACAGACATTTGACAACTACGTTTGTGGTTCCAAAATTTTTTTTTAAATTACTCTAAAACCAACACTATCTAATTTTTTTAGTTGTAATGTAAATTTGTTTTGATTTAACATATTCTGTCTAGATAGCCTATGTGTTCTCATGAGCACAATCAACATGTTATTGGAGAATACTTATGTCTAAGCAGACGCACTTTAAGTCTTTAAAGGATTGTTAGCTTCTTTAGGTTATTTCAAGAAGCCATCAAAATAAATTTGAGTTTGAAATTTGAAATTACTAGAACTCATGCAATATTTATTTCTACATTAAAAGAATGTATTAATAATGGTGAAAATAATTACATGGATACAGAAGATTTTTGTCCCTTTTTGAAACTTTTACAACTTCCGTTTTGAAACATTTAATTTAGTTACTCACAGAGGTCGTCCAATGATGTGGCCTCCCTCAATATTTATAGTAAGCGGTGTCCATGGTTTATAGGCTTTGGTAATGATGTGTAAAGAGCACTGCCCAATGTCTCGATGACAAGCTGACAGCTTTTTGAAACCTCTCCTGAAAATCTCTTTGTTCAATGTGACTACGCTAAGTAATGGAACATTTAAGCTCCTATTTGTCAAATATTTTAAATGTAGGCTATTCAAGTTATCATCAACTCAGATCCAGCCTGCTTTGTGTTGAATATTTAATGTTGCAAAGGCAGATGATGTGCTGCCATCTAGTGGATTTAGGTGCGTTTTTGGTTTGAATGTGTGAAAAGAATAGAGATTTATGTCCATGCATAGCTGGAGATGTGCGTATTTGTGCAACTAAAGATCCTTTATAACCAAATCCTGATGAAGCAGTCAGCACCGTGCTATTTTTGTTCTCTAATGTGCAGAATACTGGAAGACCAGAAACAGGATAGGCCCACACCAGGCTGTCACCTTGTCAAATAAGTTGTCATGAGTGCAACATGAGAAATGACATCAGCCCTGAAGTCATGTTTGAGAACTGCCACAACAACACATTCTTTACATACAACATTACATTACATGCACAAGGGCAGTTTAAAACCTGGACCACAATGATTAGTTATGTGTAAGATTTATCTTTCATTTAGTGGCCCTTTGGCCTTAGCTTGACAAAAAAAAAATGAGAGAGATGGAGAATGACACATGGAGAAAGGCCTGGAAAAAATTGGCCATGATTCAAACAGATTCAGAAATTGATTTAAACTTGAGCTGCTCGCTTCTGTGATACATGCTCTACAAGAAGACAAGCCCTGAATGAAGCACATAAATAGTTTTTTATTTCTGTTATATCATATGGCTTTTATTTCAAGAAGCCATCAACATAAATTTGAGGCTATTATTTAATGATTTTTTAGCCTTGGTGCAAAATTTATATAGGGTTGCTTTTTCAGGTTTCTTGTGAAACCACAGAAGTGAGGGAATAACAACACTGAATGGCTGAATAATATATATTCTATAGTTTATAGAGTTCTCTTGTTAGTATCGGGTGGCCGCCACTCCGATTGTGGCTTGTTTTCCAAACCTAGTCACCTACTAGAACTGATACAATATTTACTTCTACATTAAAAGAATCTGTATTAATAATGGTGAGAATAATTACATGGATACACAAGATTTTTGTCCCTTTTTGCAACTTTTACAACTTCCCTTTTCCGAGCATTTAATTTAGTTACTCACAGAGGGGCCTGAGTACATTTATTCATTTAGCTGACGCTTTTATCCAAAGCGACTTACATTGTTCTAATGTAATTACCAGTGTTACAGCCACTGGAGGCAAGGTGGGTTAAGCGTCTTGCCCAAGGACACAACGACAGTATGAACTGTGGGGAGAGCGGGAATCGAACCGCCTACCTTCTGGTTGAAAGACGACCGCTCTACCTACTGAGCTATTCACCGCGGGCAATGCACACCAAGCTCCTGCTCCGGTCGTACAGGGACCGGACAGCCCTTAGCAAAGGGCCCCGGACCCCATACTCCCAGAGCACCCCCCACAGGTCGCCATGAGGGACACAGTCGAATGCCTTCTCCAGATCCACAAAGCACATGTGGACTGGTTGGGCAAAACGGGCGGCAGTAGCTCAGTGGGTAGAGCAGCCGTCCTCCAACCGGAAGGTAGTAGGATCGATTCCCGCTCGCCCCACAGTTCATACTGTCGTTGTGTCCTTGGGCAAGACACTTAACCCACCTTGCCTCCAGTGACTGTGACACTGGTAATGTAATGTAAGTCGCTTTGGATAAAAGCGTCTGCTAAATGAATAAATGTAAATGTAAATGTAAAACCGCATTGTTCCTCCTGAATCTGAGGTTCAACTATCGACTATTCTCCTTTCCAGTACCCTGGCATAGACTTTCTCGGGGAGGCTGAGGAGTTGTGAGCCCTCTGTAGTTGGAACACACCCTCCGGTCCCCCTTCTTGAAAAGAGGGTCCACCACCCCAGTCTGCCAGTCCAGAGGTACTGTCCCCAAATGCCACGCGATGTTGCAGCCTAGACAGCCCCACAACATCTACTCCCGGTGCCTCGCCACCGATGAGCTGGGTGATGAACGAGTCCACCTCTAAACCCTCGGCCTCTGCTTCCTCAGTGGAAGATGTGCCGGTGGGGTTGAGGAGATCATCGAAGTATTCCTTCCACCGTCCAACAATATCCCTAGTTGAAGTCAGCAGATTCCCACCTCCACTGTAAACAGTGTTGGCAGGGACCTGCTTCTTCCTCCTGAGGCGCCGGACGGTTTGCCAGAATTTCTTTGAGGCCGACAGGTAGTCCTCACCAAACTCCTCCCAGATCCGGGTTTTGGCCTCCCAGAATGGGTACTGCCAGCCCGCTTGGCCTGGCGGTACCCATCAGCTGCCTCAGGAGTCCCACATGCCAACCGGGCTTGATAGGTCTCCATCTTCAGCTTGACGGCATGCCTTACATCCGGTGTCCACCAAGGGGTTTGGGGGTTGCCACCACGACAGGCACCAGAGACTTTATGGCCACAGCTCCGAGTGACTAGCACAAAGTCTGATAAGAGAACACCGCTTGGGTTTAGATCCGGGAGGCCGTTCCTCCCAATCACGCCCCTCCAGGTGTCACTATCGCTGCCCACGTGAGCGTTGAAGTCCCCCAGTAGAACGACGGAGTCCCCGGTCGGAGCACTTTCCAGCACCCCTCCCAGAGACTCCAAGAAGGCCGCATACACTGCCATTTGGCCCGTAAACACAAACAATAGTGAGAGACCTATCCCCGACCCTAAGGCACAGGAAAGCGACCCTCTCGTTCACCGGGGTGAACTCCAACACATGGCAGCTGTGCCGGGGGGCAATGAGCAAGCCCACACCAGCCCACCGCCTCTCACCGCAGGCAACTCCAGAGTAATGGAGAGTCCAGCCTCTCTTGAGAAGTTGGGTTCCAGAGCTCAAGCTGTGCGTGGAGGTGAGCCCGACTATCTCTAGTCGGTATCTCTCAATCTCCCGCACAAGCTCAGGCTCCTTACGCCAGATTCTGTGTCCGGGGATTGGGTCGCTGAGGCCCCTGCTTTTGACTGCCACCCAATTCCACGACCCCTTACAGTTCCTCCTGCAGGTGGTGGGCCCACAGGACGTCGGCCCCACGCCGCTCCTTCGGGCTGAGCCCGGTCGGGTCCTGTAAGGGAAGACCCGGCCACCAGATGCTTGCATACGAGCTCGAAACCCGGGTATGGCTCCAGGGTGGGACCCCGGTTGTGCCATACTGGGCGACATAACGGTCCTTGATCTTATCTTTTCCATAAAGGGTTTTGAACCGCTCTTTGTCTGGCCCATCACCTAGGACCTGTTTGCCTTGGGACACCTATAGCCCCTGACAACATAGCTCCTAGGATCATTCGGGCACTCAAGCCCCTCCACCACAATAAGGTGGCGGTATTTTTATTTTAATTAAATTTATTTGCTGTGTTTTATTGTTCAAATCATAACATTTTAACACTGCTGACATTAAAAATTGCCAAAGAAGATGACTTTATAATCTCAATATAGCAGCTTTACATTTCCATTCATGCAACAATCAATGCTATGTGATGAGAAATGCAAATGTCCCTCAGTAGTCAGTCCTGGTAAACTGCTGGGTGGTCATGTTGTTGACAGGGATGAGTTTCCTACTAGCCATTCCTCTGAGGCTATGTCCACACAGCAGTGCATCCCACAACTGCTCTCTTGAGACGGCGCTTCTCAAGAAAATATCTGTAATACCACGACCGGTCTGTGTGTAGTATATATGCCCATCCTGGCAGAACCTAGTGCGCTGTAATTCTGCCACAGATATACACTATACACAGAAGAAGACTTCTGAGCATGCAGGCTCAGACCATGACCTGCAGAAGACAGCACAAATATTTATTTTCTAATAAAAACAAGTTCTCAAATTGTTGCAGTCATATATTTAGAGTGTAGTAATTGGTGCCCTCATGTTTGTTGTTTGCTCTTCAATATACGGACTGAGTTCTGAGTGCTTTGGACATGCGGAAATTCTCTCTCCATTCATTTTCTCCTGGTTGCTCTCCTGGTTCTCTTTCGGTGGATCTAAGAGCATGTGGCGTATGGTGTTGTCCATTATCGCTTGTTGCTCACCACAACTGCATAGAAGCAATAGATTTTGCTGTAATAAAGCTAGTAGGCTTAGTAGCTTCTGCAGCACGAACTCAATCATGTAGTCCGCCATTATTGTTGTTGCTGTTACGTGTGACGAGGCCGACACGTGATGCGATGACATCATCGCGTTTTCACGAAATATACGGATTGGCTGAGGTGTTGTCGAAAGATTTATCCACTTTAGAACCCTGTTTCAAAAAATAGCGGATTCAGTCTCCCAAAACACCGGATCCGTGTGGACGAAAGGCCAATACGATACAAAATGTATATGGATACAGTGATTTGTGTCTCCGTGTGGACAGCCCCTGAGAGACTCATGCTGCGACGGGACACAGCAGGGGACTAGGGGTCAAAGACCACAACTGCTCTCTACCTGCTTCTCTGGGACTGTAATTGTTGTGGGTCTGTGTGTGTTCATTGGAACTATCCTGGCAGAACCTAGTGCCTTGTTATTCCATTCCAAATCCATTTGCATCAAAACTTCTATGTGCAGGCTCAGACCATGACCTCACGCAAACAGCACAAACTGCAATATTGATATCTGCGCAACTGTACTAATTATGGAAAAAAATACTATACTCAATATTAAAGTAAGCTTACTATCCTTGGAGGCATATGTTCATACTTCTAAAGAAACAAAAATTAACATAAGGTCCAAAGTCAGTATTTGTCTTGTTTGATGAATACAACATGTGTTTTACAGAGCTCTTATAAAAATTGTTAAATTAAATTGAAACTCCCAAAGGGAATAATTGGACACTGGAGCACATACAATAGCCCTAGATACAGAACAATGTTTTCTGTCTGTGAGCTCTGTAGTCCCTGGGGTGATGTCCAAGTGACATTTCTGTTAACAGACCGAGAGGAAGGGGAGGCTCTGAGTGACAGGGGCACTGTCACCTTCAGCATGTTAGGTCACTGCCTCATGTTCCCCGTTGATGTAGGAAGCTACCGCTCTGACACTGAAGTGTATCGCTTTAAAACATATTCAAAAAGATCAAAACAGGAAGAGAAGTGAGTTTTCAAGTAAAATATGACTGAATTAACTGAAGCAGAAAGAGGAACTGGTGGGGACTGACTGGAAGGGGCCACCTCTTTCTCACTTTCGTCTTCCTTTTTTGGTCTGTGGTTTTGCTCACTTTGCTTATTTAAGTTTGATCTGTTTTTATGTAAACAACATTTCCAATGTCTATAAGGCATGTATAAACTACCCAATGGTTTATATGTCCAATATGCTTCTGTATGAATGCTTATGTTCCTTTGAATGTTGCTGGATAACATGAAGCAAACCGGTGGATGCACATGTCTACATTTCAAATGTATTGCAATCCAAAATTTCAGTGTTGGAAAATTGGAAATTTTATGATGACCCAACTTCTTTGACATTCTTTTCAACATGTTCGTTCATTTTCAGCACACTTTTGCTTGATCTGTTTAAACCAGCAGATATTTTCCATGAAATACACATTATATTTGTGCGTCTGGAGTTTTGAAATGATGAGCTTGAATAACCTGGACTTTGTGACCAGGCCCACTGCTTGGGAAACATTGATAGAAAGCTTGTAAAGTATGGGTATGTCAAATTTGTCTTAATTATTCATAATTTAACAAAATGTATTATTTATGGACCTTTAATGGTATAAAGTAAAAATAAAATTATTTCCCATTAGCCGCAAGCAGGAGGTCAAAGACGTCATATTTGTAATTTAGTTTGTTGCATATTCTTCAGGTTTGAAGGGCTGTTTGATGACATGTTCAAAAATAAATTACAATACTCCACAAATACAAACAACTTGGTCATGCTAACATATGAATAAAAAACTCAAAAGATTTTTTTTTGTCTTTTTTTAAATTCCCTACCTTTTACGGTACAGAAATCTGAGAAAATAATCAGGGTGCTTATATTCATAAATAATGTGGTCTATTTGTCAAAGGATTTGTGTGAAAGGGGGCCCTTACTGCCCCAACATGTGTGAAAATGCCTCTGGAACACGGTAAATGTAATTGTTCAACAACCAAGCTTACCAATATGAAGATTTAGTTTTTATCTGTTAACCACAGCATGCCTTTAAATTATTAACAAATGTATTTATTTTACTGTAAATGGTCAAATCCGGGTTAGTTTGTTGTGGCCTTGAAAGTAAATCTACACAACATACAGATTTACATAAGTTCTTTGCTCAGCATTGTGAAGGTTCAGCACAATACACTTGTAATATTAATTAATTCAAAAGTTTTTGAGCAATGGAAAAGTGACGTAAACTATTGCTTACATTACATTCACTTGGTGGCCCACATAGCCAGGAGGACCAGGTTTTTTAAATTGATCACAACAGATAAACGATGAACACTTGATCAGATGGCATATTAATAAATGGATTAGTACTGTAAGTAGCCAGCAGAGGGCGATCTGGTATAAGCAAAATAATCATTCATGTCTTGTGATCTTTTTGTGAGTGCATTCTTTTGCTATTTTGATTATAATTATGATGATTACTACCTGTACATTTTGAGCATAATTAAGCTTTAATATCCTTGCTGTGTTTGGGAACAACACTGAATCCTTCAGACCTGCAGTATGAACACGCATTTATTTTATAGTTCCCCAAAACAAATACATGCAAATGTTGTAAAACGCAATGTTAATTCTGCAGAATGCAGAAGGCCGTTATCTCCTTGATGCAGAGCAGCGGCGTCACTGGGTTCACTTGTGTCACATGTCTGCTTCCTTCCTCTTTATAAGATGACTAGCCAAATGTAGGTTTCCAAGAACTCATTCAGTCTTTCAGCCACAAACACTTGAGCTCCCCGCAACACAGCATCTGACAGATATGAAAAATGTGTGTTTCGCTTCGTCTCTCAGCTATCAAAGTGCCAAACGGATCTGCTCACACTCACACAATTGAGTATTGTGCCACTTGTCATGCAGGCTGAAACAGGATTGATTCCACACCAAAATGAAAGCTCAGTTGGTGGTGACTACTATACTGAACATATGGGCTGTAAATCTGTTTTCTTACAGCTATCATTATCCAATGTCCAATCAAGATGCCATTGACTAAAGTCATGTCAGAGAGAAGAGCCTGGCAAGAGCAAGTTTATGTCAACGTGTTAATGTGTTTATCATCAAGACTATGTCAGATGAAGGCCAAGTCAAGACCAGGACCATGGCACGTCAAGACCAAGAAATGGGCTTTAGATTGGCCTCAAAACCTAGACTACTCTGTTGTCTGTGTTTTATTTTGTTTATTTTGTTTGTGTGTACTTCCTTATATAAGGGCATCCTTATTTTGTGCACTGGTTCATCTTTTATAATTATATCATCTCTAGTTACAGGCGTGCTCCAAAACAATAATGCCTTTTGTCCCCTCCACATAGCTCCAATAGTCTGTAAAGTATTGACTCCCACAGGTCTCACAAATGCAAAACCCACTGATATACATCATGCCACACATACACATATATAACTGGACTATTTATATTCTTTGATGTGGCTTGCCCTGACAGCGGAAAAAGGCCAAAAACGGTTAAACTGGGTTGCCCCCCTCAGATGCCAGGCTGCAGCTCGTTTCCTTGGTAACAGAGGAGTTTGGCTGGCAGCCAAACCCTGCAGTGTGAAGTCCCACTGCATCGAAGCAGGCCTAAATATACACCCATTGCTTCTCTCTCTTCTGTCACACACGCAGACTGCAGAGACGGTCTGGTGATTCACAACACGAGCATGTCCACAAATGGGCATACCCCATCTACTGCACCACATTCACAGGCTCCACTCAGTGCGCACAAACAGGGCAGTAAACAAACACAAATGTACAAACTACACACATTACACACAATGTAACCCCCTCCCCTCTCTGACGGACTCATTCAATCCGCCGCACCCTAATGCTCATGTGATTTAGTCTTACCACTGCCAACACCACCACAGCGGCCACTCTCGGTGCTAAATTGAGGTGACATTCATGGCAAGTGACGCAGCTCTCCAGTCTCTCCATTCTGGTGAATAATGAGCTAATCATGTGTTGGGGGTCGGAAGCATTGAGTGGAACAGCACACACGTTATATGTTAGCTTCCTGCGGGGGCCCTGCATGTGTTTGGGTTTGCCTTGACATGGATGTCCTTGGTCTAAATTTGAACAACAGGATTATTACAGGCTCCAGGTTAGGGCAGTCCATTGACCGGTGTTTTATTTGTAAGAGGACTTTGATAAGGGGTGAGTCATGGGGCCAGTGTAGGTAACAACTGATGTCACTGTTAAAGTCTCAGTGGTAGAGTGGTTGTCCTTCAAGGTAGGTGGTTCGATTCCCGCTCTCCCCACAGTTCATACTGTTGTTGTGTCCTTGGGCAAGACACTTAACCCACCTTGCCTCCAGTGGTGTTCCAGCTGTAACACTGGTGAATGGAAGCTTTATGTAAGTCGCTTTGTATAAAAGCCTCTGCTAAATGACTAAATGTAAATGTAAATGTAAATGTGGAAAATCCTACTGGGAAAGTATCTATTCCTCTATTCCAACACTGAATAAGTCTGCTTACAGCGAACCAGCACAAAAAAGGAGCGCAGAGGGAAAGAAAGAGGAAAAAAGTGAAGTAAGCTGAAACACAAATAAATACTGGCCAAGTATTTACATAATGTTTAACAAGGTGGAGATAATTTATAAAATTTTATTACATTTGCAAACCCACTGTCAACCTAAAGCGATAAGGATGGATGGTACTGATTGTACATATTTAGTTACTGAAGAAAGAGTACTGTGTGAGCTAATCTCTAAGAGATAAAAGGGCCTCTTGCAAATGCCCCTAAAAATAAATGTGACTATGTGACTATGAAAATATGTGTTTACTCCATAACAGACACTTTCAAAAAAGCACACGAGTCAGTCCCTTTAAAAAACGTGCTTCTAATTGACCTTTACTTGATGGGTTGCTGGTGCCTGAAGGCAGTAGCTCTCACAGCAGCATGTGGTCAACTGCTCCTTTGAAAGATAAGAAGAAAATCCAACTTAGCGGTGAATTGTAAACCAGTTAAAAAAAACCTGTCATGTCTCTGCAAATGATTTGGTTCTTAATTTGAAAACCTATTCAACACATCTTTTCGGGGAAATGCTTTGTCTTTCTCAGTCTTTTGATTGATTTGATTTTGTCCAAGAGGAGAGCAGTGTAGAACATGAGAGAACATGAGGCCAAATGGAGCCACTCACGTGCTCAGACAGGGCCCTACACAGGGACACCTAGAAAGACATGTCAAAGAGTAGGGTCTGAGAGGCCACCAGCTCAGTATTTTTGCGTAATGTTCTATTTGAATAAGGTTGCAACCCAGTCTCACAAATCTAATGTTACTTTATTATATAATGCATGTGCTCAGTTGATTACAAAATGTTGCAAATATATCAATATTCACTTTAAATAAATGACAAAGTGAACATTTTGTTTTGTCAGATGTTTTTTTTTTACGTAATGTGGCTCTATTACATACTTTTCTGTTACCAAAGAGTATATCTTACGCATATGAGTGTAGCTTCTCGTTAACCAATTTGAGGTAACTTGTGCTTTGTTACTATAACTGGTTAAGTTTGGGGAAATACCACTGAGTCATGTGATGTAGATGTCAAACTTTATCTAGCTATTTTATTAACTAATTCAATTTTATGCAAAACTCTTTCAATTTCTCAACATAACTATGTTTGATTTTATATAGATATTATATTTTATATATATTAGATTTTGTTCTCTTAAAATAATCCAAACACCCATATACCTCAACTTTCCGAGAGTCAGATGCGGGCTTAATTTGAGGCTGATCCTGCCGGGAACTCTTTTATTTTTGACATGGTGTGTTCCGATAACTTGCTTGGCTCTGGTAACTCTAGGGGAAAATGTATGTCTGCATCTTAATATTCTATGCAAACTATTTTTGCATAGAATTTTGCAAGAACACTCAGTGGTAGAGCGGTCGCCCTATAACCGTCTGATTCCCGCTTTACCAACAGTACCTACTGTTGTTGGGTACTTGGGCAAGACATTTAACCCACCTTGCCTCCAGTTGTGTTCCAGCTGTAACACTGGCTTTGGATAAAAGCGTCAGCTAAATGACTAAAATGTAAATGTAAATTTCAAAATTTCCATGTATCTATTGGTTTTGCAGAAACACCAAATGACACAATTTCTCATAGATTTGGTAAATGAGCTTAGGTGGGAGATAAAAATATGAATAAAATGCACAAAATTATAGACTACTCAGTGGAGAATGTAATGGATTTTACCCAAACCTTCACAGTATTTCAAAAGCATAATGTACTCTTCTTTCACGCACAATTTCTTCAGGTTTGCAAGGCTTCACATCTGCATCTTCTCCAAAAGATGAAAGCCATGTGGAGAAGATTGCTTGTTGTCTTCTCTTCTTCATGGTCCAAAATGTGAAATGCCACTGTGATGCTTAGACAAAAGTTTGTGCTCTACAAGACACCCCGCACCGTAATGGCTCTCATCACATGCCTCCAAATTCACTGTGACCCCCATTTCATCATGGCCGTCCGGCTCCATTGGGGAGCTGTGCGTCAGCAATAATGGGATCTGACGGCTATGTGGGGCCAGTGCCGTGTGAGAAAGGGCCCCGGTGTGGTCCGGCGTCTGGAAGGACCCTGGGAAGAGGAGTGGAGTGCGGTCTACAGACCACCTCCCTCTGCTCTGTATCTCTCCACCACAAACATTCCTCCACATCTTCCACCTCTGAATACCTTTGTCCTCCTTTATCTTCTTTGCTTAGAATTTGTGTTACAAGTACAGTAAATCTACAATGGCATGCTTTTGATTGTTAAGTTCTTGTAAATCATAATGTTTGTGTTTTGGTTTAAAATTGTATTACACAAGTTACTTTACGCCCAAAACATAAAACTCTAACACATATGCACACACATGTTAAAGAATAATAATAATAATACTAATTTTATTGATAACACCCATAAATCATTAATACAGGTACACAACCACAGCATTGTGCCCTTTAATTACCAATATTGGTAATACTGCAATATTGCTGCAATTCCATCTAAATCTATGAATCTATTACACAAAAACATTTTAAGTTTTTTTATAGTAATAACATTGTAGTTTTTTTTTTACATATTATACAATGTGTTTTTCTTTGGAGTTTTTATAACAAAATGCTGCATAATGTCATTAAGTCACAAGTTACTCATTCACAGTTACTGCCTTAAATATGACTTCTGTTGTGAAGTGGTGTGACTGTATAAAGAAGAAAGGGTACATGGAAATAGATTGAAAAAAACTGAAGACACTGAAAGAATGAGTTTTCAAATCTGCATCCATCCCACGTGTTTTCTCCTTTTTCCAACATGGCGTCACCTCCCTCGTGTTTGCCTGTGCCTTTGTTTCACACATCTGCCCCATGCGGTCCAGGCCATGTGGCCAGCAGTTTTGTCCCGCCTCCTACTTGCTGTTTGGCATTCCAATAGTGAGGCATTGTGGGTGGGATTGATCTTTGCAGGGGTCACAGCCCAGGAAGTGACCTGGGAAGTTTTCACAAGATTTTGCCAACATTCAACTAAATACAACCTCTTTACCGTTTAGGGACTATCTGAGAGTCTACTTGGCTGAAAATGTCTTGTACAAAGGGACAATAGCTACAAGTCTAAGAAGTAGGTATATTCTAAACAAGATATGCTGATTTAAGTTGAAGTCCTCTGTCGATGATCTACAGTATGTACGTTCCTAAACACTCCATGGGTCAGGCAACACACACACACTGAGGCTGACGTTTGTGGCTCCAACAAGCCTATCCTCTAAAAAGATCTGTGTGTGGCAAGCCTTTTTTCTCATTCAAGGCGAACAAGTTCACAGCGACACAAAGAGCATGAAAAAAGGAGGGAAAGTGAGGGCGGACAGTTTTTTTTCACCCTTTCTCCTGAAAGTTTTTTTTTTCTCTGTTTGACTTCAAAGCATGGCACTTCAATTCTCGTCATGAATCAAACAATTGTAGAGAAGGCTGTGCTTTTCTTATTCTTTGCAGTTTACTTTGAAGGTCATGATGAAGGAAAGTGCTAAAAAGATGCAGCAGTCATCACGCATGGTTTAAATAAAGTTTGACAGAGCAGCATCACTGACACAGCTGCTTTAGAAGAGCTCCAAGACTTTTAAGGTAAAAGGCAGTGCACACAAGTTCATCACTCCATGGTTGTTTTAGAATGATCATTTGCACGGTAAAATGATCCAATCAGGTCTTCTGTTCTGGCCTCCCTGCTATTCAATTACACAGAAAATAAATAACTGCTTCTCAATATGGGAAAAGGCGTCACTAGAATACACAGACCATCTGCTAATGCTCCATTTGGCTTTCCAGGAACAAGGCTATCTCGGAATAGAAACATCAAGTGGATGGTTGTGTGTTTGCTTTATCATCTGGCTGAGTGCTATAAGTGTCTCTTATCAAATATGCTTCCATTAGAGGGAGAGTGCTTCATATCCTTGTGTGCACACTCATCCTCACACATGCACTTTTTGAAGAACTAACAGAGGACAAACTGAAGGAACGCTAGAGGAAATTCACACTCTTTTTGGAGACTATTCCAGAATAATATCAGGAGCCCCATTTATGCTTTTCCTTGATTGATATTCCTGTCTGTCTTGCATCTCACTTACACCTAAATGGGATGTGAAGATGCATGACAGTGATATGGATTGAGATCGCTTGAGCATAAATGAGGCTAAAATGCAAACGCTTGCCTATAACATAATCCAAAATCTGTCCACCAAGACATGCTCTCTTTTCAGAACATTGTAGTATGTCATGCTAGTATAGTATGTAGTATGTTCAAAATCATGGTGAAATTACACAAATTATTAAATTGAACAAACAAAAAAAGGGAGTAAACAACACTAAAAACTAATACTTTATAGAGGCCAAAAATTAATCGGAAATTAACCCCTTTCAATTGCAATTCAGTTTGGTGAAATCCTTTTTTAAGAACAACTCAAAATTTGACCTATTCTCCTATTTTTATGGCTTTTACATTAATGACAAGCTGCTACAGCATATTACAGTCTTTCCAGGATTTATGTGCCTACAGCATAACAAACATGCAGCCCTACACTTGTTGCTAATGAGTGCTTGTGAGACGCAAGGCATTTCCTCTCTGGCTTTTGGCCTCCTCGGTGCCCCATTAAAGCCCTCATCAATCATTCCATCACAGCCTCAAACCCTCTTCTTTGGCGTGGCTGGCGTTGGATCTAAAGCACCTCTCACTTCCTGAAGCGGTCAGAATTAAGGGCCCATTTTGTTCAGGGCCATTTGAAGAACTTGTTGAGTGCCAGAACCACAGCTCCCTGTATATTTATCCCAGCCCTGTCTGAGCATCGTTTGGTGACATAGAATCTGTCTTGATAATTATGACACTGCTTTAAAGCTGCACTGTGTAAAACGTTTGTTGTATTTAATTGAACAAAAAGATGCACATGTTTTGTATAATTAGGCTACATCGTTATACCACTTTTAAAAATTTTGTCTGTCTTTAAAAAATAGTAGTTTAAAGTTCCATAGAACATAGTTCCACTTTCTGTTCCTGTTTCTATAACTGCCAAACAGAACACAAACTGAGCACTGCTGGAGAAGCGTATTCATATTTCTTTTTGAGCACACATTATTGCGATGGGTATTTTTAAATTAAATAGATTTTGTTATCACAATCAGAGCTATTTTAATGGTTTTGTTCATTAACATCAACATGTCCCTGCAGGGCTACCATTGGTGTTCACATGCTCTATAAAGTGTGAAGTATGGAATTGCAAACTGTACTCTTACCCCCGGATATACCCCACTTTAAAATGTCTTTTATTAATTTCAAACTATGCACTCTATATTTTTATAAGAAATACAAAAGAAAAAAGTATAAATCTATTACTTAAAACTAAGTATAAGATAGCAGTATTAAAAATGTGCACCTCAATTATGATACTGCATACTGTATTTGTCCATCCCTTTTCTTCTATTTAGCCCGAGTATGGGCCATGGAGGCAGCAGTCTAAGCAGAGACGCCCAGACTTCCCGCTCCACAGACACTTCCTCCAAAGGAACACCGAGACATTCCCAGGCCAGCCGAGAGACATAGTCCCTCCAGCGTGTCCTAGGTCTTCCCTGTTGTCTCCACCCGGTGGGACATGCCCAGAACACCTCTCTAGGGAGGCGTCCAGGAAGGCATCCAAAATCAGCTCCTCTCGATGTGGCGGAGCAGCGGCTCTACTCTGAGCTCCTCCTGAGTGACTAAAAGTAGGAACGTAGATCGACCAGTAAATCTTCACAACGACAGACCGATACATAGACTGCATTATTGCAGAGGCTGCACCGATCCATCTGTCAAGCTCCCGTTTCATCCTTCCCTCGCAAAAAAGGACTTTAACTCCTGGATTCCACTCAATACTTTGGTAACACCTTAGAATAGCTCACACAATGAAAGAGTAGTTAAGCATTAATAGATGTGTAGTTAACAATTAATTAGTAAACTATTAATACACACTGAAATATTATTAAAATGTGTAATTTTACATTAGTTTATTGCTAAGACTAAAACATTTATAACAATGTTAATAGTGATTATTAATGTTGGATTAATTGTAATGCGGGAATGAGGACTCAAGTGCGCACAAGACAGTGAAGGTAAGTGATACTTTATTAAAGTACAGATAGTGATAGGAAGCTGGAGAGACAGGCTGAGAGTTGGAGTTGAACCGTGAAGCTGAACCTGGTGCCGAGCCGGTGACTGGAGACCAAGCTGGAGAGCTGGGCTGAGAGTTGGAGTGAGCCGTGGAGCTGCGCCGAAGCCTGGAGCCGAACCGGTGACTGAAGACCAAGCTGGAGAGCTCGGCTGAGAGTTGGAGTGAGCCGTGGAGCTGCGCCGAAGCCTGGAGCCGAACCGGTGACTGAAGACCAAGCTGGAGAGCTGGGCTGAGAGTTGGAGTGAGCCGTGGAGCTGCGCCGAAGCCTGGAGCCGAACCGGTGACTGAAGACCAAGCTGGAGAGCTGGGCTGAGAGTTGGAGTGAGCCGTGGAGCTGCGCGAAGCCTGGAGCCGAGTCGGTGACTGGAGACCAAGCTGGAGAGCTGAGCTGAGCGTTGGAGTGAGCCGTGGAGCTGCGCCGAAGCCTGGAGCCGAGTCGGTGACTGAAGACCAAGCTGGAGAGCTGGGCTGAGAGTTGGAGTGAGCCGTGAGCTGCGCCGAAGCCTGGAGCCGAGTCGGTGACTGGGGCCAAGCTGGAGAGCTGGGCTGAGAGTTGGAGTGAGCCGTGGAGCTGCGCCGAAGCCGAGTCGGTGACTGGGGCCAAGCTGGGTAGCTGGGCTGAGAGTTGGAGTGAGCCGTGGGGCTGCGCCAAGCCTGGAGCCGAGCCAGTGACTGGAACCAAGCTGGGAAGCCGGGCTGAGAATGAAGTCCAAACCTGAGACTTGGAGCGAAGACTGGAGAGAGGACTGAGACAAGAGCTGGAACAAACGCTGGAAACATTCACACAAAGTATGCTGAACGATCTGGCAGGGAAGAGGTGGACAGGAGAGGTTTAAATACCTCACTGATGGTAATAGGTTACAGGTGCTTGGGACAGGTGGCAGTGATGAGATGAAGGAGAGAGAAGGAAAGTGGAGTGGATCCCTGAGAGACACGGAGTGGATCTGACAGAACCCCTCCCTCAAGGAACGGCACCGGACGTTCCAATTGACTGCCCGGGGTGTGAAGAATGGAAGTCCCTAATTAACTGTGGATCGAGAATGTGGCGTGCAGGAGCGTTAAATCCACTCTGCCGAGCAAGCGTCCGAAGGTCAATGGAATAATCCGCCACTGAACGAGATCCCTGTTTTAGTTGAAAAAAGGCCCCTGGCCGCCGCGCCCTCCTGATCCTCAGCGTCAAACACCTTCCGGAGTTCAGTAGATAAGGATTGGAAACTAGAGCAGGCTGGAGTACCTCTCTCCCACTCTGCGGTTCCCAGAGACGCGGCGCGCCGTAAGATGATTAATGACAAATGCCACCTTGGCTTTTTCTGTGGCAAATGTGTGGGGTTGCAGAGCAAACAGAATTGAACAGTTAACCAGAAAGGGATTACAACCACCTGCCTCTCGAGTAACGCTTCTGGAATCCCGACCGAGGCTCCTGGACCGGAATCGGTTGAACCACCGGGGAAACAGGATCTGAAGGTGGAACGGAGACCCGACTCTCTGTGGTCTTCGGAATACTCGATAGCTGAGAAGTCAGGAGATGGATCTGATTTGACATGGCCTGGAATGCGTCCTCCTGTTGAGACACAATCTGCTGGAACCCGCGGAAATAGTGTTCATTTGGGCTTCATGATGCTGGAGAGTTTCTTCAATGAGGGTAAATCGATTTATTACTTTCTCTGCTTTGGCTGAGTCCATCTTGGCCAGATCGTTCTGTAATGCGGGAATGAGGACTCAAGTGCGCACAAGACAGTGAAGGTAAGTGATACTTTATTAAAGTACAGATAGTGATAGGAAGCTGGAGAGACAGGCTGAGAGTTGGAGTTGAACCGTGAAGCTGAACCGAGACCTGGTGCCGAGCCGGTGACTGGAGACCAAGCTGGAGAGCTGGGCTGAGCGTTGGAGTGAGCCGTGGAGCTGCGCCGAAGCCTGGAGCCGAACCGGTGACTGAAGACCAAGCTGGAGAGCTGGGCTGAGAGTTGGAGTGAGCCGTGGAGCTGCGCCGAAGCCTGGAGCCGAGTCGGTGACTGGAGACCAAGCTGGAGAGCTGAGCTGAGCGTTGGAGTGAGCCGTGGAGCTGCGCCGAAGCCTGGAGCCGAGTCGGTGACTGAAGACCAAGCTGGAGAGCTGGGCTGAGAGTTGGAGTGAGCCGTGGAGCTGCGCCGAAGCCTGGAGCCGAGTCGGTGACTGGGGCCAAGCTGGAGAGCTGGGCTGAGAGTTGGAGTGAGCCGTGAGCTGCGCCAAGCCTGGAGCAGAGTCGGTGACTGGGGCCAAGCTGGGTAGCTGGGCTGAGAGTTGGAGTGAGCCGTGGGGCTGCGCCGAAGCCTGGAGCCGAGCCGGTGACTGGAACCAAGCTGGGAAGCCGGGCTGAGAATGAAGTCCAAACCTGAGACTTGGAGCGAAGACTGGAGAGAGGACTGAGACAAGAGCTGGAACAAACGCTGGAAACATTCACACAAAGTATGCTGAACGATCTGGCAGGGAAGAGGTGGACAGGAGAGGTTTAAATACCTCACTGATGGTAATAGGTTACAGGTGCTTGGGACAGGTGGCAGTGATGAGATGAAGGAGAGAGAAGGAAAGTGGAGTGGATCCCTGAGAGACACGGAGTGGATCTGACATTAATGCTTTGTAAATGATGAAAGAAGGATTAATTATATTATAAATACTCAGCTAATGCTTAATAGTGTGAGTTATTTTTAAGTGTTACCAATACTTTTATTAGTCCAAGAAGTGATTGGTTGGATAGGAATGGAGTATTGTTGTATAGTCATCTAGTATCTTAAAGACAAACTCAAAAAGACACAATCTAAATAGAAAGCATTTACACAGGTACATTTAATAACTCTTCTTGTCCACCAAAACCCTAAGATTGGCAAAAATTAGATACTATTTAGAACTATACAAACAAAACAATTTTGGTTTTTAACATGTATATTTTTAGCCATTACATTTTAAGCACTTATTTTGCATAAATCTTTCTTACAATTTTACTTTTTAAATAAAGTAAATAAATTTGAGCTTTTAATAGATTTTAATAATACATTTTAAAGTATTTTAACTTATTTTTATCATGTATTTTTAACATTTACTTTTAACTATATAATGCCTATAATTTATTAAATTATAGGCATGCATTTTAACCATAATTCTATGCATTCATGTAAAGCAGGGTTGTAAATAAACTTTTCAAATTTTAAGTAAGCAACCCCATAACATTAAATGATCAAATACATACCAACTCAAATATGCTTATAACACAGGTTTCTCAGTATCTAATGTTATATTTTATATGTTAGTTTATTTCATCCATGTAAATATAATTACTAATATAAAACTGGGCATTTTTTTTAGGATATTTAAATAATCATAAATATGCTTTCTCTGGCAAGTTTTGTATCCGTTTTTTAACAGTCTAAGACATAGATACACTTTACCCATTTAAACAAGTAACTTTACCCAACCGTTGATTTGGTCAATTTCTGTCACCGTTTTAGGCGCGCACAGCAGCGCATCCTGGCTGCTGTCACAACCTGCAACCGCCAAGCGCAAACCAGGAAATGGGCCCTTGCGCAGATTGCCGCAACAAATGCATTGTTCCTCCTGGATCCAAGGTTTGACTATCGGTCAAATTCTCCTTTTACAGTACTCTGCCATAGACTTTCCTGGGAGGCTGAGGGGTGGGATCCCCCTGTTGTTGGAACACAACAATCCAGAGGTACTGTCTGATGTTGCAGAGGCGTCTCAGCTAAGACCCACAACAGCCACTAGCATAATAAAATAGCTGGTAAAAATATAATGTGTGTGAACTTAGGATCTTCCAATAATGCTTTATTCAATTGAGCAGTACTTTCCTGAATGTTACCATCTTAGCATTACTAGCAAGCAATTGATAATTTTGTGACCTATGCTTTACACTTTACAGTCACTTCTAGCTCTGTAAACAACATAACAACGAAAAACCTTCAAACACTTTATGAAACCTTTTGAATGTCAGTGTGTTCATACATGACACATAGACATAAATAAAATACCCATTTCCAATTCCCATTACTATATCCGGATATTACATTCCCAGGACTATGTGTGTGTTATGTGCATTTGGTATCTACAAATCTCTGGACCAAAACAAGATTCCTGTCAAGGCCGCTATATATCTATACATTTACTAAAACCAGTCTTTTAGTGCTTTAACCATCTGTGGTTGTTCTCAACTGAGCCCATGGGAATATAATATTGGCTATGGCGCATATAAAAACATTTAGACACTGGGGGAAATGGTAAAGGTTAGAGAAGCAGGGCTTGGTTTAATCAAGAAAAATGTCTGTAGGCATGATAAAAATGATATACGGTATTTCTCTTTCTTCCTTTCATTGCTTTATATTTATTTAACATGTTCTTTGCTGAGGGGGCCTATAGTACTGCATTGCAAGATACATTCTGTGTTTGTGTAATTTTAAGATTAGACTTCGTCAGAAATAACCTTGTTTATGGTTATGGCAAGATATTGCGGTATTTTCTATCATAAGAAGAAGATTTTTATTTTTCTGAACATGCTCAAAAACGCTCTTCATAATTTTGGGGTAAATCAAACTCAGATATTCTGCAGTGTCTGGTGGCAAAGTGCTGGATTTTAAGTCCCATTCTTTACACCAACCTGTCGTTTGCCTATTGAAAAACAAAACCAAAAAATTAGCTAAATCATAGACTGAGTGTGACCATTAATTGTTTTCACAGATAATCAAAGAACAGTAAAAGATACCTTCAGTGTATGTTTTACTCTCTTTGCAAGAGTAAAAAAAAAATATATATATATATATATACAATATATTCTGATAGATTAGGGTCTGTTTATTTTACAAAGCTTTTCTTAAATTCGACTTTGATGTGTACATTGGTAGGGACATCACAGGCTGTGGTTTTATCCACAAAGCCAAGAACAGATTAGGTTTCACTACAGTTCTGTGTTTATGTGCCATTAGGGGCACTGAGGTGAGCTAAACCAAGTAAAAAGTATCTATACCATCTTATGATGGAATTACAGATTTATCAGTCAGCGCTATCATTGTTTTTGACATACACTCAGATACCAGATAACAGGACTATAGACGACAGCGTCATTGTACTGCCTACCTAAGTTGATAACAGTAAGTAAGTAAAATTTATTTGTATAGCATCTTTCTCAGACGCCAGCTGTCACAAAGTGCTGCACACACAAATAGTGGAGGATCCTTGGGAATATATTAAAGTGTACAATTAGGTACTTTATAAAGCTATGTATTGCAGTGGTTCTGCCTTGGTTTTTCTGCCTGGACTGATTGACTGAACGTGTCTGAATGTAATGAAAATGCAAGTCACATTTAATTGTCACATTAATATTGTAAAAACAGGTTCCTACTATCCCTATCCATTTTATGCCCTGATTTATTAGTGAGGACACTTTTTCCACTTTCAGATAAAGGCAGGGACATGTTCCTAGTGTACCTACCCCACACAAGTTACATTGTTTTGCTTAAAAAGTAATCTTCACATACCACAGTTGTTTCTTACTACTGATGCAATCATAAATTAAAAATCAGCAATAAAAGTGTGAACCCCAGCACATGCTCCAGGAACAGGTTGTTCTCTGTGTGAGTGGGGACATGTGAGCAAAGGCCTGGCAAAGCGGAATCGCTGCATCTCTGATCTCTATCTCCCTATGTGTGGGGCCCCTGAGCATTCCCTCCTCCATCTTCCTCGTGTTGCCCCTCTTTAGCTCGATGCTCTTTAATGGCAATGTAACCCCGCATCGCTCCATCTGTTAGCGTCACTGTCTTTCATCTCCCTCCCTGTCTACCCTGTCTTCCCTCTCTCCCTGCATGGCGCCCCTCGATGCATCACAGGGTTCCCGCCACTTACAGCTTAAATCTTGTTTCACGGCAACTGGCTCTCAATGAGGGGCTCGGATGGTGCCATTAGATTAGGGAGATAGGGAGTTCATGGGGTTCGAGTGAGAGGAATACCTAAGTCATATAAGAAGACAAAATGTATATATATATATGGATAGAATGAATGGATATATAGACCTACTAAATGTCAGTCACACACAATTGACAAAGCTTTGAAATTGATCAAATAGATTTTTATAAAGATTATGCATTGCCAAGTACAGCCCATGCAAATTGGTTGATTTGGTTTCAAGCCATTTTGAATCATATCTAATTTTCCTTACTCCATTGGTTTGTTGAGTTTATGGAAGATCATTTGAACAGACCAACAATCATCATCAACAATCGTCAACCAAAAGAAGACAAAAATGTATTTATAGAGCACATTTTTGTTTAATACAAATGTTGTAGCACAGAACAAACTTGGAAGAAAGAAAACATTTTGCAACCAAGAGATGCAATCCATAAAAAGGTTAGTCACACCAACTTAGTTTACTTTTCTTGAAGTGAATGTTGTTTTTTTGTTGTGTTCATTTTTTATATTATCATTTCTTTTAATTTAGATAACAGTCACTGCTGTTCTGTCACTGTTTGTTGAGCCATAAGGAAGTGCACATAATGGTATGTGATATTACAGTGACATCCAACCTCCAACATCCTGTCTGGCCAGAAAATGGATCTGGAATCCATTTAGAAATCATATCGGGCCCATTGCAAGCATTGGGGCAGGTGATTAAAATTAAAATTTTGGCTTCTTTATTTGCCGTAGCCATTTAATAGGCCATATAATGTAACTTTTAGGCGTGTAACAAGTGGGGCATTACCTGAAAAGACAAAGCAACTCAACCTTACATGAGACTATTGCCACATGACACCAAAAAGTCTTTGTGTGCGATTTTTACCACTTCTTGCCAAATCAATGTCAAGTGTGTTGCATAACCTCCAACCATTTCCCACGGGTTTTTTATAGGCCTGATGCGGGTGGCTCGGATGACTCCAATTGTCATTTATTTTGGCAAATATGTGCTGCATTCTTCTGCAAGGTTCACTCACAAGATCATTTTACACCTCGTTAGGCCGAATGGGCTTAGCAGCACATTATTTGTCAAACTATTAAAGGCACAAATAAGAATGATAAAGCTTAGTACAAGTCTTCGATATAAGATTGATTTCTCAATGAGAAGCTTTTGCAAAGTGTCAAGATACAATTGATTATTTACATTTGTTTGAGCCGTACAAAACAGACTTCATGATCATATAATATCCCTTCACACAGACTCACATTGCTTTTATAAGTCATTGATTATTTGACAGCTAAATGGGCCTTTTATTGTGCTCTCCTGCTGCAGTTTGATAAGCCCCCAGCCCATGTGTATGTTAGTCCAGACTGGCCGCTGCAACCCGTGACCCCACAGCGCCATTAGGAAGGGGATGCATGTTAAAGAGCTTTCGTCTGGTTGAACCCTGTCTCTGCCACCCACTAAGTCAGTCTGACATTGCGTTCATGTACACTGTGTGCTCATGCTCTGTATGTCCCAATCTATCCTCTAAACATGTATATGTTTGTGACAGTCAGGGAAAATAAATAGGAAATTATTACTTTAAAGGTTTACTGTTGAAGTTTCAAAAAATCCATTGATGATCCATAATAACACCAGTGGCCATGCAGTGGATCGTCTTAGTCTGGGTGGTCATATAGAAGATGGGGGTTTCAACATTGGACCACTCCACCTTATAAGCACAGTGGGTCATAGACTTTTACAGCCAAAAGAAAGGTCTTTTTGCTGCTTGTCATAGGCAAGAGAAATTCTTTACATACTATCAGTTCATGTATTAACATTTAAATGGATTCAAATGGCAGCCTTTACAAAGCAATTTTCTGGTAACATCGGCACTCAAAGCTCTTTACATTAAGCGCCCATTCATCAAACATCACAAAGGACAAAAGGAGCTTATTTAGCCACAGACCTAGGCTATGTCCACACGAAGCCAGTGCATCCCCTATCCGATCTTGAGACGGCGTCGTCTCAGGAAATATGTACGTACAAACGAAACCACTGAGACCGGCTGAAAACGATGTAGTATATATGCCAGACCAGTATGGGGCGCTGTAATTCTGCCACAGATATACGCTATACACGGAGAAGAAGACTTTGAGCATGCGCATAACCCTTCGCGCTGCAGAAGAAGACGAAGACCTAAATATTTATTTTCTAATAAAAACAAGTTCTCAAATTGTTGCAGTCATTTATTTTGAGTGTAGTAATTGGTGCCCTCCTGTTTGTTGTTTGCTCTTCAATATACGGACTGAGTTCTGAGTGCTTTGGACATGCGGAAATTCTCTCTCCATTCATTTTCTCCTGGTTGCTCTCCTGGTTCTCTTTCGCGGTGGATCTAAGAGCATGTGGCGTATGGTGTTGTCCATTATCGCTTGTAGCTCACCACAACTGCATAGAAGTAATAGATTTTGCTGTAATAAAGCTAGTAGGCTTAGTAGCTTCTACAGCACGAACTCAATCACGTAGTCCGCCATTATTGTTGTTGCTTTTACGTGTGACGAGGCCGACACGTAATGCGATGACATCATCGTTTTCACAAAATATACGGATTGGCTGTACACACGACACCGCAAGGGTTCTATCCACTTTAGAACCCGGTTACAGATAATAGCGGATTCAGTCTCCCAAAACGCCGGATCCGTGTGGACGAAACGCCAATACGATACAAAATGTATATGGATACATTGATTCGCGTCTCCGTGTGGACTGCCCCCTAGAAAAACTCCATTATGTTACACAATATACCACTGATAGTGGCCGGTAAATGGCCATGAAAGTGAGATAAAGATGACAAACATCTCCAAACTCTGACATCCCTAACAAGTTCTTTAACTTTGCTCTAACATGTTAATTATGCAAAGTAGCCATGAGGGGACGTGCAAACGTAATATGTGTGTTGTGTTGGTGGCACGTTAGCAGAGTAGTTAGCACTCCTGCCTCACAGCAAGAAAGTCCTGGGTTTGCAGGGCCTTTCTGTGTGGAGTTTGCATGTTCTCCCTGTGTCTGTGTAGGTTTTCTCTAGCCTTGCCAGCCGCAACTAACTCTTTTCCTATTCTATACAAAGAAGTTAATCTGGTACTCTGTTGCTTGCACTGGATTTCAAGGGCGGGGTTTACAAGTATTATGTTCAGAGAAACGCCGGACGTGACGTGAAAAAAGACGGCACTACACAGCCATTTGTCAAGCCACGTTAGCGCTGCTAGTTAACATGACCAGCAGTAGTTAAGACACCAGAACGGTTTCATTGTTTTTATACTGGTTATCCAAAACCGAGGCAAAAGCAGAAATAAACGGCCTCTTGAATGTTCAATGTTCTGGATCAGCCACGCAAGCCGAGTTACTTGTGTATGACGTAGCCATCAAACCACACCCTGCTGCAGACAAACGGCTTTTGATTGGTTCAGCCGCAAAAACGAGGAGGAAGGAATTTGCTATGAGAAAGGTACCAGACCGTTCTGCTTGTGAAAAAGAAAAAAAAAACGGTCTGGTATAATAGGCTAGGTTTCCTCCGTGTGCTCGGTTTCCCCTAACACTAAAGACATGTACGATATAGGACTACAGATGGAAATGAGCTGTTAAACTATAATCTGGTACAAGCTTCTCTGCTCCATCTTAATGTACATTGTATGTTGTCCTAAAGAAATAAATACATTCAAAAAACTTTTTTTTTCTATGAGACTGATAATGTTTAGAATTGAGCTTGAGTGAATTGCAAATAAAATCCATTTATATTTTGTCCTTCTAAGGTGAAACGTCTTGTAGTAATATTTCTTCAGTCGCCAAACACCTTGATGCACCTGATGATTCACAAGTTCCAAAAGAATTTCTCACTTAACCTTTATCTTGGCATCTTGGTAGGTGAACTTTTCCATTGAAGACCCTGAGTGGTGTCCCATTGTCCCAAAAATGATTTTTGCTCTGGGGATAATAAATTTATCTGAATCTGAATCATCAAAAAGTTGATTTCTGAGATGGTTCTGTAGAAAATTGCAGTTGGGCTTGAGCACAACATTGAGAACATTTATACTGATGTATAAATGAAATACACTTATCCGAAATAAGTAATTTAAAAGTCAAGAGAATCTAGTAAAAGAAACTATTAATACTTCTTGTTCTTACAACAGTCCAGAGCAAAATAACTAACAACTGCTGATAAAGAAGCACATTTGGCTTTCTTTCTCAAACACTTGCATAAGGGTGTACCGCATCCATGAACTAAACCGTAGTGATGGGTAACCAATCATGTGAGGACAGACAAGGATCAAGGAGAGGACAGACGGAGAGCCAATGAAAATGTGTGACAGTAGGAGCATTTGGATGCATTTAAAATAACTGTGAAAACACAAAGGCAGAATTTACAAGATTGAGGTGTATCGAGCAATATATTGATAATAGAAAATAATTAAAACATATAAAGTTATTTTTTTCACTTTTGAATTCTTAAGTACAAAGGATATATTAAATTAAAATTGTATGAAAATATACAAATTATTAAGTCAAAACAAAATTTGACTGAAATATAGTGGTAAAATGGAGAGTAGTTTGGGAGCCAGAAGAGCAGGCTCTTCTTGGTGAGCTGAGTTAAATGGCTCACTAAAAAGACCCGTAATTCCCATCACTACTAAACCATTTTTATTTTTTTTAATTCATCTCCTAACTGGGGTTGTTCATAGACAACAGCTTGTCCCTTCAAGGCTACTGTAGGTGTTCAAAGACTGTAGAAAGGAGGAGTGTCAAGTGTAGACCCCAGATTCCCCCACTATCATTATCACAAAGAAAACTGGATCTTCCTTTGGCCTTTCACTTCCAAATAGTTAGAAAGGCACAACAGATGAGACAAATGTGAACTGATGCAAGATAGAACTTGTTTGAACCAATTTTACTGATTTAGGCTACAGACAGAATTGATCACTGGTCAGGTCGGGTAGAAATTAGGCTTCCCATCCTGGCCAGTCATGAGGATTGTCTCAAAACAGGGACAAATAATCATTAATTAAGGGAATGCAGCCTTCATTTCAAAATGTCTACTGCAATGCAACTTTTTGCATCCCCTTTGGTCAAACAGCTTTCAGAAAAGGTGTCATCTGTTGAACAAGTGAAGAGGTTGGTTCAATAGTGAGTCATTCCACCTCTTTGTCTTGTGCCCTCACAGCAGTACATTGCCATTACTTATATTACAGAAGCGTAGTATTAATTTCCAAACACATCCACAATAATCACTCCAGACCACATCATGCTTTTGCATTTGTTTACGAGTATGTATTTAAACAATAATCTTTTTTCCACTGGCAGTGACCTTTAGATTTAGTAGTGTTAGATATAAGATCCAGCACAGCTTCTTACACATGTAAAAAAAATGTAGCCAAAATGTTATAAGGTCTTTAGTCTGCAGCACAGACATCTGCATGAGTCTTGTCAGTAACAGACCATTACACCTGCCTTGAATGAATTTATGTGCTGTGATGGTGTAATACAGGCTACATCAGCTTTGAGCCCAAATGGTGGTAATTTATTTCTCATGTAGCAGCCTTTGTGTATCATTTTTATGTTCGTATTCTTTTGAGTGTACAGTTATTGTGAATAGAGGGCCTTTGTTACTAAACCTGCGGTGGCCTATCTCTCAGTAGGTTTACGTGATATAAGGAAAAAAAAATCAATAATTTCTTAATCCAACCAAAATTACATTGAATGAAATGAAAGCAGCAAGAGAGGAATAACTCTTGTTTATAAAGCCTACATGTCCTACAGACCACGCATGGCCCTCAGCGCTCAGTGTGTGTTCTGTTCTCTGCACCAGGCTTCGATCCAGAAAACAAACAGTATAACATAACTATAGACAGTAAAAGAAAGAGGTTGAGCAAAGCAGCTACCTTCAATCTCAATAACTATTATAACAAATTATATGAAAGAAGGGAGTATCCAAAGTGCATGTAGCAAAGGTTTTTTCTTTCTACAATATGTGTGATTTAAACTTCTGTAACACCTTCATTTCTATTAGGGTTGGATGTTAGCAAAAGCTATCAAGTATTTGAAAAAACATGCTCATTTTGTGGTGTTTTACTTTCATGGATCATTTCAAAGCACCAGGATTTTAAGGAAAGATATACAAGATAAGTAGCCTAAATAAATCAATAACCTAATGTGTTATTGCCTACAGAGACAATAGTGCTCTGCATCAGTCTCTAGCTACAACTCTAGTTTGACTTCAGTGCAAGCCTTTTTTCTACTGGAGTAAAATAAATAAATAAATAAATAAAGAATGCTGTCAATTCTGTTTGGAAACACAGCTAGCGTTAGCAAGAGCTATTTACAGTTGTAGAAAAGGTTGGTGTCTTACATAATTGTAAATAAAACATGCGCTTTTTATTACAATACAATTACAATAAAACATAACGTTTGACATTTAAAAGTGAGAGCCCAAAATGTAAAATAAGTCTGGTGCACCTGTCTGTTATGGCAGCTGTAGCCTATATGGTCATACCTCCAGCCTTTTGCACCAGTACAAAGTTCACTTCAGTAGAAACACAAGTCTAAGAGGGGTTACCCAAACCATGCCATGCTGACCGTGAGCTTTGTGTGAGGCAGCCACCCATGGTCGGACGGCAGGGCTGAGCAAGGGTCATAGATCACTAAAGTGGCCGCATTAACTTGTAACTAAGTGTGAGTGAAGTGTCTAACCCAGACAGCGGCCTGGCTCCAGTCAGTGGAATAAATCAAGCTTTTGGAGGAGATTGTAGACAGAGGGGACGGCTGCTGAACAATCAGTTTAGGCCTCAACGGTGAAACAGACAAGGTCACAGGATGACCCCTGAAAAGATGAGAGGGGAAGATGACAAAAGAGGAAAGAAAGCTGGGGTTTTCTCTCTGGAGATATCGGGGAAGGCAAAACAAAAGGGGAAAGAATGCAAGAGTAAAATGCACAAGATGGACTCTAAAGATGTGGTGCATCTTAAAGGGATGGAGACAGTGGAGGAACAGCGGGCGGGGCTGGAGCCACTGACCTCACCAGTGACCTCTGCTTTAGAGTTTAGTTAACACAAGAAAGCTTATGTTCAGAAACAGAGAGTGGGTAGTAAATGTGTTTGCTGCCAAATTAGCGGTAAATCTTTATTACAGGTTCATGTACAAGAAAAGAAGCAGTTGCAATTAAAACGCTTCGGTATTTACCTTTAAGTACCTCATTCAAACACATTGGTTTCAAGTGCTTTGATCTGGGACTAAAGCCGAAACTGAATGCTGAATTCATGAATGCGACTTTCTCTGTTAATGCTTTATTACAAAAAAGGTTCTAGCTTGACCAATCGTCTCCTAAATCACGTTTAGAACATGTCTAAAAACCTCAACTTCTCTTTCTCACCATTGTCTACCAGTTTTAGGAACAGGAAGTATCGAAACAAATGGCTTCTTTCACATGGTTCCATTGACCTTTCAATTCTTTTTTTATGACAGTGTGATTGTGAGGGAATTGAAAGGTTTGACCAATCTATTCCATTTACACACCAACATTTTATTCTGCTTCAACTTGGTAAAGCAATTGAAAAGGGAAACTTTTTAATAGATGACTAAACCTAATCATCTCAGGAATACATTTTTGCTTTGGGACACAGATGTGGGTCTTCTGTAGAATATTTTAGATTTTATCCACCACCTCAACAAGCTAAGATGCAAAGATATACTGTAGGTGAACTCAAGGATCAAGGTATTCAGCAATTATTCAAACATTTGTAAGTTAATAAATTTAAAATCCATCAGATCATTTGTAGGATGTTGCTGGTAAGTTTCTGGGCAAAAACGTTGGTGGCTGCTTATCTGGCTGTCAATACACCATAGATTGTATAATAATTATGGATGATATCCGCCCATTGGTCATTCACCAACATTGTCATTTGGATAAAGCAATAAAATGGCCGTTACATCCGGGCTTTATTAAAAATCTTACTCCATAGTAAAACAATAGTTTTAGATAGCATAAACCAACGTAATTTTCAAAAATTCACTAAGTTGTCACGTTTTCTTATAATCTGATCAATGTTTTTAAGCGCTGTAAACATGACATGTGTTACTCTTGTAAAGAACTCGCCATTTGTTTCTCACCCATATTTCCCTTCACTGGCTCTCTGTGCACTTTCTGGTGGACGGATTTAAAATTGATTTTATTTTGCTGTAAAATCACCGTCTTGGCTGGCGCCCTTACGGCGACCAGTACCTGTCTGATATGCTTGTACCCTTCAATACACTCAACAAAGGAGAGTGACAGTTAGATTAGGCAATGACATGTATATCTTTGGATAAAGATGTCTCTAATTGTATTAACCAAATCTTAAACTTAGAGTTGACAATCGTGCCATAGCAGTGAGACTCTGAAAAAACTGCCTTATGCACTCAGTCACTTCCAGTTTCTTATAATCCTCTTAAAACTTGTTTATTTTCCTTGTTGACTTTTAACTGGAACTCATGAATTTGTTCACATCTCACCCATCCTCCCTTCCCTTCACTGGCTCTCTGTGCACTTTCACACTAATTTAAATTTGATTTTATTTGTTTTTTAATGTCTTCCTGTCTGGCCCCAGTACCTGTCTGATATGCTTGTTTCATTTATAGAGTTTGTGTTCAGCACTTTGGAAATCAAGGCTCTGTTGGTTGTCTCTAAGACCAAACTTAAACTTAGAGTTGACCTGCAGTCTTCCTCAGAGAGTGAACTGCCTCTTCAGCAAAGTCAACTTCCTGTTTTTAAATCCCCTCTTAAAACTTGTTTATTTTCCTTCATTTTAACTCAGTCTACATGCAATTGTTCACAAGTTCCTTTATTAAATTTACTTTTATTGCTGGTTTAACAATTATTATCCACTTACTGTGCACTATCTCCACTGATGAAAGATAACATGTTTTAAAATCAATCTGCAAAAGATTCAATTTCTTGTTGCCTGTCTTTTAGATTGCTTTATAAATAAACTTTAAGCAGTCTTCCTCAGAATCAGCTTTCACCAAACAAGGGTTAACACTCATGCATACAATGACTTCTTTATTATTCTGTTTCATGTGTGTGTTGTTTGTTTGAGTAGCATGCTAATGACCATGGCGCTGTGGGTGGTGGAGGTGCTTTTCCACACTGTTGCCAGATCCCAGACCTCTCCATCATGTAGTCCCTCTGATAGTTAAACCCCATGAGGTAATGAGCTGAGAGATCACAGAATGAAAGAGTAACATTGTGTGTTTTCATGTCAAGTGGTGGTGGTTGGGGGTAGCGGATCGGTACACATGAGCGGTTACAGACGAGATTGGAAATGAGAAGGGTGGGGGAAGGGGAGGATGAAGAAGAGGATGAGGAGATAAGTACCTGTTCACGTGCTCTAAAGACCACCAAGTGACATTTTGTCTGCACATTGCATTATCGAACTGTTGCTTGCCAAAAACAGCAACAAACTGATGTTTCTCTTCAGTAATTATTTATGAAGCCAATGTGAAATGTGTAATAAAGCACCAGTCTTGCTCATGATGTAGTGATGAAGTGTTGTTTGTAGTCTTGACTAAAAACACTAAGTAGGCAGTAGTGATGGCTATTACTAAGAGCAGCTTCCACAGCAGCTATGACTCACTTCGTCACTCACACAAATACATTCATGCACTTTTGCACTGTGGCTTCTGACCCCGCGCTGTCAGCTTACAGTTGATGTTTTTTTCTAACTTGTGCCGCAGCAAGTCAGCCCCAAAAGATCTTGCCGCCAGAACACACATGCGCATGGGAACAACCCCTGGCCCCTCCCAAATGCATTCATGATGAATGAACAACCCCCCCCCAACCACACCCCGTGACCCCTGAAAAGCTTACATCAACCCCCACTCAAACTGTTTCGAGGGATGCACTCGGTGAACCCGCGACTGTGTGCAAAGCCCGCCTTCTCAGTGTCATGTGTGTGTATTGAGGAGTATGTTGAAGGAGAGACAGAAACGTCTCATTGTTTGGCTTGAAACAGATTCTAATTAGTCATAGCACTAAACAAACCAAATCACCTTAAGCAGCTTATTTAAAGTATAATTATATCATTAACAAAAACATTTGCCCTGATCAATACTATTGGTTGCATTTTAAAGAAGTAACTACTGTATATATCATATCAACCGTAACTCAATTATTATTGAAGTGTTTTCTTTTTAGTGTATTCAGTGTCATTTTGGAGAGCCGTTGGATGCACGCTGTAGTGTCAAAACTGACCTCTCAGTCTTTGGCACTATTGTATGGAACGAGTTATGAACGCATCACCAGATCCAATGCCATAGAGTCTTTATTGTTTCACAACCAACACAATAAACGACCCGAGTAGCCTTCCCCAGCTCTACTAATGTTTGAACAGTAGACATAAGCTTTTATACAGTTTTGATTTGACAGTACAGTAATAACTCTTTCTGTAAAGCCTTGAAGTTCATTATTAACTTTCTGATGTCCTCCTGTAAGGCCTGGCAGAACTCCTCCTTAACTCCCTGATGTCATTCTGTACGGCCTTGGGCTCCTCCTCAGGCTCTGTATCCTCCGATGACAGACACCTGCGTCTTTTTCTGGTCCTTCCTGTGTGTGTGTGACATTAAGTTTTTCTCTTTTATATTAATATGTTTAAATGAATAACTAACTGGGTTAACATAGTTAAGAAACATAACATATAAAATATTACACCACAACGCCAACTGAGGTTTTCCAGAATTGTGGCTGTGATTAAAATATAATTTACAAGCAACATGATCCCATTGATGACATTATTTAGTTTAATGTGTCAACTGTCCTCCAGCATGTTCACATTTTATGCCGCGGTAATAGTTTTTTATGGCCATGCAACGTGCCTCACATGTGACATGAGGTTCAAGTGGTTGTCGTTCATCATTACCCCGCACAAAGGACCATGTGATGACAATATGAGGCAGTGATCAAAGGAATCACTTGAATCAAATTGTCGCTGAGTACATCTGACCAGGCTTTGGGCTGATAAAGTACAATAAAAGATCACCTGTACAACATGCTCTTTCAGCAGCATTGTGTGTTGGACAACACAAAGCACAATTCGCACCACATTGAAGAGTTACCACATTATAAAGCAAATAATTGAGAAACTGCCTTAGGCTTTTCCTGCATAGGACAGAAAGCTAGAAGTATACTTTTGTGGCAGACATAAAAGTTGGATCAGCTATACATTATGGCATGTTTGTGACCAGCCTTGAAGACACTAAACTCAAGGATTATTGTGAAAAAGGTGTTTCCAGAGTTTGTAATGGCACACACTGTTGATACAAATATGAATACATCTTTATTAAATGGCTCATTTTTATATAACGTTTTTCCCAGTCATCTTACAAACATTGTTAGCCACATCTGAATTTACAATAGTAAATATTATATTATATTATAGCATATTATTTTCCCCCCTTCAATTAAAATGTGATTTTTATTGACCTTTAAGTCAGAAGTGAGGTACTAAAACAATGTGTGACACAGTATATTCTAAGTCCTTCACTTGCCAAGGGCATTATCCAGATTTGTCTTGATGGCGTTGAGAAAGTCTGTGGTACTGACGTAGCGCTTGTTCAACTTGACATTGACAAGCCTTGGATGTTGCTTGCCATGTCCTTGGTCACTGTGCAGCTCTCCCCAGTCTTGATGCACCCCTTCTCCAGTGTCTGGGAGAACTTTATGAGGTCAGAGTTGCCATCAAGTTTGCCAAGATGCTCCAGGCCTTGAGTGATGGCAATGGGGTTAGTGCTGGTTGGTCTTCTCTTTGGGTGCTTGCGGTAATGCCTCAATAGTCTTCATGTCAATGTCATTGGTCCCAGAGAGCCGAAACCCTGTACAAGAATATCATACTGCGTATCGTAGTTCTTACAGGCCTTGAAGGCTTCAACACTTGGGCAACTATGTTGTCGAGTCTTTGCTCATATCAAATCTTCAGTTTGTCAAACTGGCTTGTAGTGCTTTCTCAAAGATGTCATGGAAAAAGTATTGATTACTTGTCAAAAACAACCTCCCATAAAGCAACATTTACAAAAATGTATAAAAACAAGAGAATGACATGAGAGCTGCAGTCTGTCTCGCATGGGGGCATTCTATAATGGACCTATGTGTGTTTTTGGTGACTAACTCTCTGCAGTGACAAATTACAATGTATTCAACTACAATTACAAACAGTATGTTTTCCACTTTAATATTGACCACTCCTTGTCTTACTGGAACCACATGGGTATTTGATGTTGACAGAAACGGCTCTTTCCCATGGCCATGCAACACAATCTCATAATATCTCTCTGGCCTACTTTCTGTCATCTGTTTTTATTGCCTTCCAGCAGCAGAATCCACCTGTTACAGGCTTTGATAACAGCGCACTACTGTTACCTCACACCTGCACCTCCTGGACTCGCATTCCTGTCTATTTATTGGTTGTCCTGCAGAAACAGTTTGTAAAAAATAAGTATCACCCTACAGATTACACTGTATAAAAATTAAAATAATAGCACTGACAGTATGCCACAAACTAATAAATAATAACTTCAAAGGTATAAAATCACTTTGAACCAGCAGACAGTTTTGAGCTACTGCAGCACTCACCACACACAGCTAGTGCCGAAACCACAAACAAAACAGAAAACAACTGTTTAAAATCCAGATGACATTTCTTTATGGTTTTACTGTGATTCTTTTTAGTATGTATGTAAACTATTATGTTAGCATAATAATAGCATGAAAGCAACAGGGTTTGTCTGTTTAGTGATAGGATGGTAAAAAAGAAAGTGATTGTAACTGAAATAAGGTTTGAATTGCAAAATTTACAAAAAAGAGTGATCGGAAATTGTGTGAAAAAAATCAATTGAGTAATGTTCTTTAATGATGGTTTTTGAGTGTTTTCTGTTCTGTATACCTACCTCGCGCATCAGCTGGATTCTTCCAGGATCTGTGAGTTCACAAACCCACAGAAATCCATGCATCCCAAACGACTGTTAGCCAATGATGTGGCAGTATTGACAATTCTGGCCGTGTTTTAGGTTTGTCGAGGGAATAACCCGTTTTTCCTCTATGGTAGCCAAGCAGTGACCAATATGTGTGTGAACAAATCAAGTGGATTTGCGGGGAATTACGGAAAAAAACTCAAATTAATAATTTAAACATGGTATTCATTTCAATTTCCTAAGCTTTCATGCTAAATGTGTGTGTACAGTAAAGAAATTGGTGCTTTCTGGGCAGTTGTAGGGACTGGAGCAGTAACAGTAATTAAACTTCCTGGAGGGTCTGGAGTCTATTTTTTCAAGATAATGCAGAGTCTTATTTTAAGGTAAATTACACACTACTGGCAACACAAGTTTGACAAATGATTTCCATTTTGTCTAAGCACTCTATCTTTAATTTAATTAAAACAAATAAAATCTAAGAAACCAGCCACAAAAAAAGTATGCATACATGATTTAAAGTGCCCAACAGATGTTCACGTTGCTCTTACCTAATTGAAATCTATGAGTGCTTACATTCATGGCTGGTTAAATTCGCCTCATTCATCTGGTAATGACAGCAAAAGTAACAGAGCTGGCTTTCTATGAACAGCGACAGACATGACTAATATGTCATCACTTTTCATGTCCCGTTTGGTCTAAATATCATGCGTGGGCCTCGGGGTTTGAGGCTTGTGTGTGTGCGAGACGACGCGTGTGTTGATGGACCTGTGGGGGAGGCAAGTGTTCCAAGAGTGTCCTTCAGCACAAGGTCTCAGGTTGAAACCTTGGTTGGTGAGCATGTGTCCCTCAAGGGCTGCTTTTTTGTATCCAACCCTGACCTTTGACCTCTGTATGCAAAGGAAGGAGAAGTGATTCACATTAAGCCATTTAACATAATTAAAAGAAAAGCTCCAGTATGGTATATAGCTTCTTAACATTGTATGCCCTTGGTATTTGTGCTGTATATACTGTATATCCACATTGATTTCAGGAACATTTCTTTTTTATGGGCATGAAGAAAAAACTTAAACTATATTCTGAAATATATTTTTAATGGTACCACACTTTAAAGGAATAAAAAAAGGTTCTACTTTACACAGAGCCTCTTTATTCAATGTGTTATGCTGTAAACGCTTCTTTTATTCACAAAAAAACAAAAGTTTTTGAAAAATCTAGCAACCGTTTTTTTTCTTTTAAGAACAATAACAACATGGTGCTGCTCTGATTGGATAACTGCGGTTGATAATGAATTTCTAAATAAAGAATTTACAGATGGGAAAATAAAATCTACAGATTTATAATTCAGAATTTTTTTTTTTTAAATGATCATAACGTAACCCACAGTATCAATATATAAATATATATATATATATATATATATATATATATATATTTTTTTTTATTATTTTTTTTTTTTAGATGCAACCTATGGTGCATCTAAAACCTTTTTTTTGTTGCTTGCTCTATAGAACTTTGTAAAAACAGGCTAAAGGCACAAAGTTAAAGTGATTATTAATTTAGAAGTAGTGCTTTGTAACTGAATTAATTCTAGTGTGTACTTATAATTGATAAATCATTAATAATTATAGCAATTTTCTAAATTTATTACATGAATACAAGTACATTATCACTTTACATTTTTGCACATACTATTCTGCAAAAGATGACTAACATGGGCTTTGTTTACTGTTGCTTTCTAAACTGTTTAGAAAAGCAATAGTTTATATTAGCTTTATAAACAGCAGTGTTATTTGTGTGTCATGGTGTAACAACTTCATTAACAATCTGATAATACACTGAACAAAAATCTAAATTAAAAACTTTTGTTTTTGGCCCCATTTTTCACGAGTTGAACTCAAAGATTCAAGACTTTTTCCTCTCAAATATTCATCACAAATCTGTTCAAATCTGTGTAAATGAGAACGTCTCCTTTGCCTAGATAAGATCCATTCACCTCACAGGTGTGGCATTTTAAGATTCAGCTTCCAGGAATTGTGTACAGATCCTTGCAACATGGGGCCGTGTATTGTCACAGTGCAACATGAGGTGATGGTCGTGGATGAATGGCACAACAATGGGCCTCAGGATCTCGTCACGGTATCTTGTTGTCCGTACCATAACCCCACTGGCACCACAGACCACTCGATCCACAATTTTGACATCAGCAAACTACTCACCCACACAACGCCATACTGCCCTGTACAGTGAAAATGAACACCTCTCCAAAGGGCCAGAGGCCAAATGTGAAAATTTGCCCACTCTAGTTGGTTACGACAAAGAACTTTAGTCAGGTCAAGACCAAAATGAGGCCTATGAGAATGCAGATGAGCTTCCCTGGGACAGTTTCTGACAGTTTAATGCAGAAATTCATTGATTATGCAAAACAATTGTTGCAGCAGCTGTTTGGGTGGCTGGTCTCATATGATCCATTTTTTCATTTTTATTTTTTTATTTATATAGCTTTTTTACCTTGTAGGTGCTCAAAGCGCTTTACCAGTGTTACAGCTGACACCACTGGAGGCAAGTGTCTTGCCCAAGGACACAGCGACAGTATGAACTGTGAGGGAGAGCAAGATGTTATGATGTTTTGGGATGTTTCGAGTGGGGATCGCCGGTCGAAGGATGGCCACTCTACCACTGAGCTACTGCCGCCATCATCTTGGAGGTAAAGATGCTGAATATGGAGGTCCTGGGCCGCTGTGGTTACACGTGGTCTGCGATTGTGAGGCCGGTTGGATGTACTGCCAAATTCTGTGAAATGCCTTTGGAGATGAACATAACATTCAATTCACGGGCAACAGCTCTAGTGGACATTCCTGCAGTCAGCATGCCAACTGCATGCTCCCTGTGGCATTGTGCTGTGTGATAAAACTGCACATTTTAGAGTGGCCTTTTATTGTGGCCAACACACCCGTGCAATAATCATGCTCTCTAATCAGCGTCTTGAAATGCCACACCTGTGAGGTGGATGGATAATCTCGGCAAAGGAGAAGTGCTCACTAACACAGGTCTGGACAGATTTAAATATTGGAGAGAAATAGGCCTTTTGTGTTTGTAGAGTTTAGCTTATGAAAAATGGGGGCAAAAACAAAAGTGTTGAGTTTAAATGTTTGATCAGTACATATGAAGCCTTTAAAAAGGTTCTGTATTTCAAAGTGGTACCAAAACCATGTGACTGTATCTCACTCTGATGCAGCAGTGAGACTGGAGTGGTTGAATACAAATATTGAATGGGTGAAGAGATGAAGGAGAGACATAGTGATATTGAGGTGAAGAGGAGAAAGCAGATTAAGCAGAACGTTTGATGATGCTCCATTCAAAAGCTTAACCAAACAAAATTAACAATGTGCAAAGTTTGTTCAGCGGCCCAAATGATTTCAGATGGATATTTGTTTAGGCAAAGCAAAGAGACTGTACTCTTCATGTGGTCTTCATGATAATGTTTTTGTTCCTGTCGACGGGATGTGCATACATATGAAACCATATAATTGCTCCAGATAAAGCTTTGATTATGTCCCATGTGAGGGGTTAATAGAATAAATGGGTCTCCATGGAAACGGAGAAGAAGGGTGTGTTATAGTATATATATATTGCCTAGTTCACACGGTACGCATCTTCCTCTTTTATTCAAGATTAGATAATACTGAATGAAGAAATTTTGTTCAATAAATATCTTCTTTTGCAATTTTGAGAACAACAACCATCCAAAGATTGCTTACTCACTATCTTCCGTATTTACAGTGCCTTGCGAAAGTATTCGGCCCCCTTGAACTTAGTTTGAAATATCCAATAAATTTCATTCTACTTCATGATTGTGTCACACTTGTTGTTGATTCTTCACAAAAAATTACAGTTTCATATCTTTATGTTTGAAGCCTGAAATGTGGCAAAAGGTTTGCAAAGTCCAAGGGGGCCGAATACTTTCGCAAGGCACTGTAGTTGTTCTAAAATTGCAAAACATTTGAATGTTGCAAGAAATTTTGTCCTTCCATTGTTTGTGAACAAAATTTGTCTGTAAATGTCTTTTCCAATTTTGGCCTTATTGCTAGACTGGTACCTTAAAGTTTCCAAATAATTGTACATTCATTTCTAGTAATCCTGCATATTATGCCTTTAAAAAGAGAACTCAGACAACTCAACACTCAAAACCTCAAATCTAACCCAAATTTGCAAACAGTACTTCATTTTTACATTTATTCATTTAGCTGACGCTTTTATCCAAAGCAACTTACATTGTTCTAATGTAATTACCAGTGTTACAGCCACTGGAGGCAAGGTGGGTTAAGTGTCTTGCCCAAGGACACAATGACAGTATGAACTGTGGGGAGAGTGGGAATCGAACCGCCTACCTTCCGGTTGAAAGACGACCACACGGTAAGAATGAAATCTAATTATCTGCATTTCTGAGAGACAGATTATTTGTTTTATTTATGAACAACAGAAGAACAAAAGCAGCACTTTATGTTCATGTTTTTTTTTTTTCCGCGCTGACAGCGGAAGGGTTTTTTTGTGCTTGAACAGGCAGGTATAGAACACAGTATATTACACAATATGATTTCAACAACAAAAGGAAATAAAAAAATTAACAACTTAATTCCGTGGCTGTTCTGTAGATCTGTCTGTCTGCCCTGTTCAGTGTGGTCTGTTCGTCCTCCTTCATCCTCCACTGCATCACCTCTTTCTTTACTTTTATTAACAATATCACGACTATTTGGTGGTTTGAAGAAACTACTCACACTCAGCTGCCGTGACATTTTTCCAACTGAATGCAGTATAACAAAGACATAGACAATTCAAGATAATTACTAATTAATATGTACATTCACAACCATCTGGACAGGTGTAGGATTTACAATAAATCACCCTCATAGTAATCTATCAAAATGATGGATGGCATTCAGAGTTTTCCGTCACTGCTAAAAAGAAAAAAGTCAATGCATTCAACATTTCAGCATGCAGAAAGGTCAGTGGGGTCAACGTTATACACAAATGCCCCTCCTTTCCAACGAACTAACTCTCATAATATGGTTTTGATGCTAATGCTATTTTGCTAGCAACAAGGTAGCTAACTCTCACTGCTGTGTCACTGACCTCTCAGCTGCAGGTAAAAATAGACTGCTGTTTCCTCAGACCTGCTAGCAATTCATTTATCTTTTCTCTTCTTATTTGTCCTCGTAAGCCTAGTGTTTTTATGAGTATCATAATAGGTCCAAAAATTTCCATTCTCCTACACTACACCCTGTGTCTATTTTAGGTAATGAGGTGCCACGGAGGGTCCTTTTGACAGCAAAAGAGTAACTGCATTACTGTTATCCACTGTTCAGTTCTGGGTCTTAGTGTTGTTATATCGGCTACTTTTACTAAAGCAATTTTAGTTATAATTTTAAAATTGCAGTTTATGTTACTTTTCAAATTAATTCCACGGGCAGGATTGTTTACTCTGGCCAGTTTTATTTATTGATTTATTCTCTAAATAAAATACTTATATGCTTATTTAAGTTATAGGAATTTATGTATCATTAAATATTTGAATACTATGATATCAAATACAATGTTAAGCAACTTGTACTAAATAATTTAAAAAAATACAATTAATAAAGATTATTTTTATAATTGCAATCTAATGTCAGCAAGACTCTGAAACTGGAGGCCAGAAACATTAGTGGAGCTGAAAAGTTGTTTTGCTGATATTTACTTATGTGTATTTTTTAGGGCTGGTAAAATTATTGCGTTAACTCTTTGCATATATTTTTTCGGTTTAGTGTGTTAAAATAAAATAAACCAATTAATAATTTGATGTAACCCCCTCTCCAAACCGCTGCACCTCATTTCTGTTTCCTGTGGCTAATGCGGCAGCACACTCGAGCTAGCAATGGAAAACAAAAAAGACTGCTAAATAGACACTTCTGCTTTAAGAGATTACCGGATGGTTCCATGGAAAAGGGTAAAGTAATATGCATGATTTGCAAAGGTGAATTTAAAGTTCTGAACCATAAAGTGAATGTATTGGTAATGCATTTTAAGCCTGACTAACTGGCCACTGTCCAGGGTGTACCCCGCCGCAGGCCCAAAGCTGCTGGGATAGGCTCCAGTCACCCATGACCCCTAAAGGGACTAAGAGGTAGAAATGAATGAATGAATACACTTGATGATACTGTATTTTATAAAGGTTTCCTATTTATACACTGGTGTATGAATGTGTGTGACTGTAGAGGTGAGTTTGGTGGTGGTCGGAGAAGGTTGTGAGTGCCTTGTGTTTGGCAGTAGGGCTGTGTTTCGATTCAAATTTCAAGAATCGATTCGATTCCGATTCTCAAGATCTCGAATCGATTATCATTATTCGATTCGATTCGATCCGATCTTCGAGATTTAGATAAGTGTTTTTGAAGAAAGCATTTTTTTACAGCTGTTACCTGAATTAGAGGACTGTAGTTATGCAACATATTGATACTATTATTATAGACATTCAACTGCAAATTAATGGAGTATTGATGGTTGTAAAAAACAATCCCCCTTCCAGAGTGTTGATACAACTGCTTTCACAAACTTGCACTGGTGTACACGACAGAGGACGCAGAGGTATATCAGCAGTAGTGCGATGAAAGAACTTTGCGATGTGCCTTACTCAGTGTTGCCAACTTAGCAACTTTGTCGCTATATTTAGCGAGTTTTCAGACCTCTAGCGACAAATTTTCAAAAAGCGACTAGCGACAAATCTAGCGACTTTTTCTGGAGTTATTGGAGACTTTTGGAGACTCTCTTAAGTGAAAGCACACATCGTTCTTATTCTAATCAATGAGCAGCGGGTGCTGCCGCGGGCCCCACCCCCATCCCAAAGCACTCACAGGCGGCCCAGTCCTCGCAGCAGCCCTCCCAGCTGCAGTCAGAGCAGGAGTTTTTCACCCCTCCACGTCCTTACTCTCCCAAGAAGGCGTGCAACATTCGGCACGGCAGTTTGAGACCGGCTTGCGAGGCCAGGTTGATTATGTGCGCGAAGCAGCCGACGTGGGTTAGTCCCGTAATCTCAACCGCACGGATCATATTCGCCGCGTTGTCAGTGACTATGGCTGGGTCTTTACTCAGCAGCCCCCACTCCTCCATAGCTTTGGTTAACATTTCAGCTAGACTGACAGAGCGATGGTCCGTTTGAACTTCGGTTGTCTGCAGAACGTAAGACACGAGGTTCCAGAGCTCGTCTATGTAGTGTGCTGTCACACTCATGTAAGATTCCGTAGCTACGGATGTCCAGGTGTCACTCGTAATGCCCACCCTCTCTGCGGTCTTAAGCTTACACATTACACCATCTTTTAATGTCTGGTACAGACAGGGTTAGCGTTTCTGGAGTTTTCAAAGCAGCCATGTTCGTTGTTTTAATGTCCTTTCACCTCGCGCGCATGCGTGAATTACGCGGTAAATTAAAATTCACGGGGAAAATTTAGGCCTATTATTAAATCGATCCTCTGAGTTACGAATCGATCTTTAGAAATTAATATGAAAATCGATTCAGAATTGGTGAATCGATTTTTTCAACACAGCCCTATTTGGCAGCTGTCCCAGGTGTGAATGGGGTGAATCAAAGCATGATGTAAAGCGCTTTGGTACAGCCAGGTACAAATAAGCGCTATATAAATGCACACCATTTACTGTCTGAATATTCTAATTTACTTTTTTATCACAATTTACATGCAAAAGTGTGGCAAAGTTAAAATGATTAAAAAGAAAAAAATTTCATCAGATTCACAGTCCTCGTGTTTTTTTTTAAAACAAGAGCAGCCAAACTTGATAGGCTTTGGTCTGCATGAATGACTTGAAAGCTGATAGCAACAATCATCTGACATGACAACGGTGATAAAATCTCACTAACGTGTAACAAAACTGAATTGTGCAGCTTATTGGACAAATGTTATAAAAATAAAACATTTTCAATGAATACAGCAGATGTCCACTCATATTTTAAAAAATCAGTTTTAAGTGTAGAATTGAGCTGCGTAGGTTTGAGGTATGAAAGGTAAAATGCCATAAAAATGAATGCTAGAACCCACAACATGCATATTATTGGTCGACCATTACACATCTTTACATTGTGTCATTGCAGTCACACAATTTGTGGGTGAAGGACTGCACCACTGATCTTTTTATCTCTTGATAATGTTTGTGATCAGAACTCTATTGATTTCATTTAGACTTTTGTTCACTCACTTTGGATTATATAAATTGATGAGAATTTACAATTAAATATTAAATTGTACTTTACAAAACTTAGGGCATGTTTTTAGGGCAACTTTTGCACAGTACTGTAAATCATTGGCCTTACCTAAAACGCACATTTTGTTGACATGTTACCGTGTTTTACAAGTCTACACATCCGTATACAGAATTTGTGCATGAATGAGAGGCCCAAACACAGAGAAATATATAACTTTTACTGAATACACTGTGTGGACATAGCATACCTAAGACCAGACACAGCTGTCAATACAAGTTTTACTTTATCACAAGACAAGATATACTTTGTTTTATCTCAGTGTTGCCGTTTGAAAAATTTCCCCATTCCATTCCTGTTTTTGATAATAATCACAGAGTGACTGTGATTATTTGTCAATTATTTACCAGACAAGCCTAATCTTTTAAATACCTTTTCAAGTACCACTATTTAGGAACGCCAATGGAATGCAAGCAAAAGTCAAATGGTACATCTTAAAGATTTTTACAGATCTTTAATTTGACATGTCTTACCAATCTGTACAAAGACAGTATTGATACAAGTGTCAAATGGAATCTAAAATCGATGGAGTGCTGACGTTTTATGTGAATGGAGAACAAAAAAACGTCCAAATATAGAACCCAGGCCTCAGCTGATCACTTCACTTACCTAACTGACTGTGTGTCTGTCACCTGATGGAGCGATACAATCTCCATACTCACTTGCACCAGCAGACACACGCGCCATTGTAGTCACCAGATCTAAAAGCAGAAACTTGGAGCCAGAAGGTCTCAGTGATATGATTCTGATCATTCCAGAAATTCCTCACTCTTAACATTTGTGGTGTTGTCCTTCTCTTTAGATTTCACACTTTCTGACATTATGCAAACCTGGAGTGTCTTGTGACTTTCTCCTTCTGAGCATCTGACAGTCAGACCTTTAGAATGCCACTGACTCACTTACACAATGGCATGTAGCATACAGTCATGACATGGTTTGGGATGGCAACCCCTGATACTGACTTTAGTTATGTGAGTCAAAACAATGCTACAAAAAATGTTTTCTATATCATTTTTCCATATAATTGGTATGTTTCTATTTTCTAAATTTAGGAAATCAATAAATAATCTTGGATTGTCACAATAGAAGCTGGAGGTGTATGTTTGCGCTGCTGAAATAAACAGTAAATAAATAAGTTCAATAATGTTTAGGTGTACAGGTAACTCTAAATAAATGATACTGACTTTGTATAGTTGTTTTTCAGTGTCTGTCTCTAAAGCCACTGTCTTTGGCGTCGACCAGCAGTGTGCTGCATGTCACACTATGCAAACGGTGACTTAACTATGGTCAACAACAAGCAGATGCAACTTGAGTGGCGTTCAGGTGCTTGAAAGGAGAAATCCCAAGTTTGTGTTGCAAAGTGAGCTTGAGGTGAGTCATTAACATGTTTTTACAGAGCTGTCTGTCACAGTTTTTCAAATGGTAGCTGTACAGTTGTAGCCTGGCACAGCCTGACGTGAGCTCTCTGTATATTCTGAAAACAGAAACTCAGTCTGACAAAGCTCCGTAAGCCAGTCCGTTCCTCAAATATGCTCATATATATATAATATATATATATATATATATATATATTTATTTTATTTTTTTTTTAAGTGAGAACATGGTGTTTTTTGTTTTAAAATAACCTTGTAAACCACACAGCACAACACTGTTCAGCTTTAGACTTGTAGTGATTGACACCCCCTTGGTATCAGCGCTCTTGGGCTAAATGAAATTAGCCCAGAGGCCTGGATTTCAGCCAATAACAGAGCACGTACTGTAGCCTGGTGTACGTAGGCTTTACAGTGACATGGTGGTGGCAGGGGCTAAACTTTTAAAAAGACATGGCGGTAAATGTTTGTTTAGTAGAAATTCAGTATGATGCTAGTGGTGGATGTAAGAAGACATTGATGAAGTTTATAAAAAGACTGAGACTATTAGTAAAAGGAGACTAATTTGCGATCAACCAAGGGACTAAAGAAGATGTATTTCTACAGTATTTTCAGGCAGTGATTGGGACAGTGACCATGGACACAACAGGACGATTACGTTGGCGTCAACGTAGTGAGTGCTACTGATTTATTGTTTATTGTTAATTTGCTTTTCAGACAGTCTGCGTCTTCTTTAGTGGAGACAGGCTGTATCAGGTCTTTTTGTGATTGTTTTTTTTTTGTGTGTGCAGGGTGAGATAAATCATCAGAGCTGTTTCTCAGGACCAGCCAAATGTTTTCAAACTAATCACTGCATCTGAGTGTTGTTGACTGATTACAGCAGAGCAATGTTCTGATCGACGTATACACACGTGGACAAAAATGTTGATACCCTTCGGTCAATGAAAGAAAAACTCACAATGGTCACAGAAAAAACTTTATTCTGACAAAAGTAATAATAAACAAAAATCCTATGAATGTTAACCAATGAAAGTCAGACATTGCTTTTCAACCATGCTTCAACGGAATTATTTAAAAAAATAAACTCATGGAACAGGCCTAGACAAAATTGATGGTATCCCTAAATATACAGGTGTGTACAATCTTGTAATCAGTCAGTGGGCCTATTTATAGGGCTTCAGGTAGTCACTGTGTTGTCTGACGGAAAAATGAAACATATCAAGAAAAGAACACTGTTCCTACTGTCAAACATGGAGGAGGCTCTGTTATGTCCTGGGGCTGCTTTGCTGCATCTGGCACAGGGTGTCTTGAATCTGTGCAGGGTACAATGAAATCTGAAGACTATCAATGGATTCTAGAGAGAAATGTGCTGGTCAGTGTCAGACGGCTTGGTCTCAGTCGCAGGTCATGGGTCTTGCAACAGGACAATGACCCAAAACACACAGCTAAAAACACCCAAGAATGGTTAAGAGGAAAACATTGGACTATTCTAAAGTGGCCTTCTATGAGCCCTGACCTCAATCCTATTGAGCATCTTTGGAAGGAGCTGAAACATGCCGCCTGGAAAAGACACCCTTCAAACCGGAAACAACTGGAGCAGTTTGCTCATGAGGAGTGGGCCAAAATACCTGCTGAGAGGTGCAGAAGTCTCATTGACGGTTACAGGAACCGTCTGATTGCAGGTTGTGCAACAAAATATTAAGTTAGGGGTACCAACAATTTTGTCCAGGCCTGTTCCATGAGTTTATTTTTTAAAATAATTCCGTAGAAGCATGGTTGAAAAGCAATGTCTGACTTTCATTGGTTAACATTCATAGAATTTTTATTTATTATTACTTTTGTCAGAATAATTTTTTTTCTTTCATTGACCGAAGGGTACCAACAATTTTGTCCACGTGTGTATCAGCTACATTTATTATTGATTTTTAATTAGGCTAATAGTAGCAAGCTTTATATGTTTGCTTATATATATATTAGGGCTGGGAATCGATTAAAAAAAATTAACTAATTAATTGCACATTTTCTGTAATTAATTGCAATTAATTGTGTTTTCCCCCAAGCTTGTTATCATCAATATTTAAATTAGGGCTGGGCAACGATTAAAATGTTTAATCGTGAATAATCGCACAATGTTCTGTGATTAATCGCGATTAATCGCATTATACACAAAATGTAATAATGAATTCAAAATTAGTGTACTGAATACATTTTGAAAGAACTGCTATATGAACAAAAGTGCAATAACATTTGGTTTGCACTTTAAACAACACTTTAAACAAATAATGTGCTTTTTACAGCAGTTAAAACATTTCTTGTAAATCTGAACTTAAACATTAATGTAATCAAATTAAATATTAAAACCAAAAATATTTGCCACTGACAGGGCATTAATATTTTGTTTAGTTTGTTATAGAAAAACAAGTTATGTCCAGAGCTTCAATCATAACATTATAACAATATAAACAATATAAATGTCTCTCTTGTGTTTTCATTACAGTCAGAGCATGTGAATGCAGTTCACGCGTTTCACACACCTCTCCCTTTCACTTGCCAAACTCAAGGGTGTATGGGTAATGTGTCTCTGCTCTTGGTGGACGAATTAGGAAGCGTGCAGTGAAGGGCTCTGGAAAGCGGCAGAGCAGGCAAAGGATTAAAACCTCTATTAAAACAGATGTCGAAATGAGCGTACCAGTACGCTAAAAGCACGTTCTGGGCGCACGGAGAAGTGGCGGTACTGAGTACAGGTGCGTACCGGCCCACTTAAAGCACTGGATGAGGGCGGCTCATACGTGCAGTCATTCGTCTTTCCCCATACTAATCGGCCGACGTTAACGCGCGATAAAATAATTGTCGGCGTTAATTCATTAATGCGTTAACGCGATAAAACGCGTTAACTTGCCCAGCCCTAATATATATATATATATATATATATATATATATATATATATTGTATTAAAGCCAAAAGAAAAGCAGCATTCCTAGTTTTCACTCATGTCTTAAGTTGTACATGCAAGCGCTTGTGTGACAATTTGTCATTAAATCTCCTGCGCCTGTTACTGTAAGTGTTCGCTGCTAAATTTAACAATGCATCTATTAGCCCCTCCACCCAATATCACCACCAGCTGCCACGGTACCGACCAATCACATTTAAATGCCGCTGGAGTGTCACACTTAGGCGACCCAAGTCCTATTTCAAATGGTGCGCGGGACTTTTGAGAGTTTGTTTGCCTCTGCTCTTCAGTCAGTTTTAAATAATCAAGACAACATTACATGTTTAAAACCTTAACAGCTGACAGCGCTAAGAAAAAAGATTTTTAAAAAGATGTTTTTGCACGCCATGTTTGTTTGTTTGTTTGTTTACTTCTTTGTAGATTGTTACTAAGCTAACGTCATGTCTGTTGCAATCCCAAATGATTGGCCCCGAGTTGCTTTGCCCCGCCTTGAGGAAAACAAGCTGGCATTGAGCTTTTCCAGACTCTTTACTGATATAGTGAGGAGTCTGGCTTGCCAGGCTAGTATAATTGCCCCTTGCAACATGTAACAGGATAAGTAATGATTTTTGTTTAGGCAGAATTTGAGATTTTTGATGGCTAATGCCCTTTGATCCACAAAAAAAAAGCAATTAGGAGTGTCTGCTTAATTTCTGTTGCCAATATGCACAAGCTGCTCAAACTACAGCTTATTGTAAATATGCACTTGCTAGCACAAACTAGAGCCAGGAATTAGAAACAAGGCAGATCTTGCACTACTTTAATTATTCTCTAATACGTTTTTTTATAGCAATATATTTAATGTTTATTTTGTATAAAAAATATTGGGGGGCATTTGAAATGATATACTGGGATGGAGGAAGTGTTTCCCTCAATGTGTGTTGTGACTATTGCCATGGTGTCCCCCTATGTTTGTGTCCTTGTCTAATCATGCAATCTATAAAGCAATAACAAGTAACAACAAATATTTGTTTTGGCCTGTTTCAGAAAGACATGATGTCGATGTGAATACTGGCAATTTGCTGTTCCCGCGCTGCCCTGCCCCAGCGTACTGCTGACGGGCTAATAATAACAGAACTGTTATATGAATGGGGTTGCCCTTTTATGGGAACGGAGTCATGGAGCCATAAGCTGCAGAGTTATCTCATGCCTACTGGTTACAGATGACATCAGTGTCAGGCTGACCGGCCACTGAGAAGGGCCTAGACACTTTCACTCCGTCTGGCAAGTGCCCTCCCTCCTCCCCAACTGCACATTTTCCAGTTCGGTATGGCAAACATGCAAGTGTCTCTTATTTTCAAAAAAGGCATGATGGACCAAAACTAGTAATTTGAGGTTAGCTTAGTTAGTTGCCTTTGTCTGGAAGTTTATTGGACAAATGGTCACTACAAGAAGTGTTAGGTTTGTTTATTTATTTATTTTGAGAACAAAAACACCACACCCAATAAGCACAAAACATTTTTTTATGCCTACAATAATCTAGTTGAATTGAAATTGTGATGCATAAATGTTAATGTTTTAATAAAACGTATAAGTGTTAGGAAATAAAAGCTTGTCTTATTCTTGAGAATACCAAGCAGTAAAAAAATATGTTTTTAAAGGCTTTTATTTGAAATAATTTAATCAAGTTTTACAAAATCACAATGTGATTTAATGTTTTTTTTTTTTTTTAAGTAATAATTTTCAAAACATTTAGGGTGCAAAACTAGAGCCTTGAGGAACACCAACCCAGTACACAGGTATGTTTAATTGAATTAGCAATACTATTATGGGTGCATAATGGCTCAAATGCAAGACTAAAGTATAGTGTAATAAATACAATAATTGGTTACATAAAACATTTCACCTAACTCAATCTCTGATGTGATAAAATATACTTATAACTTTGTGAAAGAAAGAAGTATTTATAATTGTACCACACTGGCATATTGTTCTGGTCCTGTAATTACTGTACTTGATCACCTTAAAGGCCACAAAATCCCTATATGTTAGACATACATCCATATTTTCTAATCTTCCTTTATTTGTTTGTAGCAAAAGGCCTTGTAGATTTGAGATCAGTGTTATTTGATTAAACACACCCTTTCATTGGTTTCTTCCTGAATAGCACAGATAAGACATCAAAGGTCATCCTGTCCTATTCCCCTCTGTTCTGGTGAGTATATTCCCAGTGGCCCACACACACACATCCTCGGACACGTTCACAACATACAAAAGAGAAATACATTTGATCCACTGGGGGCTCCCTTATGCCAGTTTTAGAGTGCACACATACCCACTCCAGTACACATCAGCAGGGAAACCCGACCTAATGTCTCATGTCGACAGCTGCTGGATCCGCGTGTGGCTCCTCTTACCGCACAAGTATGCATAAGCACCGGTACTAACACTGAAAAACAATGACGCTAGCGGATTCTTACAAAAAAACATACATGTACCTGTTATGATTCAAACTTAGAGTGAATAATTTAAGAGCTGCGTGTAACAGTAAACGCACTATACTAAAAAGAAAAAAGGAGGGATTCCCTGTGTGTAGGTGGCTGTTTCTATGTTTGAGTCGTGCTAAGTGGGGGAAGCCCCCCTCCCTTCGCTGCTGCCTCTGCAGTAAGCCTCACCCATCCGACAGCCAATCAGACGGCAGCAACAGAGAGGAGAGAGATGATGGGGGAAGCCATGCTTGGGATGGGTTTGCACGCAGTGACAAACACACGTAGGTGGCTCAGTTTGCATGTGCGTATGTGCAAAATCCTTATGTAAATGTCAATCTTTTCACACAGATACTTTGAACTCACTGACAAAATATTTGATATGATATAACTCACGTGTTTTAAGTGGGTTTTGAGCAAAGGTGTGTATTATGTGTGTACATTATGCATGATAAGACAAGGCAGAGAGATTTATACAGTAGCTGAGGGCAAACAGAAGGCTGTGTATATATCCTGGTCACTAGCACTGCATTGAGATGGGATTTAAGATCACATAAAGCAGCACTTCGTTCAAACAGAGACTTCAAGGACACTGCATCAATGTCACCACACACACTCGGCTAACTTACATAAGGAGCAGCATTACTTACACTAGTCTGGTCTAAAAGGCCAGTTTAGAAGAATGTATAATACTTATCATATTCCAAAAAAACACTATGTCTAGTGTTATTTTTAGAAACTGACTTTTTAAAGGTTGTTGTTTATGGAAGGTATAACGCAATGTATTGTCAATGGCCCATTTAAGTCTTGTGTCTAACTAACAGTCACCTGATCAAGCTTGATTGATATAAACAGGCAAAGGGTTTAGTTTAAAAAATAAAAATAAAAATACAAAATTTGGAATGGTCACCCGGCTCTCTATTGTACATAAAATGTATGGTTATTGAAGTGCTCGTTGAACTCATTGACAAGACTGAAACAATTCCAATTTACAATGTCAAAACACAGTCTTTTCCTTAACCCTAAAACCCTAAAACTAAAACCCTTAAACTGCAACCAATAATGTGCATTTTTCAGAATGGAACCTCCAGGTTCTTGTTAACATTTTGGTAATCTATTTATGTCCCAAAAATGGTAAAGGCAAAAAAAGAATGCGGTTGACTGATCGAATAGTAACCAAGCGTTGTCACTATAAATGCAATTTATTTCAAAATTACACCCAGCCACACACCACCCAAGCATAAATTGCCAGGCCACTGCAGGCTCTTATTGCACAATATAACATATTAGGTGAATGATGTCCTTTTAAGTAGTGACATTGAAACATAATTCTATTTAGGTAGTACTCCTAATGTTGAAAATAGAAAGACACTCCGTACGCCCTGAGGCCTCTAGGGAAATCTGGAGATAATCAGTGAATTCCAGACTCTCCTTATAGATCTCATGAGACCAGGACCTGTCAGTGTGACTCTGTGTGGGACTGAGAGGATGTGAGCGTGGGGGGAGTGGACCATGGGGGAGGAGTCAGTCTGTTATTAAATCCTTATTATCTCCCTCAGAAGCAAATTAAGAAAATGACTTAGGTGGCCTTAAGAGTAGAGGTGACCATGCCCAACGGCGGCTAAGTACCAAGGTCAATGGTCAAGGGTCAAGATGTTGACCTCAGGCTTGACATTACTAGGATGCTTCATTGCCTGCATCTTCTGATGCATAACCCAACAATCAATCAATAATTTACACACTCAATGCAGACTTATATAAGAATGGCCCATTACATCACAGAGGTGCTGCAAAAGTAATCAAAAAAGTGCTTTGCATAATATACATATAAAAAAGCACAAGAAGGTTGGCAGTTCGATTCCTGCTCTCCCCAGATCATAATGTTGTTAATTCACCCACCTTGACCTTTTTTAATTTTGAAGTAGGAAATAAGGGCAAGATAGCTCAGTATGCTGTTTTTCAGAGGTGATGGGTAAGGTCCGTTGGGACAGGACGGGACAGACAATAAAACTAGTGCAAGCTTGGCATGTCCACTGTTGCAGCATGTAAACTTAAACAAAACCTTTCACATTAAGGTAACTCAGAGAAGAAAAGCATGCACTGTTTGACATTTTAGGCAACATTATTATTATTATAACAATATTTTCTCTAAAAAACAAATACATTGACATTTTAAAAACATTAGTTTGTATCTGAATGAGCAAAACTTGCCCAGCTTGTTGTTTCAATTCACACTAGACCTTCCCTCTGTGTGATCTCAGATATTTTATTAATATTCAATAAATGCACACTTGTATTAATGCTGTCCACATGTGAAATAATTTTAATACCAGGTGTAAAAATGACATCAGAAGCTAAGAAGGATTTAGAGCCAGTTGGGTTGGGCTTAGCTTACCAGTTACACATCCACAAAGTACGCCACCATAGGATGCTATTAGGCCCTTTTGATAAGATGGGCCAGTGACCAACCATTATCAATGCTTTATAAGAAAAAGATTCAGAAGACATGGATTTATGTTGAACACTGTAATATCACAGTATGTCACACCAAGTACATGAAAGAAGTATTTTTTATTACACATAATGTATAAGAGCAAATGACATGCCAGTGAAGTGTAGGTTACATCACTCTTTACGGCAGGGAAATATGAGGATGAGAAGTGGGTTACAAAGCCACTGAAGCCCCCGGGCCCTTCTCCGTGCGTGGCCTGGTTTCTGCGTTCATGCCCAGTTGGTGCCTGGGAACTGGGTGAGGGCTGTAAAAGACAGTTAAGATCATATCATGGCAGGGTGGGGTCCCGGGGAGGTGAAGGGGGACAGTCTCTGGGCAAGAGTCCCAGACAGGGGTGGACTCGCTGACCCAGTCCAACTGCTACACGCTGATGCTAACGAGTAATGATTTATTAATGTGGTTATTGAAAAATGTCATGAGTCTAAAATGGAGCAGTGGATATCTATCAGTGACAGGACATCCCAGGAGTGCTGATATTAAAGGGGTCAATGTGTGCATTTTTTTCTAGTGTAATGTATTTGTTGATAACCTTTAGAATATGTGTTTTCTCCTATTTTAAATGTAAAGCACTTTGGTTTTTCTTTTGTGCTGTACATATACAGATTGAGTGATATGTGTTTTCATTACAAATGCATGTTAGCCTATATTTGTTTATGAATTAATATTAGTAAAAGGTCAAATTTGCAAATATGAAGTAAAGGTATGATGTTGGGGGGGAGGGGCCTAGGGAGGATACGTAAAATGTGGACAAATAGAGACAAATAGAGACAATTCTATCATTTAACGAGGTGGAGATAATTGCTATTCTGCCCCTAAATTGTTGCTAAGCTCTAAGCCTCAGTTTGGTGTTATGTATTAGTATTTTGTAGAGGAAAAAATGGTCCGGGTTAATAAAAATAATGAGAAGCAGGATTGATCTAATAGAGGGACGGCAAAAAGAAAATCAGGTAGTAGAGTTAAACAATGTATTTTTTTCTTTGTTTTTGCTACATTATCTCTTCTGACACGTAGCCTACACAACACTGTGAGTAAACGGATTACATGTCGTGTTGGGGCGGGTGATCTGTGTCATCAGTGCCTCTCGAAGCCACGCAGCAAGACTCTCCATCTGCGTCATTCACCGAGTTTCTCCTATTTTTGTCACATAACCTTGTTGGCATTTATGATTCAGACCAAAAATTCCATACCTCTGCTGCTTCCCCGACACACAGTCAACACAGAACTCTTCCTCCAGGGACTCGCTGCTCCTCTTCCTCGCTGGCTCTTGTGACGGCAGAAGCTTCGGTCCTGCGTAATTGCCCTCAGCTTGTAACACTCACATGCTTTTCCTGCTCCTTTCTCTGCACTATCGTCACAGTTAATAGCTGACTTGCCGCCGTTCTGGGCTTTCAGCCTGCAGCCCCTTGTGTGCTCAGTGCAGCTCACTATTTGCGTTGGAATTTTTCACACATATCAGTTGTGACAAACATATCCTTAAGCCATCATTGAGAAGGAGGAAGGAAAGAGTTTTATCACGACTCGTTCAATTGTCGCATAAAAGCCACTTTGTTGATTGCCTTAATGTATTCTCGACTATACATGTCAAAAATCAAAGCCTATTGGCCAAATCTGAGAAATTATAGTTACCTGATGTAACTACAGTTCTACGAGTGTGTGCGTAGCCCACCTACGGGCTTTGCTAGTCTCTCTCAGGCGCCAGCCAGCCCTCTGAGAAAGATCGAATCATTCACCGCGCCAATCATGCCAACGTACTGGCACAGCCTCAGGGGCTATATAAACCCCCTCGCCCAACACTCTCCCTTCTTCGAACCAGCCTATATTCAACACTGAATGAGTGACAGAGCCCTCAGACACGTCCATGACCGCACAAACGTGGAGACAGAGGACCAAGATGCCGCCAAGCATATATCCTCCACAGAGACACTCCTACACAGGGCCACCAACGTGGCAACCCCTCGGGTAGAGTGTGCCCTGACCAAGGCTGGGGACGGGAGGCCTTGAGCCAAGTAGGCCGCCCCAATACCCCCACAAATCCAATGTGTCAAGCGTTGGGCCAACAAAGGGCAAAAAGCTCTAATCCTGATCACCCAGGACCGGAATGACGAGGTGATAACCTTCAGCTGAAAGGCTGGGTTGGGCCAAAGACGAACCAGGCTTCCATCCTCACTGAGCCGGTGACACCACATGTCGTGCCGCTCGCGTCTCGGCTGGAGATGCGGAGCAAGCTGCTGGGATGTTTTGGAGGCTGATTCCAGTCGGTCTACAAGAGCGGCAGATCGAGGATACGTCTCTGCTCCTGTTCCTTCAGGGAAGACAGGCCGAGCCACAGGTGTCTGGCGCCGAGCTGTGCCGCGCTCATGGTGCGGTCCCCATCCACGGCGAATGCTTGGGACATCCTCAGGAGAACAGCCTCTGTGGTCTGAACCTCGTCTATTTCCTTGGGCATGAGTACAGACAGCTCATGCGCGAGTCTGTCCATGGAGCCCGCCAGGAAGGCCATATTGCTAGCCAACGTCACAACCTGAGCGGCTTTAGCGTAGCAGCGATCCATCAGCGACACCATTAACCTGTCCCTCTCCGATGGTAGAGACAGCGTTACCGCTCAGCCAGGGGGAAGATGACGGTAGCAGGCACATCCTCACCCCGTCTTCAATGGGTGGTACGCCGGAGATGGCAGGTCAAGACGGGACGGAGAAACTGGACCCATAAAAGCAGCGCGGCGCGTCTCCTCTTGGGTAAGTCTCAGGCAGGGGGAGCAAGTAGACCGCTCCAGACCGCTTCTAACTTCTGTATTGTCTTCGGTCTTTTAGTGATCTCAGAAGTGCTGAGAGAGAAAAAGGGAGAGCTTTGGGCTCGCGTCTCGGCTGGAGATTGGGTTTTTATAGCCCCTGAGGCTGTGCCAGTACGTTGACATGATTGGCGCAGTGAATGCTTTGATCTTTCTCAGAGGGCTGGCTGGCGCCAGAGAGAGGTGACCACTAGCGAAGCACATAGGTGGGCGGAGCACACACGAAGTAGAACATTTTGGTTGTTTGATATGTTTGACTGAGCTGTAATGGGAAATGGAATACATTTTTATATAAAGATTCTAAGGAACAGAAAAAACATTAGATAGTGCTTCAAGGAATTAACAGAAGCCTAAGAATGCATTCACACTAGCCCTGTTTGATTTGCTTTAAACAAAACATTATTTCCTGTTTGGGAAGGAATGAATGTGCAATTGCAAATATGTACAACCCTGTTGCGGTTGACCAACCAAAGGCACTTGATAACTACAATAACATTAGTAGAGATTTTATAATTACTTACTTTATCATTTACAAAGCATTACTCATTACTAGATTGAGCATATTCCCTGGTGGACGGAGGACGCATCCCAGTGACGCTAACAATCAGACAAGTGTATCTCTCCTGGCATTGGAGATTTTTCTGGCCTGGCATTTTTTTTGGGGGGTCAGCAACTCCAAGTCTGAGACCATGGTTTTCAGTCGGAAAAGAGTGGCTTGACCCCTTAAGGTTGGTGGAGAGCTCCTGCCTCAAGTGGAGGAGTTCAAGTATATTGGGGTCTTGTTCACGAGTGAGTGAGTGAGTGAGTGAGTGAGTGAGGGAAGGAAGGAACGTGGATGCCTCCTGGACGCCTCCCTAGGGAGGTGTTCCGGTCTTGTCCCCCCGGGAGGAGACCCCGGGGAAGACCTAGGACAGGATGGAGGGACTATGTCTCTCGGCTGGCCTGGGAACGCCTCGGTATCCCCCCGGGAGAGCTGGGGGAAGTGTCTGGGGAGGGGGAAGTCTGCTTAGACTGCTGCCTCCGTGACCCGGTCCTGGATAAGCAGGTAGAAGATGGATGGATGGATAATTTTAACATTATGAATAATAAACTAAAAGTGTGGATGGATAATTTTAACATTATGAATAATAAACTAAAAGTGATATTTCAGCGTCTGTAAACTGCTTCTTGATTAATACATGGTACCATTACTCTTACCTATTCACACATTACTCTTACCTGAAAGTCCAGTTATGATGAAATAGGACTATCTGGCCATTTTTGTGACAAAACAGTGCAAAAATCCTACAAACCTCATGTTTATTTCTTAGTTTAACAACAAGATACACACAGTATAATGTCATCTTATTTTTTGTTTTTGGTCTTCCACACCAACCTGACCCTGAGAACAGAAGAGAGTGCTAACATGAAAAAAATACAATAAGTAATTAAGCAAGGCTCTTAACGGAGTGAAACACATTAAGCACACTGACCAGTTTATTAAAGGCTAGTCAATAACCACCATCTTTGGCTTGCAATCTCTTTCTCATTTAGTGTGGCATTTCATCAATTATTTAATGCAAATTAAAGAAGAAATGCAATTGATGCTGCTTCAATCTGATTTCACAAGACGCCCTAATTTGACTAAAACAACAGATTAAACCTGATTTGAGTCATTCACATAACTTTGGTTAAGTTTAGTAGAATTGTGCAAACCTCATGTTTATTCTCTTGTTTAACAAATCAAGATCAAGGAATTTGAGTCTCACATCTAAAGGTATGTTGGCTCGTCTTCAGTTTTGTTTAAGTGCCGCCTGCTCTCCTCTGTCAACAAACTAGTGAATGTATTGATTGCAACATTGCATTATGCTCTTGCCGCATACATAGACTTTAGATATGTGTGTGTGTGTGTGTGTGTGTGTACTACTTGTGTGTGACAGTACAGCTGCTCAGTGTGCCACACCAACCTGACCCTGTACTGAACTGGTTGGAGTCAACATCAGAGCAGAGCAAAGTCACACAGGACACATCTCTGTCCTTTTGAATTAATAATGAACAAAGAGCAAAGAGATATCTGGAGACTTAAAAGAATATGAACATGAACAGTGTGTATCATATTACGCTGTGTTTATTGTGTCCTGATAGTCATTTCTCATTTAGTGTGGCATTTCATCAATCCAGCTTTGAAATTGTAAATGTACAGAGCATCATACAATTGTACATACATCTGCTCCAGGGTAGAACATGCTGTGGAAGGATAACAAGAATACGCCTACTATTAAACAACACGCTTTCAGCCGTTTGAGTCATTCACATAACTTCTCAGGCCTTGCATCACATGCCGCAGATTCTTATGTTAGTAATGACATCAATTTCACACAAAAGTGTCTCATCTCATCTAAAGGTATGTTGGCTCGTCTTCCCACACATGGCCTCAACACATGTACCGCCTGCTCCTCATTGCTCTTATTCCTTGGGGTAACAAGTGAATGTGATTGCAACATTACAGATAGTTTATTAAATGCCCAACCAGCAGAACATAGACTGGATATGTGTGTGTGTGTGTGTGTGTGTGTGTGTGTGTGTGTGTGTGTGTGTGTGTGTGTGTGTGTGTGTGTGTGTGGTTCACCTGATCCCCACATACAGACAGAGACTGAAGCTCTCCAAATCTGTAGTGAGGACTACCAAGAGGTGGACTAGCAGCAGTAGAGGAGCTACGCACATGTTTGGACACTACTGAAGTAGGGATGGTGTTTAGAGGTCACACAGGACACATCTCTGTCCTTTTGAATTAATAATGAACAAAGAGCAAAGAGATATCTGGAGACTACTGTGAGGACAGCATTATACCATGAACAGTGTGTATCATATTACGCTGTGTTTAATGACAAACCTGATAGTCACACCCAAACTGAGGGCTGTCCACATGAACAAAAATCAACATGATCTGTTTTATACATGTACAGAGCATTGGCCTTGTACTCATCTGATCCGGTGTTTTGGGAACATGACTGAATCCGCTATTTTTTAAACAAGAATAAGATACATATTTCTCATTACTACATTACAGTGTGCTTAATGTTTCACTTCAATCCTATATTTTGTGAAAGCGATGATGTCATCGCATCATGTGACGCACGTCACACACAAAGTGTCTCATCCATCCACCGAGCGCCAACGTGCAGGAGGCACAGAGCGCACTTGCAGACCAGGTACTGAGTGTAAAGCGTACCTTTCGGGACTCATTGCTTATTATTCTTGGGGTTTTTAACAAGTGAAATCTGAGCCACAAACTACCAAAGTACAGATAGTTTATTAAATGCCCAACCAGAGAGCAGAACACGCTGGATCACTGTTACACTACTGTCAGCAATGCCTTTCGCGCAAGGGCCTGCGCTACCCTGGGCTCTTCAGATCACGCCATGGTTCACCTGATCCCCACATACAGACAGAGGCTGAAGCTCTCCAAATCTGTAGTGAGGACTACCAAGAGGTGGACTAGCGAGGCAGTAGAGGAGCTACGCACATGTTTGGACACTACTGAAGTAGGGATGGTGTTTAGAGCTGCCACAGATAGTTTGGATGAGTACACAGACACTGTAACATCATACATTCGATACTGTGAGGACAGCATTATACCAACACGCACCAAAGTGACTTTCAATAATGACGAACCCTGGTTCACACCCAAACTGAAACAGCTAAGGCAGCAAAAGGAAGAAGCCCATAGAGTTGGAGATTGGGGCAGCTACAGGCGGGGAAAGTATGGATTTAGCAGGGAGGTGTCAAGAGCTAGATATAAATACAATACACATCTGGAGCATCAGTTCTCTGTTAACGACTCTGCTTCTGTGTGGAGGGGGCTCCAGCTTCTTACAAACTACAGGCCTAGAGCCCCCCGCGCTGCTGACGATCGGAAACTGGCTGATCAGCTGAACTCACATTATGCACGGTTTCAGACTTCACACTCCTCCCCCACCCCAATCACTACAGTGGACACTTCAGCCAGCCCCAACCTGGTCCCCAAGAAGTCCCGGATCACTGGACTTAATGACTACAGGCCAGTGGCGCTGATTACTGTAGTCATGAAGTCATTTGAGCACCTGGTTTTGTCCCACCTTAAGTCCAATCACCTCCTCCCTCCTGGACCCCCTGCAGTTTGCCTACAGAGCCAACAGATCTGTAGACGATGCCATCAACCTGGCCCTCCACTTCATCCTGCAGCATCTGGACTCCCGGGAACCTACACCAGGATCCTGTTTGTGGACTTCAGCTCTGCATTCAATACCATCCTCCCTGCTCTGCTCCAGGACAAGCTCTCCCAGCTGACTCCACCTGCAGGTGGATCACTGACTTCCTGACAGATCGGAGGCAGTGCGTGCGGCTGGGGAAGAATGTCTCGGACACTCTCACCATCAGCACAGGAGATCCACAGGGCTGTGTACTTTCTCCTCTACTCTTCTTCCTGTACATCAACTGCTGCACCTCCAGCCACGATTCTGTCAAACTGGTTAAGTTTGCGGATGACACTACCCTCATCGGGCTCATCTCAGACGACAATGAGTCTGCCTACAGGAGTGAGGTGGACCGGCTGGGGTCCTGGTGCAGTGGCAACAACCTGGAGATAAACGCCCAGAAGACAGTGGAGATGATAGTGGACTTCAGGAAAGTCACAGCCCCCCTGCCCCCCCTCGCCCTGACAGACCTCCCCATCACCACCGTAGCCTCCTTCCGCTTCCTTGGTACCACCCTCACTCAGGACCTCAATTGGGAGCCCACCATCGGCTCCCTCATCAAGAAAGCCCAGCAGAGGATGTACTTCCTGCGGCAGCTGAGGAAAGCCAAGCTGCCAGATGATGGTGCAGTTCTACACAGCCATCATTGAGTCCATCCTCACCTCCTCCATCACCGTGTGGTATGCTGGAGCCACAGCTAGGGACAGACAAAGACTGCAGCGCATTGTGCGCTCTGCAGAGAAGGTGATCGGCTGCAGCCTTCCATCTCTCCAGGACCTGTAAGTCTCCAGGACTCGGGAACGAGCAGGTCGGATTACAGCCGACCCTTCTCACCCTGTACATAGACTATTTGAGTCACTCCCCTCGGGCAGGAAGCTACGGTCCATTCAGACCAGAACCTCCCGCCATAAGAACAGTTTCTTTCCCTCTGCCATTGGACTCTTTAACACTTCATAACACTTGTCACTTTAATAAGCACATAAATCAAGAACTATCCATTGCACTGCAAATTTTGCACCATATCCAACAAACTGTAAATTGTGTGTATATATTCAAGTTTTAGTCTGTATATTTTTATTTATCTTGTATTTTATTTCATACTTTATGCATGCCCTTCATGTTGCACCTTATCGCCGAAGCAAGTTCCTTGTGAACTGACAATGGCAATAAACAATTTTCTGATTCTGATTCTGACTAGTTAATATATTAAGTTGTGTAACTTGACATGAAAAAAACTGCAATGTACTTACATACACATTTGGCTAGCACACTCGCCGTTCAGCAAGAAGGTCCAGGGTTTGACCTTTCTGGGTGGAGTTTGCATGTTCTCCCTGTGCTCGGGTAGGTTTCTTACAGAAACTCCGGTTTCCGCCACCAACATCAAAAACGTGCTAGGTGCCGAGAATGTTTGCGTCGGCTGGGTTTTGAACTCACAACCTTATTGCTGTGAGGAAGGAGTGCTAACCACTCTGCCACGTACAATTTTTTTTTTTTTTAATGAATACATTTTTTTTTAAACTAAGTAAAAAATTTCTAGGAATCTCGTATTTTGTGGAAAAGTGTAGCAATGTATCATAAATTTTAAAAGTCACTTAATTGTATATTTTGTTTCTTAAAGCACTGAATGTAAATATGTAGTATATTGGGATACTCCCGAATGTCATATTTAAATGCTTGTTGCATTTGTATTGAATGCAGATGTACGAAATATGTGGATACTCTTGAAAATAACTTTTAAATACTTTATACTTGAGTTGAAATGTATTTCATATTTTATAATAAATTAACAAATAAATCTTTATTGTTTATCCCAAATTTGTTGTTGACAGGCTCCAATACAATCACTTTATACAATAAAATAACAACTCTCAACTCAACTTTCCATTCAGTTACTAAAACAGTTTAACATGTTAAAAGTGTAATTGTCATGATTTGATTAAATAAATTAGATTTCCTATATTTGGTGTGATACAAAATGAATTGAGTCAAAAAAAAAAATGGTTGTGTGAAAAAGCCCACGTGACCAAATCAGCCCAAACTGCATGTGGTGTTGGAAGATTCAAGTCAGAATTATGCATGTGGACTGTTGAACAATGCAGAGTACAATAAGTCACATCCAGTTCCGAGATGCACATCTACCCAGCATGCACAGTGGGGAGGCCAAAGAAAGGATGCATCCCAGAGTAATAAACAGTCTCTTGGGAGTGCGGGATGTAGTGCAGAAGAGAGGGCCGGATGCAAGGAAGGAAACGTCTGAATAAAGAATGGAATGGAACACAGGGAATGGAGAGCAGAGTGACCCGGGCCAGTTTGAGCGGTCACTGAGGGCTTGGTGTTAACAAAGCTCATCATGGCTTTCACATGAGTGTAGTTAAATTAATGAAAATTATACAGTAAGTCCGCTGTATGAGGCCACTGTTAAATCTAGTGCAAAACCCACAGAAATGTGGTATATTTGAAGACCAATAAATCACAATGAAATTAATAGTCTTTAAACACAATGATAAAATCATGTTGAGTTTTCTGTAATCATTTGTGCCGTGTCCAGATTCCATTCCCAAAACACAACAAAGTGTATCTGATTAATTCACAGTGGAATTTGGAGAACAGTGTGTGTGTTTGTGTGTATAGTCAGGATTATTCACATGGACAACGTGGATCACTAAAAAGGGCTGTTGGGCAAAAATTGAAGCTAAAGTAAAGAGTAATTGTTTGCCATTATTCCATAAAATATGCAAAATAAGACTTCACTTTAACTGATCTAAAAGAAAACTAGATTGTAGCAACTCCTCCTATAACCTCACTGACAACAGGCACAATTACATGGTTCATAGTTTTTAATAATGCCCTCTGTGTATTTGAAAATTACTTATGCAAATGTTTAAATCAGGAGATGGTTTTATTTGTCACATGCATACATACAGTACAATGCACAGTGAAATGTATTTTGCACCTGCAGCCAGTAGCAAGAAATTGATGTTTTAACCGAATATAAAATATAGTCATCTGAAATTTCTGTCATAATTTTTAAGGCCCTACCCTTTGAGGCCCTAACAATTGCTCGGTATGGCTTACGTGTTGCAACGCACCTTTATGAACTAATTTACTAAGAAACTAACAAACTTTTAGCTGTATTAAAAGCCCATTACAGACACAAACATTATTCATAAAACAATAGCCTTGTATTGAATGTCACTGCCATCCATTGGTTAAAACTGTGTCAAGGTAACTGTATTGTATTGAGTATATGGATAGAAATGTATTGACATTGTTGCATATTTTAGTATTGCTCACAAAAAGAGTCAATAAAGGCTTTGGGGCAGGGCGTGTTTGAAACCAGGACATCAGGATTTCACAGATATTTTTGGGAATGTTGGATAAGAATGTAGAAAGTAGGACAGTCTCAATAAAAACAAAACAAGCGATTGGTCATCATAGACATTGACTTGATAAATTCAAGTTGTATTTGGCCCACGAATCACGGACCATAATAACCAAAAGGAATAGCTGTTCACTAGATTTCTAAGCGCTGAAGCATGTTACAGTATACCACTATGAAACACATTTGAGAAGAAATACTAGAGTACACTGGAGGACTCAGCTATGGCATTAATCAATGAGACGGAGGCTATTGTTTTATTACAGTTCAATGCGTACATTCAGTGCTGATGATATACAGTTGTTTTCATAAGTGTATTTGGCCACTTTCAGAGAATATGACAACACAAAAACACAAGGTGAAACTTGTGTTTTAAATGGCTACTAAAGGTAACCATCCTCACCTGTGATCTGTTGTGTGGATAAAAGGTCAGTGAGTTACTGGACTCCTGACAGACCCTTGCCTCTTTCATCCAGTGCTGCTCTGATGTTTCTGTATTCTGAGTCATGGGAAAAGCAAAAGAATTGTCAAAGGGTCAGTGGGAAAAGGTAATTGAACTGTATAAAAAGAAAGGAAAATAAAAAATTTATATCCAAGGAACTGAGAATGCCAATCAGCAGTGTTCAAACTCTAATAAAGAAGTGGAAATTAAGGAATTCTTTTGTAACCAAACCAAAAAGAGAACCCAAAATTTCTGCCACAACTGCCAAGAAAATTGTTCGGGATGCAAAGAAAAACCCAAAAATAACTTCAGCTGAAATACAGGACTCTCTGAAAATAAGTGTTGTGGCTGTTTCAAATCGCCAGAAGAAAGCCATTACTACGCAAATGCCACAAAGCATTCCGCTTACAATAAGCCAAACAGCACAGAGACAAGCTTCAAAACTTCTGGAACCAAGTCATTTGGAGAGATGAGACTAAAAAGAACTTTCTTTCCACAAACATAAACGTTACATTTGGAGAGGAGTCAACAAGGCCTATGATGAAAGGTACACCATTCCTGCTGTGAAACATGGAGGTGGATCACTGATGTTTTGGGAATGTGTGAGCCACAAAGGAACAGGAAAAGATCAATGTAGCATGTTATCTGAAAATACTGGAGCATGGGATGTATTTGGACGTTCCAACATGACAATAATACAAAGCACAAGGCCAAGTCAACCTGTCAACCTACAGCAGCATAAAGTTAAGGTTCTGACCATCTCAGTCTCCTGACCTCAATATCATTGAGCCACTCTGGGGAGATTTCAAACATGCAGTTCATGTAAGACAGCCCAAGAATTTACAGAAACTGGAGGCTTTATTGCCAAGAAGAATGGGCAGCTTTACCATCTGAGAAAATAAAGAGCCTCATCCACAACTACCACAAAAGACTTCAAGCAATACACGGTATTAAGAACTGAGGTCATTTGGGTAGTTTCTGTTCATTATGAGTTAAAAAGAGTAAACCCAGTTGTTTGATGATTAATGGCTTCACCCAACCACTATGAGTGAATATGAGTGAAAGAAAAGTTTTTGTGTTATCATTCATATTCTCTGAAAAATGGCCCAAAAAATCATAAAGTCTGCTAGGGTATGTAAACTTATGGGTACAACTGTACCTACTTCTAATCTACTTATTCTTAGCTGAATAAATTACTTTGAGGTTCTGCAGCCAGGATTTCTTTCTTATGAAAATGTCTTTGTGTCGTCCAGCATGTATGTCAGTACATAATATAAAATTTACACACTTCATTCAAAATGCAACATTAGAAAAAGAAAAATCATTCAATTGTACTTGAGGACCATTTGAGGACCTCTGGAGGCCACGGTCTTGAAAGTCCCCAGCCACTTTCCTGTTACTACCTGGAACAAGATTTATTACCTCTCTTCAGACTTTCATCCAAAGCTACAGGAGGACCATTATGGGTCAGTGGGTTATTTTATTGAAAAAGGACCTACAGTGCTTGGTTTTGATTGATTACATTCCAGATCGGGCCTATTGATCTTGTATACTATAAGCTGCTCCATGAAGGGTCTGTTTCTGTCCTAAATAATGTCTTAGATTGGTGTGCACAAAGAAAAGTGGACATAAAGCGGTCCTTGCAGTCCTTTAGATGGAATGCAAAGGGAATATAAGAAAAATGCAGACAATGTTTCCATTAAAAGAGAAAAGATATATTATTTATATATATATATATATATATATATATATATATATATATATATATATATATATATATATATATATATATATATTCTTCTAATTATTATTGAAAATATTTTCAGAAACTGTGGAGAGTTCTTTATGTTTTCACACCAGTCAAACACTCCTCAAATGAGCTTCATTTATGAAGAGCGAGTGTGACACACGATTAGAACTGCAGTGGCTTTTTGCTAGCGGCTACAGGACATCAGGTATGACAGCTGTTGTGTTATACCGGCCCAGCAGTATTTGTTTAAGCCCCCCAACACACACGCTCTAAATCATAATGAGCTGAGACCTATTTAAAATCAATTTTATAGCTGCTTTCCCCGCTCCCTTTATGTTCCACTCTAACAGCAAAGCCATTTGTGAAATTGCCCGCAGCATGAGAAGGGAGGGCAGTGGGGCTTTGATGGACAGGCGGCAGTCATATTTACAGGTTAAGGTGCAGTTTGCATATTTGCCTGAAATGGTAATACACATTCATATTCATTTCCCTTCAGTGTCATTTTGTTAATGCCGTATAAATCTTTCATTAGAAAAATCCCACTATACATTCCGCTTGGTCCCATTAGGGAACGCGAGTGACTGAAGTCTATCCCAGCAGCTTTGTGCCTTAGGTGGGGTACACCCTGGACAATATCAAATATTACACTACACTTTTGTTCGATGGCCAATAAGTGTTATTTATTGGTTTATTTACTATATCATCTTATATATATATATGTATATAATTTTTTTCATAGTAAAGACTATACTTCTACTGTCCAACTACAGTAGTCTTGCATTGAGACTTTGAGACACTGTGATAGTTTATGCAAATAACAGGCCGATCCAAGAATTTGACAAGAAATTGATGCTTAAACTCCAGTTTGCAGCTTAGTCGATTCATTTCAGTACATAGGGTTTTTAAAATAGCCCAGAGAGAGCACCAGAATTGGCAACGCAAAAAAAGAGTCCTTGATTTTTATTAATGAAGCTTTTAATAAAAAAGGGCATGTCATATCTTTCGGGGCATTTTTGTAGTAACTAGTAAAATGAACATGCGGTCCTAGTCTATGCTGCAACATAAAAACATATTTGTTCTGTCCTCTCTGCAGCTGCCAGTTTGCTGCAGTGTTTGCCTTCCACTGCCTAGCTCTTGTCATCTCTCTTTCCCTTTCTCATCTCTCTAATGTGTGCCTGGGCCTGATAATATACATACTCTCCAGACACAAACAGGTTGTGTCTGGAGCAGCCTGTCGAGCCAAGGCACCATCACTGTCTCATTATTGGACAGCTTCGACTGAACATCTTCTGAAAGACGACAAACTAATAAACACACCTGAAGCTGTTGAGTTTTTATTTGTCAGTGGTAACAAAAGATACTGGGCAGACAATTTATCTTGAATGACACAGTTTGAAAGTGCTGTAATCAAAGACACGTCTGGCTGTCGCAGCAGCCTTTGTTGTTTGAGGGAAAAAAGAGCTGGAAAATAGAGTGACAAGTCTGGATAGATTGATTGAATGGAAGTACCTCCTGTGCAACTCAAGCTTAAAAAGAATAAACCTCCAAGTTTTTAAATGAAAATACCTGCCCTTTGCAAACGCTTTCATTGGGAGACCTTCCAGACAGTTCTGGGCTAAAGACCATCTGACCGGGTAAGACTTTTGTACAATAACAGAACAGTGTGGTGGCATCAAAATCAAGGCATAGCTTAGTTTTGATAACCATATCAGGTAGAAATCCCTCTTGTGTCTAAAGGTTATCACCATGGCTGATGAGGAATAAATATATAAATTAATAATATAGATAGTTGTAATAGGCTTTAAATTGAAAACCACTTCATTCTTCTTACCCAAAACAAAAGTACTAACTTAAAATGTTAACTCAGTATTTCAGTTTGGTTCACCAGAACAGTCAGTGTTCAGTTCTATTAAATGAAAATACCTGCCCTTCACCAATACCTCATTGGGAGACCTTCCAGACAGTTCTGGGAAAAATCTGTGTGTGTAAGACTTTTGTACAATAACAGATTCTTTTGGATGACATAGTTTGCATATATACATATCTCCTTTTACATTGTGGTCTATTCCCATTGGAATTTCTGGCAGTACTGCAATTAGTCACTGATAGATAAATATATAAATTAATAATATAGATAGTTGTAATAGGCTTTTTCTTACCCAAAACAAAAGTACTAACTTAAAATGTTAACTCAGTATTTCAGTTTGGGTCTCCCAGGGGAAAGTCAGTGTTCAGTTCTATCAATAACCCTTCACCAATACCTCATAAATCACTAGTTTGAAGAAAAATATGTGTGTGTGTTTTGTACTTTATTGGGGGATATTGTCAGCCCTGCAACTAATGGAGTTGATTGAACAATAACTCCATTTCCACGCTCCGAGGTGTATCATAGCATCTTTAAAAATCTTTAAAAATGTCATATACCATAACTCTATATACTGGCTGGACTCCCTGCCTGCACAACCAAACCTCTGCAGCTGATCCAGAATGCAGCGGCAAGAGTGGTCTTTAATGAACCAAAGAGAGCGCACGTAACTCCTCTATTCATTAGGTTACACTGGCTCCCGGTTGATGCCCGCATCAAGTTCAAAGCTATGCTCTTGGCCCACAAGACCACCTCTGGTTCTGCACCCTCATATCTTCACTCACTAATACAGACCTACGTTCCTACCAGATCCTTGTGCTCTGCAAATGAACAACTCTCACGTACCTTGGATCTGTTCCACATTGGTGGAATAATCTACCTGCTGCTACAAGATCAGCAGATTCTGTAGACATCTTTAAAAAACACATCTCTTCCATCAACACCTGACTGACAAACACTGAGTTCTACTTCCTTTCTATCGATTCCTTCTCATGAAAAAATAAATAAATAAAACAACTATTCTTTCTTATCCATAGCTGGGTTCTAACTGACTAGTTTTTTGTGCACTTATGCTTTTTGTACCTTGTGTTGTTAAAATTGCTTCCATTGTTTTCCTCACTTGTAAGTCGCTTTGGATAAAAGTGTCTGCTAAATGACTAAATGTAATGTGAATGTATCCTTGGACGGGCGCTGATAAATCCCCCTTAAAAACACTGTTGTCTTGATCGACGCATCTGTCACTCTTCCGCTTTGTCATGATATCTGGTAACAGCTCGGCTCTTGGGGGAGTCTTCTTGATTTCAGCTCAGTGAGACAAGGCTGGCAAACTAAACCTCTGCTGATCAGCTTGATGGATTTGACCATCCATGTGGAGTCAGCTTTCTCTTTCCACTTACAGAAAATTCTCCATCAGCCAGACTTGTGCCCTCGACATAGTGCACCGTATTTCTCCCACTTCGCAAACATATGAACCCTGGTAATAGACCAAACTTTATTATGACCACGTCATATATCATGAGCCCAAGAAGTGCAGTAACAGCTTATAGGAAAGGTCACATCTGAATCTACACCGGGTTGGAAAAAGATTTACTCCAGGCTAAAAGGTTCAAATGAAAGCGGCAGACAACTTCCTCGATATGAGATTTAATGTGTCCTAGAATAAGTGGAAATATGAAGATGGTATTGATTTTGCTGAAAAGGGGGAAATAGAAAAAAGGAATCCACTCAAGACTTGTCGGAATGAGGCTTCAGTGGTCCCTATAGAGGAGATTTGTAAATGTCTGCCTGAACCTATGATAATAATACAAATAATGACATCTAATTCAAGAGTTAATTTTTTTTTACTTCAGTTTATTTCAGGTTGCAACACAACATTTGAGTAACTGGACTTTAAAAATTTATAAACAGGTTGTTAATTTAAAAAAATATTAGACAAGACAATTTGGATAAATAATGCTCTGCAAGTGGTCTAGCCTCACCCCTTGTCACTTAGAGCCTCCCATCCTACTACAAAGACGGCAATAATCAATTTCAAATGTTATCTTTGTTGTGTATCATGTCTAAAAATCCATAATATCATTGTCATTTACAAAGCTGCCTTTTTTCCTTATCTTAAATACTACAGCTGCCTTTAGCCTGAACTCGCCGTTTACTGCTTGCTGATCAAACAGCCCAGAGTCTTTAACGTGGGAGTGGGTATTGATTGCGGAGGAGGCCTCAGTTTCCTGGTTATTAATAGCCCGAGGAAGAGCGCCTAATGAGAACTCCACTTCCTTCAACTGGATATATTCATAGCAGGATCATTACGGGCATAATTGACCCTCTTCCTGTTCGTCTGTGTGATTGACGGGCGATGACAGGCTCCATTTGTCTGTCTTGTGCATGTGGCACAAAGAGCTCTTTCCTTTCTCAGAGCTTCACGCTGTGCCTTTTATCTCTGTACAGTAATGTATGCGTTCCGTGTGTGAACGTGTGTCGAGATACGTTCACAGTTCACAGTGGGAGTTTTGTTCTTTTATCACTAACTGTCTTTGTATTGTCAAAAGTGTCTACACTGGACACATCATGCCAAGAGTCACAATTATGTTGGTTTAATAAACCTAAAATCAGCTGATAAAATGCAAAACAGATAAAAGTGAGTGCACTCGCTCCAGCCTGGTTTGGTGAATTGAAGTCTAGTAAGGGGGGTGTAAAGCACATGTGTGGGGACCAGTGTTTCAATCAAAAATGTTGAAAACTGTGGGTTGTAACAGTTGCTTATATACTGTACAAAAAACACATTTTCCAAAATAATCAGCAAAGAAGAGTGTGGTTCTCCAAATGTTAAAGCCAGAGATATATGTCCATTCAACATAAGATGCCACAAGATTATAACATCTTGTTTGTTTTGTTAGCATTCACCACATTTTCTGGATGCCATGTTAATTTTCTGTGCAACTTGTCAGAAACGTCTTGTTTGTTTTGTTGTCTTTGGTCTTTGCCTTCATTCCCAAAGTAAAGGACATTAGGCACTGTACATCCAACATTTGCACAGACCTATACAGTTAGACATCATTCCACTCACATTCATTATGGGCAATTTCACCTATACATGTCATCAGGACAAATCAACTTCTAACACCACTCTTCCAGCGTTCACTCGCTTGGAACCGAGTTTAAAACCTTTTTGCTTGGTGCCAAATGAAGCTCATATTGCAGAATCTCCACTTATTCAAGTGTGAACATACCGCTCTATATTCTCTTGCATCACTCTCTAGTCTTGCTCCTGACTCCTGACACACACATCTCTGAAGCCAACTAATTATTCATAAACATCCTCTCTTTGTAGAGTCGCTCTCAAAAAGCCTTTCCTTGTCCACCATTTAAGCTGCCTAAGTGTGACATCTCTCACTCTAACTCCACACACAGTCGCTCGTAGCCCACTGCCCCACTGCTCTCTGCTCCATTGCATTTGGCAGAAAATAAAAACTACAGCAGTGTGTAACCCAGAAACGGGCTCAGTGAGAACAGCAGAGTGGCGCTGAATTTGGTTATTATTTTCCTGTTTTTCTGCTTAGTTTTTCTATTTATATCAGGAGGTGTATCTTGAATGTTTTCTTCTTCATGTGTTGTAGCTCCTCCCAGCCTACACATATCCTGTTGTAAAAGCTCAATATCCAATAACTTCCTGGCCCCAGGCACAGCTCTGCACAAACACACCAGAGTAAACTACACCCAGCATTACAATAGAAGTTACACAATAAACTACACATTATGTTCAAGATTATTCACTATCAGACATAATTCCTTTTAGAAATAAGTGACTTCTTCTTCTTTAATACAAAATGTGGAAGAGGCTATACCACATGATGCTGGCCCATTCTTAAGGCGTACTACAGTATAGTTATGTCAAGGCACATCTCATCCGCTTCTAATGTTATGACAAATTTACTTGCTGTCAGCTCCACGTATGACTCAACTTAGTCTTGAAAAAATACTTTTTTTTTACCACGGATTACCCAAGTCTAGAATTATTAAAACATGTAGCCGTTTTTTTTATGTTTTTTTTAGTTCTCAAAAGGACACAAAACGTGTCAAAAAATAATAACACAACTTGCTATACATCTTATAAGCTTCATAAAGACTTAATTCCACGTGTGGTGGTGGCCTTGAGTCCTGTCATGGGTGTCATTTCTGAAAAGTCACATAATGTTGATTGAATTCAAAAACTTTCAAGCCAGTTGTTTTATGTACTGACTGTAGAATTAGGATGAGAAAAAAAAAGAAAAGTGTTCCGTTTATTTATCCTTGTGCTACACTCCAGAAACACATTTTACCTCCCTTAGCTGTATCTGGGATGTTTTGGGACACTACTGGGACTGCTGTTGTTGGGTAAATTGGTGTGTCTCGGTATAAATCTTGGTTCAGATTATGACAAAAAATGACTTACCAGTCACAAAAAAATGCAGAGGCAGGCACATCTAAATATTTGTATAGTTTTTTAAATTCTTAGTTATGAATGAGTTCACATGTCCTCTTTTACCCTTTTATGTCTCTGAGACAAACACTCGGCAGGAAAAAGGAAGGAAGGCAGACCGGATTTGTTTTTGCCGCAGGACTGGGCTCGGAGTTCCCTGCGGAGCTCTTCCTCATGTGTCATCTACAACCACGTTCACGTTGGTAAACAGAAACATATCCCACACATACAGGAGGATTCTTTGTATGTGTGTCCATGTGTACACATGAACAGGTGTGATGCACAGATGTTTGCACAAACACACACTAGACTTCCTTCCCACTGAGTCAACAACTTGGCGCTGACTGGATTGGATGAAAAAAAACAATTTCCTCTTGTGCTTCCACTCAGGATGTGACAGCGATTGAAGGGTTTTCCTGAGGACACACAAAGGCAGCCCGAGTAGCCATTGACCTCAAACCACATTCATAAAAACACAGCAGCTTGGCCTCCACATCATGTTTGTCTAACAGTCGTACAGGATGGGGTTTATAGCCTGCACAAGCAGTTTTTGTCAAGTCCTTCAAGTTAGACAAATACATGATGCAGCTGGGACTAAAGAGGTTAACACTCATCAGACCTAACTTTCTCCACATTACTTACAATTCTACTTATATAAGCTACATGAGACTTAACAGTTCCATGTGAGTTTGTGGCTGCAAATTCTGAAGAGAAATACATACTTGAATTAAAAGATTTCTAGACTGGGTACTTCATGTACTAAAAAAATTTAGATTCAAGCTTTTATTTTACTTTAGCTGATTCTGACAATCCACTTTCCACACTCCACACTCCACACAAAAACAAGATTACTGTCAGTTTCTGGGATCAGCATGCACTGTCTCATCAACTAAAGTGGCCTTCTATCAACTGTGCGAGTTGCAAGTCTTACAAAATGCACCCTTCGACTCAATCTGGGTAAATACAGGTTATTTTTGCTTACTGTGTTCCGTGCAATGTAAACCTTAATATATTGATAGCGCCACAGTGTTCTGGAAAATCCAAACACACTTCCCGCCCTGCCTATAACCTGTTTGAACCGCTGTCACCAGGTAACGTATATAGGTCTAATAAAAGTAGTGTTGTAGTGTATCAAGACCAAAACAGGATCAAGAATTAATATCAGGGTTTTTATGTCTGAGACCGAGACAAGACTTTTACAAAACAAAACATTTACTTAAGGTCAAGAACAAGACCAGTTTTGAGTACTACATTACAAATCGAACACATATCTCAAGATGATGGAACAGTTTCTACCCTAGAGCCATATCCATTCTGAACAATAATTTCAAAGCCCAACCCCAAAAGACAACAGAGCTCTAAAGCAATGCGGCCATTTTTTATCATAATCTACCTCTTTTGTCAATGATGGCACTAAGTGTGGTTAAAAATAAATTTGTGTTGAAGATAGTGTAGATGTGTTTATTTAGTGTTGTGTTTATGTACATTCATTCATTCATGATCATCATAGCAGTGCTGATGCACAAAAATGTAGGTCAGTCGTGTCTGATAACTAGGCACATCTCCAAAGCATTAGTCACATTACATGTCACAGAAGCTGGCACAAACAAACCAGTCATTTGTCTTCCTCCACTGTGAGTTTTTATTTACTTAAAAAAGCCAACTTCAGAGAGGAACAGGAAGTTGGGTTCATAGAGGTTTTGCTATTTTTATTCCAAACACAGGTCCCTTCTTATCTGTTGTGACAGCTTGATGACTACAGAAGAAGACAAGCTATCACCTCTCAAAACAAGGTCAAGATAGAGTCATAGCATATTCCTAACAAGAGCTTGAAGCAGAGACAAATGATACTTTTTGGAGAAGAAACACTCTTCCTTCACCATTGTTAATCCTTTTTTTCATGTGCTATTTTTGGATTTGAAGCAGAGTTGCATTGAATAGATTATTACTGGCTATTTGTTCACATTATAAAGGTTTTAACAGTGAATGATAAATAGTGTTCTGACTACTCTTTGCTGGGTCATGGCCTGTGGATTTGAAGATGACTGCTTTCAGATGCATTTACGTCATTTGTAGCAGGTGCACTCAGTTGCATCCATTGCTCCATGATGCATGAAGCAGCCTTTAACCTTTACGTACTCTCCCAACCCTCGCCAAGAAGCATGCTTCAACTCTTACTCCTATTTCATTTTCCTCCCTCCAACGGGATATAGGGTTTAAAATATGGTTGAAGATGCTTGCAGATGGATGTCTCTTAACTCTAGTAGGGGCGCAGTGTCTCAGGTCGTAGAGCGGTCGTCTTACAACCGGGTGGTTGGTGGTTTGATTCCCCCAGTTCATACTGTCCTTGAGCAAGACAATGAACCCACCATGCCTGGAGGAGGCAAGGACAACAAATGGAAATTAGTCTAAGGCTACAATCTGGCATGTGGCTGTGACTCATGTAGGTTCATCAACATGCACTGTCCCAATCAAATAAATAAATGCATTTAAAATGACAGTGCAGCCCGGATCAAATAAAAGAAAAATTACTTACTAACTGTCAACTTGGAATAAAATTATATATATTATATATATATATATTAGGGCTGTCAGCAAATTACTTTTAATAGCACTATTTTTTTAACATTAGTTAACCGCGCATAAAGAAAAAGTTTTCCTTCCGCGTCCTCCGTAGCTTTAGAAAACAGAGCGCATGAGTAAGTTATACATACATTCACGAAGCAGACATGGACAGCAAAAAGGGTCTTATGAATGGCAAGTTTATTTTCAAAGCCATGCCAGATGTCTATGATTTCAATACGGGGTCACTTGAATTGTAAACAAAAGAAAGGGATTGGAGTTGTAAACCTAAAAGCATAAATGTAAGCTTAGAAACATAAATGAAAATGGAATTGTAATCGTAGCCTGGAAAGCATTAAAAAAGTAAATATTTTTGTAAATGAAAAAGGCTTTTTTTAGTAATATAAACTACGTATACGCTCCCAATCCTTTGCTTGTACAATCCAAAAGTTACAATTCCTTTTGAACTATACTGTAAGTGTATTAATATGTTTTAGTTTTTTTCTCAATGACAAATCCAATTGAGACTGTCTGACCTAACTTCATGTTCCTCTGACATGTAATGGCTGCCACGTCTCTGTCAGTCTGCCCCAGGGCAGCTGTGGCTACATAAGTAGCTTACCACCACCAGTGTGTGACTGTGGAGTGAATGAATAATAGATATGTAAAGTATCTTTGCGTCCCCGGAAAAGCGCTATATAAAATGGATGTAATAATAATAAAATGATAATAATAACAGGGCTCAGCCAATAGGCTGTGAGCCTGCAACACAGGCTATACAAATATCTGGTATTATCAGACATTTAAGTCATTTGTAGCAAATCCTGCTGCAACAGTACTATAGTAGTTAGCTTTATGGCAATGTAAAAACATATGCCACTGAGAGCCCAGCTAGAGCCCCCACTATGAAAAATAATGAATACATATAAAAACCATAATAAAAACCAGATTAACATGAACTGTGCCATTCAACTTGGTTATAACAGGGCTTTAAAAACCTTAACTATCACTTTAAATGCAGCATGATTTGGTTCAAATGGGAGGAACTGTAGTAAAAGTGAGTTATAAAAGTGAGGAATGTTTAAGATGACACATAAAATGGTTTTAGTTTTTGCTTTTGTCTGTCACATAGAAGCAGAAAGAGACACATGGAGCAGAGCTATTTTTAACTGAAGGCAGCCTGATGGGGCAGCTCTAAATTTAGCCCGGCAGCTCGGGTAGCTGCCGTGTGTGTGTGTGTGTGTGTGTGTGTGTGTGTGTGTGTGTGTGTGTGTGTGTGTGTGTGTGTGTGTGTGTGTGTGTGTGTGTGTGAGAGAGAGATGTGTTTGTATCAGAAAAGCCATTCAGGGTGACAATGGCGCCGTGCCATGCGGCTGTTATAGTGATACTCCCTGACCGCACACACATGATGGTCACGCTGATGGTCACCAGCTAATCTTTTTAAGCCATTCACTCAACACAGGGACACACACCACAGGCTCTTGTTCCTGTTCCTCAGCTACAGTGGGCTGCAAAATGAAAAGAATGCTGTATTTAAAATTCAAGAGGTATGATGCTTTGTTGTATAATTGTGAATGAGTCCATTGTACATTTATGTAAGGCTTTGACCTTGGATATTTTTCTTAATTTTCATTTTCTACCAGCATCACAAGTTAGTGCCTGATGGTAGGTCTATATTTGGTTTCAAAAGTTTACAGTTAGAGATGTTTGCAGTGGTTACCTTGGCAGCCAATGTGAAGTCCGGATCCAGGCCCACGACCCCATTCACAAACTATTAAGACAATATTTTGTAATAGTTGTCCTGGTCTCATTTTTTGGCAATGTTTCTGTTTATGCACTTTATTAAAAATGTTAATAAAGTTTTGCTTTTAGCTTGTGCAGCAGCTGGATTCTTTGAGAGTTCACAAAGTCACAAATCCATCCGTGTCCCTCTCATGTGATTTCTGACCAATGGTGTGGTAGTACTGGTAGTTATGAGTGTGTTTTATGCTCAACAATTAAGCGACCATTGATAATGTTGCTCTCAGCTGCTGGTGGTGGTGCGGTCAGTTGTTGTTTCAGGTGTTTTGACAGACAGATGGTAGGAGCATCAAGAAGTAGCTGAACACTTGTGTGGACACATCAAAGCAGCCCTTACTGTATTAGCGCAGCTGCGACTGTAGTCTGCCGCTCACACACAAACACAACCAGAGCTGGGGCAGGATGCAGCGGCTACACCTGTGCTGTCACACATCACATCAGCTCTGTCTTTAAATAAATCTACTCCCTTTCCTGCGTTGAGGAAGCAGTGCTAGTAAAACGTTGGCTCTAGTCAATATTTAGTTCTGGAACATGTCACAGTTTTTACATTCTTGTATACATCTATCATTCTTGTATTACCTAAATCAAAACAGTTTCACTCTAGACAGACAGACAAAACGTCTTCACCTTGAAAACTGAGTCCAGATGCTTTTGCTTTAACATTTTCTTCAAGATAACCTGGATGTCTGGAACTTGGAACCTTTATTTAACCTTTATTTATCCAGCAATCAGTTGCTGTAGATAAACTGGAATTTCCTACATAAAAAGTGACTTGAACACCCATTACGATCAACTGCTCGCTGGGACCAGCAGAACAGACTCGTTTGTTGAAAGGCCACATACAGGCCAATGAAAGGACATTGCCTTGGCCCAGCGTTGTGTCCAGAGCTCCCATGCTCTATTAACTAGTCTTCCTTGCGAGCCTATGTGAACTGAATTTTTTAAATGTTGGAGCAGATATTGTTGCTGATCTATTAAAATTGCCTTTTTAAAGGCGCTCATTAATGGATAAAAAAGAAATAATTGAAAAAAGGAGACCAACACCCAAACTAGATTCACTAACAAAGACCGGTAAAGGTTTTGAAAGACATTTCAAAGACTGCCACTATGAGCGATATGAGTGGCTAACTGCTAGCACAGAACACAACTAGCTCTTTTGCCGGCCGTGTTTACTTTTGACCACTAACAGAGGAGCATGGAATTACTCTGGTATTAGCAGTTTGAACAGCTTCACTAAGGCAGTGCTTAAACACCAAATCTCTGAACGTCATATAATGTCTGTAGTGCATATATGTCGGGTGGATTTGCAGCTGGATGAGCAGATAAAATGGGAGATGAGGATTCAGATCGAGAGGCTCAAAAAGAACCGTTACACCTTGACGTGACTTATCGACTGTGTTCTCTTTTTGGGACAACAGGAATTATCTAGGTTTGAAGATCACAACAGACTGAGGTTTGTTGGACTTCTGGATTTGGCGCAGTTAACACATTTAATCAGACATTTCCCAAGGTAGAGCTCCAGGGTCTGATGGACAGCCAAATGACGTATGGCACACATTTTGACCCAATTAGAGTCAAAGTCATGTATGTGGTGGGGGATGATTTGTTTGTGAATGGAATGTGAACAGTGTGTATGATTAATGCTGGTCCTGGATTGTCCAAGATACATTTGTCCAATGGGAGACAATAAAGCCTTATCTTACCTTATCCTTTGTGATCTTGTGGCTTTTCTGAAGACGACTGGTGTCTCGGACAGCATGACAGAAGTGTATGCACTTGCATGTCTGATTCTGACAGTTCCGGTGTCTATGGCTTCAGTGGAGCGCTCATTCTCTGCCCTCAAACGGATAAAAACATATGCAAGGAACACAACGGAACAAACAAGACTGTCTTCTTTGGCATCTCTGTTGGTTGAGAAGGAATTGAAGCAAAAGGGATGTCTGCATGACAACAATATTTAATGTTTTGTATAAAAAAAGATAGAGGCATGGATTTCATTTACAAGTAATGGGTGAGTGTTACTATTTTATTATGTTGCTATATGCTATATTTTGCATTTAAAAAGTTAAATTAGGTATTTTACATGTTGTGTGTGTTCATTTGTTGTTGTTGCAATGTGGCATAGGCCTACTGATAAGACATTTTCAAAGTTTTCTTGTGGGTCAGTGTATTCCAGTGGTGATCCCACTAATGCTTGTATTTAGAAAAGAAAAAATAATGTATTGATTGGGATATATTGTTAATTTACATTATTATTTACTAGATATTGTGTAGTTGTTGTGTACTGTATATGACATTGTGGAATAATGTTGCACTGCTGCTCTAACATGCGCATATTACTGTTGTCTATTTTATTTAACATTGAAAATGTCAAAAATACCATAACTCCACAAACAGGCAGTATCAACAAAGACTGTAGTAAAAAAATACATGCCCAGTCAATAAATTATATACTAAGAGGTGGTGAGAAAATGGTTGTTTTATGTCAATATTCTACTTTCTTGTGCCACTCAAGTATGTTGGCCGCTGTGTTTTTACCATTAGCAGATGGAGCAGGAATGCTAAAAACCTGCATTCTTTACATTCTCCAGCATAGCCCTCAAGCTGGTATGTGTGTGTTACCTTACCTATGCATTTGTTTAATAATGTCTATGCCAGTAAGGCATTTTGACTTAACACAGGGTTTGTAGGTTTTGCAGCTTTGGCATTATCTTATTAGATTGTGCTTGATTTAACAGCTCCTAAAAGCATCTGTATTTAACACTGAGTTGTCCATGTGTTGTCCATCTGTACAAGTGCATAATGACATTGTTAAGTATTCAGTAGCTTATAAATAGTAAATGTGTGCATTTATATACCCTTTTCTGGCACCCGAACATGATGCTTCCATTCAAACACATTCACCCCTGGGGCAGACAGAGAGGGGGGCTGCCATACACACTGCAATCACAGCCTTCTCCAACCACCACCAAACACACCTCTACGCCTCTCTCACACATATTCACACACCAGAGCTGTCGCACTGAAAGCAAAGGTGGGTTAACGAATTTACAGAAACCAGATTTTTGTGGCATGGTGACCTCTAATGGGTTTCAAATCTAATTTCCCCATACACCTAAATTACATTACATTTTCGGGGAAAATAAAATATATATGACATTTTATGATTTTGCTGACTCCATCATAATGAGCTATGTGCTAACCTAATGTCAAACGGCCATAAACACAAAACCCGTTGGGGTTTCCCCTTGTAGGTTCGTATCCTGGTAACAACGGTTGAAAGTGTAACCGAGTGGGTGGGCTTAAAAACCCAGGTTCACAACTTAACCAAAAAATTTGGAGCCCGAGACAAAGTCAAGCATTAATAAATTTATTATAAACAACAACAAAAAAAACAATAATTCAGCAGTCATTTACAACTAGAGGGTTGTGAAAATTTGCAGAGGTTTGTGATTTTGCTTTAACGGCCTCTGCTAAAGCACAGCTCCTGGTGAATCTTATTATCATTACACGTTATTGTGTGCATACACGTTAGTAAAAATGTAGAAACGTTAGTAGAAACAATAAACCTCCCATGTATGTAATTTGTTTGGGCTCATAAAATGTTTGGCGAGTCAATTCATTGTATGTCGTGTGTCCTTGGGCAAGACACTTAACCCACCTTGCCTCGTATGAATGTGTAAGTATGTTGAGTGAATGTATGTGGTGTTGGTCGGAGAGGCCGTAGGCGCAAAATGGCTGCCACGTCTCTGTCAGTCTGCCCCAGGGCATCTGTGGCTACAGTTGTAGCTTACCATCACCAGTGTGTGACTATGTATGAATGAATAATGGACGACCTGTAAGCGCTTTGAGTCCCTTGGTCCCTTGGGAGAAAAGCACAATATAAATCCAATCCATTATTATTATTTATTATTATTATTATTATTATTATTATTACATTAAGTGATTATTAATCAGTTACAGTTACAAAATTTGAAAACAGGGCAAATCTTTAACAGGGCAAAATTTATTTTGGCAGGTAATGAGATTTAATTCACCTGCAAAAATTTACGTAACTACCAAAAGTATTTTCAAATTTAGGACATGTAAACATTCACCCATATTGGAATTGTAAACCAACCAACTTCATTGGATTTGAATTGCACCAATGAAAGTTAATTACAAGTACTTCTTACTTTTATATTGTTTTTTTTTGTAGATTTACATTTAATATCTAACTTGCTCATGTAAGGATTAACAAGTGTGATGGCACACCCCTTTGATTTACTGAGCATTTGGACGACATTTATTTGGCCTCCAGGGTTGATGTGGACAAATAATGATGAATTAGAAGACATTGTGTTTGAAGCATTTTGATCATGTCACCTTTATCATTGAGCAATTTCTAAAGCAGTATGTGTTTTATAAAGGAGAAAAAGTTTGGCACGTGTATGATAATGTGTAGTGTTGCAGTAACTCGGTGTCTCAAATGTGATATCACTATAGTGTAAACTATTGATTGATATTAATGCGTATGCCCAATAACACCATCAGACGCCACTGAATGTAACCCTCCCAACCCTGCTTTTGATTATGCTGCAGACCGTATTGTAGCACTGAACTGCACTGAACACTTACTAGCACAGTTTGTCATTTGAGATCAGTGAAAATGTAGCCCTGTCAAGGTCTCTATTAGACTGTACATGAATTAGACAAGAGGCACAAAAGACACTCTCTAAGGGGAACAGAATATCTGCCGGCACTTTAATCGCAACCTCTCCTGTTTTAAGACACACACTTTCCACTCTAGGTAGAGACTGGAGCATTAATCATTCAGCAGATGGCCACCGTGTATATATATACAGTGTGTGTGTGTGTGTGTGTGTGTGTGTGTGTGTGTGTGTGTGTGTGGCCCCAGGTGTGTGAGCGTGTGTGTGTGTGTGTGTGCATGTGTGTGTGTGTGTGTGTGTGTGTGGCCCCAGGTGTGTGAGCGTGCGTGTGTGTGTGTGTGTGTGTGTGTGTGTGTGTGTGTGTGTGTGTGTGTGTGTGTGTGTGTGTGTGTGTGTGTGTGTGTGTGTGTGTGTGTGTGTGTGTGTGTGTGTGTGTGTGTGTGTGTGTGTGTGTGTGTGTGTGTGTGTGTGTGTGTGTGTGTGTGTGCGTGGAGTAAAGAAAATGCCGGGGCTGAATATCAAATAACAGTCCTTATGACCCTTGCCTTTCTACATGAGCTTCAAAGGTTTCATCCCTCTGCATTATCACACCCCTCATTCTTTATTCATGAGCAGGAGTTACACCATCAGTATCTCTGCATCTCAGCCCACTGTGCTTTTTGTATGTGGCTCCAAATATAGCAAGGTATACAGTATATGTAAGCATCCTTCCCACTGGCTATTCCATCATTATGGCCTAACTTTTCAGTTTGACGTGATTGATTTTACCATAGGCTATTAATTATCTACCACATTTGGATATATGGATCATTTAGAGGGAAACGTATAATGTGGTTTTGATTACCTAGTTGCAGCAAAAAGATAAGATTCAATTTCCCATAGTTGCATTTAAAAGCTTGTAAATAGATTCTCAAATAGACTTCAATGTCAGTTTCCATCATAAATGAACATGGTGTGCTTTGCTGCTTATCTTTTTCATACAACGGTGATAAGCAGTAGAAAACGAATGAATAATTGTGCTTGCCAGGGAATCACAGATCACCGTTTCTAGTCATAGATGTAACTCATCGCAGAGTTTGTCACATAGATATATAAAATTGTTTTTACAGATTTATGGACTTTACTGTAGTTGCAGTACTATAAGTGATCAATGGTAGACTTGGCAACACAATCAAGAGAATAATGTAAAATTTGTTATTTTAATAAATAGCTATTTTTTATTCATATGTGCCTTCCATAGCCCCCAAGGTCACTACACAAGGGTAAAAACAAAGTAGGGACAACAGACCAAATAGAGAAAATACATATTTCATACAAGACTGTGCTTTTGCTCGTCTGCAAAAGTGAGTTTTGAGCCAGGGTATGAATAGTTTGAGTGAGTCACAGTTACGGATGGGAGGGTGTTTCAAAGCTGAGGCGAAGAGTGACTGAAAGCTCTGGTCCCGGTGGTGGTCAGTCAAGAGAGGGTGTAGTGATCCGAATGGCAGTGTGGATCTGAGAGTACGAGAGGGGTTGCATAGAAACCTGGGGACAGTAATGTATTAGAGTGGGGTGTATATCATGTGTAGATCCTCGTTTCCACTGGGATGGTACAGTGCGGGTCAGGTTGATTTCCATTGCCAAAAGGGGTCCAAAGTGTCCTCAAAAAGTGTACTGTACCATACTGTTTTAGAGACGCCTTGGTTAGGGTTTCCATTCTCTCTATGGATGTACAGCCACTATTTACTGTGCTCTCTTATTTATATTAAATATTGAGAAAGCATCCAAGTTTTAAAAAGTCTGCTTCAAATCCTTTTTATATCTCAAAAAGAGACATAGCTTTTGTGGCACTTTGATAAAAAACTAAAACATGTATGTAGCAGGTGCCACTGTATAGGACCCAGCTCAGAAACACCTGCCTCTAAACCTGTACTAAACCGTTCTATACTGAGCCGACCCGTACCATTCCCCACAGTGGAAACAAGGTACTGGGTTTATTACAAGTAAAGGTTTCAAGGCAAACAGCCTACACAAACTAACATAATCTTTACACTTTTAAAATAATTCCACATACTGCAGAGGACGCATTAACCGAATATTTTCCGTCATTGACGGGATTTGTTTAGCAGTGACAGAAAAATCTGAATGCCATTTGTGATTTTGACAAATTATTCTGAGGGTGATCTATTGTAATTCCTACTCATGACCAGTTGGTGGTGAATGTACATATTAATTAGCAATTATCTTGAACCGTGTCTTCTTTGTCACGCTGCATTCATTTGCAAAAATGTCACGGCAGCTGAGTGTGAGTCGTTTTTTCAAACCACCAAATAGTTTTGATATTGTTAATAAATGTTAAAAAGGACATAATGCAGTGGAGCATGAAGGAGGACAAACAGAGATTACTGAGCAGTCACCAACAGCTGTTACGGGACAAACAAGCGGCAAAAAGGAGGTGAAGAAGAGGGAGTATCTTGTTCAGTGGGAACAGGAGTTTACGTGGCTGAAGTGGGAAGGAGGAAAAATGTTCTGCGACATCTGTAGAAAAGCTAACACAAGTAACGGACTTGTCAGGGGGTGCACAACAACAGTGATTGAATTAAGTTCAGTTCATTTTTGTTGGAATCAAATGTGTAATATAGTGCGTTCTCTATAGTTCAAGCACAAAATATCCTTCTACTTTTTGTGTATCTGTCGTTCATAAATTAAACAAATCAACTAATCTGTCCTCTATGCTCGTCTTAAAATTTCTTAAAATGTGAGTAAAAAAAATGAAAAGCCATTATAAGTATTATTAAGGTATAAAAAAAAAAATGACTATAAAAAAATGACTATAATAATAGGTAATAATAGAGTAGGACAAAAGTTTTACGACTCTGTCCATCAAAATGACGGAGAGTGAGAAAGTCAAGTGCGACCTTTGCTCATGTGTTTTTATTTTTTATATCTTTTCTAATAAAAAATGCTAAAATGAAAACGTGTCATTGCACATAACCATAGACAACCTGTTAAAATCTGTTAAACATGGCTGCCATGTTTAATTCATAAAACCCCCAGCCCTTACATGTGTTAGCATTGGTTTAGGAACAGGGCGGACGCATTGTTGTATTGCATCACTGACTTGATTCCAGAACAAACACACAAAATTACAAGATATTTAGTATTTAATTATTTTTTTATTTGTTAATTCTCCATCAACCTATTTTCTGATGTGTATTTGGGAATTGGTTGTGGAGGAAGCAGTCTAAGTTTAAATTGTTCAGACTCACATTTTTCCTGTCAAAGTAAACAGGAAAGACAAAGGAGGGACTTATCTTAAAAATGTTTATTGGTTACAGGATGTACTTTAGAGCTATCACTGCAGAATTTAAATCAGCTGATACATGATCCAGAGATGGAGCTTTGTGGCTTCCTCTGAAGAAAAACTAGTCATGTGCATTCAATACACCCATTATCCCAAACCACAGAGCCAAACCCTGAGTCAACTATTCTGCTCATGAAAAGTAAAGTCTGAATATACAGCTGACACAGAACCTGTTGAAAGTCAGTGTTTACATCCGCCGAACAAACCAGCTAGTTTAGCGCATTTCCACCGCGAGTCATGTGAGCCTCCTTAACCTTAGCATCTGGCTCGATTAAGATCATCCTAGTGTAAAGCACAAAATGCTGCAGGCGGCCGATCTGCTGTTTCCTCCGCATTGTGTCGTACATGTGATAGGGTGCCTTCCAGCTGAGTGGCCAAACAGATAAGCCGCACTCAGCTGCACTCACACATGCGCAGAGGCCCGGCCTGTGTGGACACAAGCGCCATACAGAGACAAAGAGAAATACATCTGTGCAAGGTAGATAAGGGCGCCGCTGAAGCAGGCCTGGAGCTTTTTCTTTTCAATTTCAAAAGCACGTCATATCATGCCCTCCCTAAATTCACAACACTCCTTCTGAATTTGTAGCATCGTCAGTCTGACTTCAAATGTCCACACTGAAAATCTTCAAAGACATACAGCTCATTCAAATACAACAGTCAAGTTAGAACAGCCCAAGTCTGGCCTTGAGACAGAAAATTATCTCAATTCAATTAAAATGGGACTTTTAAACTGAATTCACAGCAGGCTCAAGAGTTTTTACACCAAGTGATTCCCGAAAGATAGTTATACAGCTAGTCGACTAAAGTCTCATTCAGACTACGCAATTTTTATTGACAACCAGTCGATCATCATTCCCAATCGCCTTGTCTGAACTCTACACAAAAACACTTGCCACCGTGTCACTGACTGCTACCAGACTTGGCAGGCTGGAATGCTGTACTAGTTGCCGATAATCTCAAGTTGATAACACAGACTTGGAAAAATGCAGCAGCAACAGTCCGCTCCATTTTGGGAACAGAATTGTGTCTCCTAGCTTACTTCTTGTTTTCATCGAACATCCATTTTGAGGCTTTCATAAATGAGCCGCAGTGTGAAATGATACTTATAATTAAAATTACTTGATGTTTCCATATAATATGATGAAAACGTGCAATAAGAAAAATAACAAATAGGTGTGGTTCCATGAAATGTTAAAGTAAAAAAAATAAAAAAGGGTTCCAGGAGTTTTGTGTGAGAAACTACAGTAGTGGGTTACTCGGTCTTTCTTTTAGTGTCTTGTGTAGCTTTTGTAAAACATAGACATAAAGAATGATATGCACTGATTTTAAAGACTACATAGAGGGTCATACCTCTATGGAAGGGTGTTGAAAATAATGAACTTGGGCTGGTCCGTTTTTGCAAAACATTCAGCAGTTGATTTAAATAGTGCATCCAAGTTCAAAGTCTTTTACAATCAGTACCATTTCCTTTCATGGGATTTTTCTCTTTCATGTCCCTGCAATGTTTTAACCTCTTTGCAGTTTGGCTGGATGCCCTTGCTTAAACACTGTCACTGTTGATGTAACACTTCCCCCCTGAGCTTTTTAAAGCCCCTCGTGGCACTGAGCCCTGGGAGAGAGCACTGCAGGGCTAGCGGTGCTCTATTTGTGTAGCGTCCTCACACAAATACACCTTGACCCCCCCCATTTTGACACACATGCTAATTTGCCCAGAGTGTGAGTGTGAGACACCAGAAGCACTTAGGCACATATTCTCTCACGCTCCCACTTCCCATTATACTTCTGCAGCGCAAAATCACACACAGCGGCACACACTCGCATTTGTGCATTACTATCAATATGGGGATTAATTAGGAATACAATTACTGCATGTGCAAACAACACAAACATCCGTGCCTCATTTCCTCCACCCTGCCCACTGCCCAAACACTTTTTGTTTGAGACCAGCACCGAAATTCACAAACAAGAAAACACTCCACTGCCGCTCGTCGAAGTTTTTTGCTTAATTTAGGAGATCAAAGATGGGGCAGAAACAAATAAATGATGTTTCATTTGCATTGAGAGAAGACAACAAAGAACCTGAAAGGAGAGAAAAAAAAACACGGGATTTTATTCCATTTACAAATCTGAGGTAGTGGGCAGAATTCAAACTGTGAAATTATTGTTGAAATTTTATATTATCTGTAGGATTTATCTGCCAGATCTGGCAGATTAACATGATTGTCACAGCTTAATTGGCATGTATGGCATGCCACAAGGGCCACAACACAAATCAAGTGACCCTAAATTCTTTAAAGGGGAATGAATGCGTTTGAATGGTCTCTCAGTAAATGTGTTAGCATTGCAATTAAAAAGATTACAGGAAAACATTGGTCTATTGTCTTTTTTCATGTATTTTTCAACTAAAACAAATTCTATGGTTATTGTTGATTTTCTTTTGATTTGTGACAGTGACTCTAAATATTGCCTACTCTAGTTTTAAGTGGAACAGTTCTCCTAAGCTGCACACATGCTATAGGATTATAAGCACCAAACCCCTGCCATAAAGAATGAATAAAGGAATATAGAATGGAGGAGGCCTGGTTTATATTTTGATTTATGTCAGATGTGTGCATTTGGTTTATTTTAATTGAATTTAAACTATATTGTGCTTAATTCTAAGGCAGGATAAAGATGAGCACATGTGCTTTCTTCTGTTCCGCATGACTTCATGCTCATTGACTTAAACCACCAACTAAACCAATAGTTATTACATTAACCTACACAAGACTGAGCATTTGCATAGGCAAATAATATATAATATAAATATCCCCAGAACATAAAATATTTTTAAAACACCCGACCTCTCAGAGCACAGCCCTGAGTGGTGACTCACACGCCACACAAGCAGCACCCACCAGGGAATAGAGTCTGAACCTGTGCACCCATGTGTCCACAGCGGAACGTGCACACTTTAATTTGTGTGTGCATCTGTGACAGCCCCCGCCCCCTCTTCCTGTAACAGCACAGTCTCTGGTGGCAGTGAAGGGAAACCTCGAGTGGAGTGAGTGAAAAGCATGGGGGAACCACCTCCGCATCACCATCACCACATCATCGTCACGGCTCTGAGAGGAGCTCCATACAAGAGACATGTGTGCAGTCATTCGCTTAAGTAACACTATTATTTCGTTTTTCACCATTTACACTTCTTCCTTTTATATTGGATGTATTGGAAATGCTAATTCACTTGTGTAATATCTGCATTTTGTATTTATTATAGAAAAATCCTCTTTTTTTCTCAATGGGGCTACATTTCTTCATATACGAATGTCTCTAACCTTTTTTCATTTCATTAATGACTCACTGTTCTTCAACTCACAAAGCATTATATATTAATTTTTTTGTAATGTTTTTTGGACCACCTAGCAAACATCCCTGTCTCTACTTTTTATGATGCATTTACATTTACACACCACAACAACATGGCAGAATCACTATACAGTGCAATGACTTAGAAAGCCATGTCCGGGGAAGGATTTTGTTACATGACTTTCAGAAGAAGGTGTGCCTCAGAACGGCTGGTGGAAGCGTAGAGGCAGAAGAAGATGGAGGGATGCAGAAGTGAAAGGGAAGGGGTTGGAGGTGGACGAGAGGAAGATCAAGTGACCAGGAAGAGGACGGGGGAAGGGAAAAACTGGTACCGCAGCTGTGCCGTCTTGTAATTGCTTCAATTAGCTGATAGGGCTGCCACGGCAACAGTGTTTGGGTGGTTGCCACAGCGACCCCGGTGCGGTGTCTTTCCCGAGGACGATAGTGAAGGAGATGATAATGCTGTTATGAGGTTGAGATGGTGGAATAGTGTAAAGTCTGCAGAAGCCTGGAGATGACGACTGAAGGGGATGAATGAGGGAGAATTAGACAGGTCTCCTGTGGTGAGGTAGACAACCCAGCATCAGTAACTGGCATCAGCAAACGATGTCGCTAACGCAGCAAATCCAGAATGCTAACATCTGTTTATTACATTTTTTTTGCAGAAGCTGGCACAAAGCAAAAGTGGTCATGTTCTATTGTACAGTGTCAAATGGTTGAAATGACATGGTTGAAATAATTGACAATGTTAAATTTTCTGAATTTTGTTCTTTTTGCTCGTATAACCAAAACTTCCAAAAATAATTGCAATTTTTTTTTCATTTTAATTAAAATTTAAAAAAGCTTATTTTTGGATCTGTCTTGTTAACGTCCCTTCCTAAAAGCCTGCTGTGGTCTAATTGGTCATTAGGACCTCTTTGTACAGCTATTATTGTGAATAGACCACTATGCAGCCTTAATCTTGCTCCAAGAAGTTTCTTAATACTACTTTTTTCTAGCTGGTACTGAAATGGAGTACTCATCAATAATACAGATAGGAGAACTTTATATTTGTGAAAACTCACAGAATCTTGCTTATCCTGATGAAACTCAGAGGCACGAGGGAACTCCACTCTACTCACACGGAGAATGATTCACCAGGCTGCACCTTTGGGCTTTGGGACTTTGTACACCTCATGACCAAAGATCATATTATTCAGGTGATGTTAAATGCATTTCACTCAGTGCACTGAATGTGGGACTAAGCCAGTGAACAGTTCACTGCTAATAACTTTCTGCTATAGGTTTGCTTTTCATTTCATTATTGCTTACTATTTGCAATTGAATCTATTTTCGGGTGAATTTCCCTTGTGTCAGATAAATAAAGAATCTCTTCTGTTTTTTTTTTACTGTTTTTTAAAGTGGTCTAGATTTGATTGTGAAAATGCCTGAGGTTTGAGGACAATGACACAATTTTTCAAATGCCCATGTGACCAAATATCAGCCAAATGTTTTTACCATTTTGTTCTTTTACCCAGAGCCACAGTAACTGAACAATCTTCTTTTAGGATCAATAAAGTAAAGTCAAATCAGTTAAGAAACCGGGGAAAACATTAGCTGTGTTTACATAAAGAAAGTTTAACGCAAAACTCTCGAAACTAGAAAGACGCATTACACAACAAGGCAAAACATAAAGAATCTGGTTTGGTTTTTACTGTTCTTGAACACAAGGACTTCACATGGCTTTGTCCCAGTCAGCTATTGGCTGCTACACACAGGAAGTAGAACAACAATAGCAACCACAGCAGTGGAACCCAGATATGTTTGAAAAACAACAACACAATGTTTTTCATATACCCATGTTTTTGACATCATCCTTTATAAATGTTTGGCCTTAAAACTGCATTGGTTTGATGTTCACTGTGTCTGTTTCATTTTCATTTGACTTAAATTAACACTTTAACCATTTTTAAAACCCAATTGGTAGAATCATATCTATTTTGCTGACACAGTACCCTCAGCTTGACAGAAAACTTATAAATGATATATTATAATTCCTTGCCACTGGGACGAGCGGACCTCTCCTGACTCAGCATGCTTAGCAGCTCAAACACAGGGAGCAGAAATAGGTCAATACACTGGACCCTAGCAGAGTTGTATTTGTACAGAATGCACTAAAATGATCCTACAGTTTTTATGTTTTATTTCATTTGGATAGTTTCTTCTCGAAAACTGTGCAATGAAATGCATTTGGTGAAAATGTGACTATAACATAATGTATGTTGAATCCAGTATAGTGCAATAGTGTTGGTTATGTACTCAACCACAAGCAATAACTACAGTCTATCTTCAATAGAATAATTCTTAGGAAGAAGTTGTAGATACTGTATTTGTGGAAAAAGTGTGGAGTGAATGAGGTTATTATTGTCTGATTGATCGCCAGCCATTACCAAAGCCCGGGACGGAATAATATCACACAGGAAGCTTCTGTGTAGAGGGATGGAGAGATCGGAGGTGACAGGAAGTGGAGGAGAAAGATGGCCCTGGCACCAATCAACGTCCCGAGATGACAGAACAGAATTCGGAGGCAAATAATGAAACTATTGATTTCAAATGAAAACCATGTGGAGATCAGAAGTCAGTGAGGCCAGAGGAAATAACTGGAGGAACCGGTCAATAAGTAGTTGGGTGGAAAAAGGTAAAGATAGAAAATGCAGATAATCAAGGCAAAGAGAAAAGGAAGAGGTGATGAAATGGACTGATTGGTCAAAGTGTAGAAGATGGAGGTGTGGCTGTATGGAGGAAGTAATAGAAACTGTAAGGGAATAAGCTGTGGGGGGGTAAGGCTGTAGTGTAGAAGAAGTGTTGAGTGTTTAGGCTGAAGGATAATGCAGAGAAGTGCTTTGTAATCTTGTTTCATTCGTTTCCTCTTGAGTGAAAGGCAGGTGGTAGAATGAACTGACGAACAGCTTCTTGTACAATGTCATTATCCATTATCTATTCTTTTTTTTTCTTCTGCAAAAGGCATTTGGTTTTCATTCAAATCTCCTGTAACATGCAGGACTTTTATTTCTATAAATGGTTGGACGTTTTTCTGCCATACCTTTAAAAGCGTCAATTCACACCAGAAGCATCAGCAATGCTGCTACTGCTCTGCGTGTGTGGCTCTCCCTCTCTTTTGCCGACTTCATCCATAGTTTTATGATATTCAAATGGCTAAGCTACATTATCTACTCCCATATTATGTTTGTTGCACTATATTTTATTTAATTTAATTAACATTTATTTAACATTATTTACAAGCGTGAGACGCAACGCTGCAGTAACACGACACAAAGCTTTTGAGGTAAATTGGGAGTTATTGTTTGGCTGAATGCAGTGACCAAATACATTGGTGCAACACTTGTCTTGTTTATTACAGTTGGAATGCAGTCTACAGCTAGCCTGGTAATACCAGACTCCGTCTACTTCACTTTGCTTCGTAGACAGAGTCTGGATTGGCATAATAGAGAAGTGTTTTCTCTCTCGCTTGGGGGCGCTTGTCTGGAGTTTAAAATCATTGGTTACCCGTAAGCCAATTAGATACGTTTAGTTATGACGTATGTTATGCGCCTGTACAGCCGCATCGAAGCACAGACATCATGCATCGAACTCAAATACATGATTGAACTTCCACTGTAAACCTCCATTTAAAATGTTTATCAAACACTCTTCTTGTTCTGGCTTCAGTGTGAAAAAGAGTTGAATGTTCTCCATAACAGAGTGAATTGCATCCCGTGTCTCGTTTCCCATTTCCGCGGCCGTTTCGGTTTTCGATTTCTCTAACCTACAATGTAAAACTCTGCGCTTAGCTTAGCTTAGCGGCTCTCAGGCCGCCCTCTGTTCGTTGATTGGCCCGGCTGTTTCCAGGCCGGTGGCAAACAGAAAGCGCTGACGCTGTATCAGCCTGAGTACAGAAGCGAAATGAAATTGAGCGGAAGTAGGAAGTCTGACGTAGTCAGGCTAGTCTACAGCAGGGCTCGATGGAAACATGCCTCACTTTGCATTTTCACATATTTCTAGGTAAGATTGAAAAAATATATATTTCCAGAGATTCCATAATGGATAAATACAATGCCATCCAAGTATTAAGTGCACACAGTCAATTGTTTTAATGGCAAGGCCAGTACATACAAAAAGTTGTTCTTGTTCTTGAGGGCAGGTTTGGGTTTTTGGGTTTGGTTTGGGAGTTCTTGCAGCTTGTTCTTGACACATTGTCTGAGCAGAACTTTTTTTTTGTGGGTGAAAAACTATTGTGTGATTGGTCAGAAATCTATAGTGGCGTGGTTAATGCAGAAAAGTGAGGAGTCCTGGGCTTGAGTTTCTCCTAAAGTATGGAAAGTCCTGGTCAGAACAAACTTTGTTCTTGCCACTTCAAGAACAAGAACAAATTTCTTGCAGAGTCTGTATTGGCCTTAAGAATTGAAATGGTGGTATGCCTAAAGAAAATAGGTAGGGAGAAAAAAGGGGATTGGGAGGGTAGGGTTGAGAGAACAGAAACAAGCAGTGATGAATGAAACTGACATGAATAAATAGGGCTTCTGGGAAAATTAGAGGTGTGGTCAAGGTGTGGTTAAGATGTGTCAGATGCATGTTTGAGGTGTGGCTTTGCTCCTGAACCCCGAAGGTGTAAATACTCTTAAACTTATAGCATGGGCGTAGGTTTAGGGGGGACGGTAGGTACTAGTCCCTATCAATATTTTGAGATGGCAAATTTGTCCCCACCAATATACAGCAAGCTCTTTTGCACTGCTATTTGGATCGATCCTAACAGCCAGGACGACGACAGTACAAGAATCGCCGTAATTTGATTGGCGGCGGGATATCTGACAGGCTACACGCGCGGGCCGGGACTACTTTTGTGCTTGCACTAGCAGCGAGCGGCTGGTGTGTGTGTGCGCGCATGTTGATGACGCCGACGGTAAGTTACCAGGGCTGTCTCTCTGCCACATACAAAGTAAGTAAAAACATACAAAAACAACAAAAAAACAACAAACAAGACAGACCAGTCACTAATCAATGTTATATAGTTCAACAATAATAAAATGTTAGAATATGATCTGTATTTTATTCTAATGTTGATCTAGCTTACTGCTAGTCTCATACAGACAAACTTAACACATAGATTAACATAAATTTCAACACATCAATCCACAAAACCATGTCCCCTTCATATTTAAAAATGGCTCTGAAATATAAACACGATGTGTTGAATGCATACTATAATACATGTGTATTTTATTCATTAGTTCATTTAATTACATATAGGAAACTCAGACATCTTGTGAAGATGTCATAAAGCTTGTTGAGGAAGAAGTAGCTGGACCTTCAGGGCTTCAGGTGAGCAACTATGAATTATTAAAGCGTGATTAAAGGAAATCATGCATTAACGTGGTAAGGTATTAACGTGAGTGTACCAGAGGGTAAATAGTGTTTATAATACAAAAATTTAATATTTATTTATTTAGATTTGTTTTCTTGTGGCAGAGTATTTTTTGTTAGCGTAAATATTAATAATGTACATAATAATTTATGTTAATAAAACGTTGTTCAGCATTACACAGTCTCAGGTTTTTTATTTTGTGCATTTTTTAGATTATACAGTTATACTAGCTCTTTAGGGACTGTATATCGGGGTAAGGATACAATATATATACAATATAATGAGATGGGGGGGGGGTGTCCCCACCAAAGCTGAGACCAAACATACGCCCATGACTAATAGCATCTACATACAATCTTTAAAAGTCTATTTTAAAAACACTTTCATTCCATCATTGCAATATTTGAATTAAATATAATTTGCTGAGTTTTGAGAATTTAAACAAATTTACATATACATGTTTTATTTATTAGGTGCTACACCTCCCATGTCTGATTTTCTTTAAAATCTAGGTCTCATAGTAGCATCAGGACAAGGGCCTCCTCTCGAGGGGACAGTGAGGTGTCTTTATTCGTTATTTGTGTGTTTTTTACCTGCCCAGGGACTACGGATGCAAATTATCATTTTAGCTATAAAATATTTACGTCTGTTGTTGTCTCACTACAGATGTGTATTAATCTGCACTGTCCCTATCAAATAAATTCTATAAATAAAAATAAATTATAAACAATCATACACACACAGATTTTTAAGTGTAATTTGTAATCAATACTTTGACATGAGCACCGGACAACACACTCACCGCTGATATACGGTAAGTGTGTGGTTAACACTACATATGTCCTGTTTGGACTAATTGAACCAATTGCAAAAGATGAAAGCTGGATTCATGCAGCTGAAGCAGACATTCCTATTGTGACTTTAATACTTTATTCCAAGAGTGTTCAACGTGTGTCAAAATAATTCTCCCTTCACTTTGTACTTTATGTAGTACAAAAGGTACAAGTGTGCTTTGCAGTAGTTGTAACAAGCCATCTTCAGACATGGGACTAAATTATGAATGGAGACAGAATCAAGGCAATAATCAAGTCTTTACTTAACACCATCTCAAAGCTATATATTAACTCTTGTGCTGTCCTTGATGAAGTTGAACATCAAATAAAGTTTGACGCTGCATAAAGGAAATTGAATCTAAAATAATAATTTATTTTAATTTTTTTGAAGACACTGGTGGTCTTTGGGGATCATTTTTGACCCCACATTGTTTGCTCAATATTTATTGCATAAAGTAAAATTTCTCAAATATTTTGGGTTCTATGTTTAGCCCTACTTCTTTCTAATGCACTGATACCAAATGTGACTTTCATTTTACTATTCAGGCCCAGTAGACCTTTTATTAACACAAAATCTTCAACAGAAAATTACAGATAAAGCATTATTTTAGTTTTCCAAATTACATTGGGACTATTTGGTCAAACTCAGTGGAAATGGTCAAAGATGAGTGATGCCCTTCTTTATATATAAATTCTATAAATAAATGTTGAGCAAAAAGTTACACTGGTTGCCCTTTTGGGTCATTTCTGACCCCTTTTTGTTTGTCTCATATTGAAGGCATAGAATCAAATTTCGCAAATATTTTGGGCTCTATCTTTAGTCTTTAGAGCCAAAAGGCCTTGTTGATGTGGAAAATCTGAATTTTTGAGCAATAAAAAGGTCCAAAACAATTAAATTATTTTGCTGTACAGTTAACCAGGTAGCATTTTTCAAAATTTACCATGAAAGTTGTTTTAGAAATTTTTTATTTGTTTGAATGAAAGCAAAAAGTTCATGGTCCTTTGGGGACATTTCTAACCCAATTTTGTTTGCCCCATATTGAAGGCATAGAATTAAATTCTTCAAATATCTTGGGCTTTATCCTTAGTCTGACTTCAGTCCAAAACAACAATACAAAATGTACTTTTCATTTTGGTATTTAGGACTATTTATGCTTGTTTATGTAATAAATAGGATTTTCTGACAAAAAAGACCAATAACAACAAAAGGAATTATTCAATTATTAGTAAATATACAAAACTTAATTTCCAAACCAGTTGGATTTTCAGATAAAACATTTGTAGCATGAGAACAATCTTTAGATACATGTATGTGTGTGGGTGGGTGGGTGGGTGGTGTCTATATGAAACAAATCATTGCAAATAAATTTACTAAACAAATTGTAAAAACGTATTTACTAACAAGCAAATGTTTTATAGTTAATTGCTTAAAAATTCTGCCCTTGGTGAGAGTGATAACAAAACTCAATTCAATTTTATTTGTATAGCCCATATCAATTGCCTCAAAGGGCTTTACAAAATCAAAAGACAGAAAAGGTGCAACAGGTTGAACATGACAACATCTCTGTTCTTAGACCCTCCATCAGGGTCAGAGGAAAAACTAAAGAAAAAACCCACCCGGGGAAAAAGATAAACATCAAGGAGAACCACAGAAGGAGGGATCCTGTCCAGGACAGATGCAATAGGTGTGTCCAGGACAGTCAATGACAAATAGTCCATCATACGTACAAATGAATGAGAACAACACAGATGAGTTTAAAATGCAAGACATACACATGCAATGACCACTACATACAGCCATCTTCTTCCGCTTATCCCAAAAAACATTTTTTATACAAACAAGCATAAATAGTTCTAAATAGCTAAATAAAAGGTACATTTTGTATCAGTGTGTTGGGCTGAAGTCAGACTAAAGATAGAGATATTTGAGAAATTTATTATATGCCTTAATATGGGAGAAACAAAATTTGGTCAGAAATTCCCAAAGGACAACCAGTAACTTTTTGCTCTCATTTGTAAATATAGAATTTTTCAAAAAGCATCTCCACAATCTTTGACCATTTGTACTGAGCACTTGACCCAATAGTCCCAATGCAATTTGCAAAACTAAAATCATAGTTTAACTGTTCAAGATTTTGTGTTTTTTTTTTTAAACAAAAGACTGGCCCTGAATACTAAAATGAAAGGCAAATTTGGAATCAGAGCAATGCAATGAAGTAAAACCCAATGTTTTGCCCTTAATTAGTTCGTTATAATTGTTTTTACGTTACATCGCATTAGTACTTTTCATTGTATTTTATTTTGAAGGCTCAGTTTGTGACAGGAAGTTGTGACAGGAAGTCAGCCATTTTGTATTTGCTCTCAGTAAGCACATGAGACACAAGTTCATCTTCTGCCATCTGCCTTTTGTTTATGCCTTTGACACCACCGTCTGTAAGTTTTGGTTTTCTATACATAAGATCTACCATGTACATGCATTATATGTACAAGATTATTATTGGAAATGTGAAATTTGATATATTGCCATGAAGTACCTTCAGTACTCATATTTTGTGTATGTAAGCTAACATTAGCCATATTTTACTTTATGCTAAGAACCTCTTCTTTTTTGTTTACAGTTTTACTCTGTTTTGGAAACATTTTGGAGCAATAAATTGGAGCTATGGACGCTACATCCTGACTCTGCGCATGTTTTCGAAAGGAGTTAGGCTTACTGCTAAATTGTGTTAGATACACACAAGGAGAGCAGAATACCCAAAATATTTGACTATATGCAGGAAATATTAAGCAAACCAAGTGGTTTGAAAAAATTTCCCCCGAAGAACACCAGTGTGACACAAGGGTTATCTCACGTAAAGTTTCCAAAACACCTCACAGACGTTCAGGAACCTGAAGATCTGAGCGGTTAACCTGGTTCATGATTTAAAAGCATGTTTTTCAAAGGATGTCCATTAAACCACTGTTTCCCACTTAATCTCCGACAATCCCTATTTTTAAACGACAAGATTTCTGTCAAAATTGTTTGGCCACATAATTCTATTTTTAGTGTTGTGATTGTTTAGTTTTTTGTTTAGCTCTTCTTTACAGTTGTTTTGTTGCTTGTGACCATTTCAAACCAAATACAAAGCTATATCTTACATACAATGCTAATGGAAATTTTGGAGCCCCAAATAAAATCTACAGCAACTTTTCGGTTCCCGACCCATTGTCTGACAAAAACACTGCATTAAACCAAAAGATTTTCAAAATTTATCCGTATTTATAAGTTATAAATAACGTATTGCATTTTTTGGAAGGCCATAGAAGAGAGCATGACAGTAATGAAGCCTGCGGGTTAGAAACGCTGCTAGACTGTGCAGGACCTTATGAGGGACACACCAGTCACAGGCAGAGGTGTTCACACATAATATGTAATCCATCTAAGTATTTTACAGTCATCAGAGAGAAAGTTGTACTATAAACCTTTTAGGATTTAACAGTTTGACAGTTTATAGGAGCTTATATCTCCAAGTACCAATGACTTGTGCAGAGCAAGATTAATCTTTCTGTCGCTATGATAAAGTTGAAATAAACCGTGAGAAGTGCTGTTGTAACCAATCAAAGGCCAGTGTAATTTTGTATCTGAAGCAGGAAAGTAAAAACTACAATCCAATACAGACATCAGAGGAATCATGAGTCAACCTGGCCACATGTTTCCAGATAGAGAGAAGAAGGATTGAAATACAAGGTCTGAAGGGGGCAGAATACAGACCAGGAGAGGTATGAAAAACTGTCAGTGTGCAGTTTGTCTCCAACAGGACCCAGACCACATTTCATCCTCCACTGTGCTTTGCTACAAGAAACAGATCAATCACCTTTACGTTGATAAAACGTTGTCTTTAAAATCCCCATTCACTGCTCCACTTCGTCTCTGAGCTGAAGTGACACTGTCAACACTGTGGGGTGAAAGGTTGCGGCTTGTGATGTGGTTTGGGGGTCAACTATTTGGTCTCCTGCTGCAAACGGCTAACTGGGACAAGTAGGCGTTCGATCGGCACTCCCCAGAGCAATCTGTCTCAGTGGCTGATCTGGGCCAAGATGGATGATGCCGGTGCGGCCCAGACAGCAGCTGCAGTGCGAGTGTGAGGGCAGTGTGGGTGTGTGAGAGTGGCCAAGAGACGCACTGACTTTTCCACTGTCTTTTCCTCACATCTGTCGCACAACCATTGTTTTCACTTTATGCATGTGAAGTTCATGTCTGCACAGATGTGTTTCTCTTAACCCTGTCTCCAAAGTATAAAAGCATGTAAGATCACAGCAACTTCACCCATTCACACAGACACTGGAGGCAAGGTGACTTAAGCGTCTTACCTGAGGACACAATGATAGTATGAACTGGGGAGAGTGGGAATCAAACCACCAACCTTCCAGTTATAGGACAACCGCTCTACCACTGAGCCACTGCGCTCCTAGTTACCAATAACAGTAATGGGTTTCAAAATGATTGCCCAGTCTTGTATTCATACTTTTCTAACCATAATGTTCTTAACATAGCTATTAGGTTTTATAACATATAGTTCTATTACTGTGAAACTGGACTCTGGAAACTGACAGTTTTAAATCTACACTGGTGTAACTCACTTTTTGCTCACGCTTGCCTGAAAATATGGAAGATAGAACACACCGAGTCAGGAAATGTCAAGAACTGTAACATATTGAGAGACCTCTGAGACTGGGGTGTTCTGCATGTTAAGTTAAAGCCTGTGCATATGTGTTTAGCTCACGCATATCCAGTGTCAAGCAGCGGGTGTGCCACCGTCGACACGACACATAATCACTCAATCTTCAGCGCAGAGTATTTGGCAAAGACACACCATCGAGAGCTTTTTTTCTTTATATTCATGAAAGCCTATCTTCACAGGCGACAGGGCTCTTTCGCTCTGTTAGTTATGTAATTTATTGCCGCCATGCCTGAAGGTTTATGTATGGGGAGCAGAGGGAGCGGAGCACTACCACTGAGCAGCCTCATCCTCGCGCCGCAGTGATGAGCTGCACACATTATTTTACACACACATCAGCGCCACACCCAAGTGCAGTCAGCGTAATGTATGGTCTCTCCCTGTGTGACAGCGCCACAGAATAAATCTACCAATGGCAAATGAAGTGACTGATAAGGCAGCTTGGTGTACAGAATGTGTGTGTTTCTGTCCTAACACGGTGTCGCACTGACAGGTGTGATAATGCGCGTCTTCATTTTACAGCAAGGAAACTCTGTTGCTCGTCTAAAGCCAATCAAAATGTAGTGGGTCTGACGCAGCTGTGTTTGATCACCCACATAAAATGTCATGTTACGCTAAAAGGCCTCAATTACAGTGACACAAGTGACGTGAGCGCTCACAAATCACATGCATGGATCTGTTCAAATATATGCCATGCTGAGTTATATTGACAACTTCAGTAGAAGAGGACCTTATGATATATACATTGTACTTGCTTTGGCCACGTTAAGTAACAATATTAAAGTTTTATGTGTCACGAGCAAATTGACTTTTTGATTGGAAGAGAATGCGTCAACCCATGCCGACTGGAAAGCTAAAGAAGAGCTATCTAAACCACACATAAGCAATGTTTAAAAAAAAAAAAAACTTACAACTTACAAACTTACTTGCCAAAACAAAAGTAGCAGTATTTTCAATTCCATTATGTTTTTGCCTGTCTACATAATGACAAAGTGCATTTTACCTTTATGAAGGATTTTGTGCATTAAGAAAATGTATGCTAATCACCTTTGGCACATGTCGGTTTAACACTCTTTGAAAAAAAGCAAAAGGCTTAAAGCAGTGGTGTATAACTCTGGGTCCTGTTTGGTGTTAGTTGCTGTTCCGTACAAAGTCCTAAGCATCTAGTGACTTGTAACGTGTAGAATTTAGTGAGTGTAGCCAATTTTCTAGGTCTCTACCAACTCACTGCGAGCAGTTATTATTTTATTGTTATTGTGATCTACTTAACTTCCAGAGTCAAATCCACACTTCAGTTATAAACAGTACAAAGGTATTTTACCTCCCGTTGGTAATAAAATACATTTAGAAAAACCTGAATTGTGGAATGTATAGGATTTTGACTTGAAGTAGTTGCACTGTCAACACGAATATGGTAAACTGTTTAAATATGATATATATAATAATATATGGTTGATATCAACCTTAATTTTCTTTACTTGTAAGCCTACTAGTGATCCTTTTGTTTCGTACTAGTTCCAGACAGGTAGACATTTCTGTCTCAGTTGAGTCACTTGTAGGTTTACAAAATGACTTACATGTTGACAGTTTTGCATCCACAAGGGCATTTAATAGAAGTATGACATTTTACATGTTTTACTGCTAGTACGACTAGTTAACATGTGTCTCACTGAAAGCACTAAAACACAGATAGTTGTGGAAGCATTAGTACTACTAGTACACATTTTTAGTCTCACTAGTGCTACTATAAGTTAAAAATAACTTAAATTATATTAGTAGTACTAGTAGTTGACTGTAGGAAGGTGGGACCAGGATTCTTTTCAAAAAACAGTAGTGTTCCTCATCTTTTACTCAGAATATAGTGTCACTAGTAGCACTAATGTGACCAATGTTAAAATGTGACCTTTGTAATTCCAAAAGTTTATTAAATAATTTGAATTATAGCTGTTGCAAAACCTTAAATGGAGCATAACATAAAAGACCATTTTCAAATGCTCACCACCCATGGAGTCTTCAATTTTACACACATTAAATTGTACACATGTTCAACAAACAGTTTCTAATTTGAACTTGGCGGTAGAAAACAACTCACTAGTTCACAAAGACAATCGTTGTCTTTGTTTGACCAAATCTGCAATGATTCTGTTGGATCTGTCTTACACGAGGCCATTGTTTTCACACCTCAAAACCGCAAACTATTAAATCCGGGGTGTTTTTGTTGCAGCTGCCGCTCTTGTGTAAACTCTGAAGATGGCATCCTCTCTAATAACAGCTATTGGCACAACACGTATGCGCAGCCAATGACTTCTACAGATCTAGCATATGTACTTTATTGTTTTGGGTGGCTCTGGGTGAACGTGGGTCATATTGTAATGTTTTATCAACTTAAATCGTCGCCGGCATAATTTTTAAGTTTTTCTAACCAGCGTCGTGTAAACCCCTCATACAACCCCCACAAACACATAGAACACAGTCATGTGTGAAAAGAGACCTGTAGTCACAGTATAAGACACTTGTGTTGCTGGGAATATGTTCCTGGTAGTTTACTGGGGACTATGTATAAAAAGGCATCTTGTTATAAGCTTGTGCTTTATGATCATTCAACTTTGATCCACTTTCTTTGATCCACTTTCATATTCCAAGAAAAGGTATACTGTTCTTCTCAGTAGTTTTAGGGGTAGTTGGTAGTTTTGACCTTATTGTTAACATCAGTTGTTAAAAATGCAGATTGATATTTCATTACCAAATTTACATTCTTCCCAAGATAGACAAATGCAAAATGCATGTATGCTATTGTGAGCTATACATGATGGAAAACATATTGTTCTCTGAAATGTTCCATTTAGCAAAATGCACCTTAGTTTAGTAAATGACAAACAAATCCATTAGCTTTGATGGATAAGCTTTCAAGGAAACTTCCTTTCAAGCCTCTTGTAGTGTATCAATGTCAAACTGTGATAGCACATACTTGGTGGAATTGATCCTTATGTGCTATGACACATTTCATAAAATTGCTAATTACAAGTGAATGATAACTGTTGAACGTGTATCATAAAGTTTGCCTCCAGTGGAATGAGTAGTGAGGGGCTTTGAAGGTAGTGTCCATTCTGTGGAATAGCCTGTGTGTACACTCATGCCCACTCTTCCATGTGACAGAACCGAGGCGAAGCGCGCTGACACATCCATGTCAAACGCCAGACCGAATGGAGACTGACTGACAATGAACTGCTTTCTTCTTTTATTAATTATCATCCATAACGCCTCTCTGCCCATTTATACATCACCCCCACCTGATCAGCCCAGCCCCTGCAGTTACCCTTCCCCCATCAAACACACATGTCCAAGCACATTACACACATTCTACCACAACCCCTTGCTCATCTCTCCATTCCCCCAAATCATCACTTTCTCACATTATTTTTCTCAACCTCACCCCCCGCCGCGGAGCCTTCATCATTCTCCTTCCCCAGCGTTTGTATCACTCTGACAACTCTTGCAAGATTCCGACCAGGGTGCAACTGGGAAGAAATCCGTGAAACATTAACAAAAAAGAAATTGGAAAAAAACTGTCCGCGCTGCGATCCCCTCAAAGCGTTTATTCACAATCCCAAAGCAATCCCATTAAAAGTAAAATGTCTGCTCCCCTTTAACACGCAAACATCTGATGGTCGTCATTCCTTGTTGAACATGGTATAAACCGAGCAGTCATATAAGCAAGAGGCATGTCAGTTTAGTGTCAAAGCTTAGACAGATTGCTTTTGGGGAAAAATGAAAAATGTTGAAAAATGACATTAGATGCTGTTGTGAAAAATGGCCCATCGTCAGCAAACAGAGCAGATACTTGTGTGTTATTGGCCGTGATGGATGAGCAGCCAGGTTCATTTTATCCTGACAGTTTTGCTGTACAATGAAATATTAGCAGGCATGAATCAAACACTGAGCTTAAACACACCAAAAATGCAAGCAATGGGATAGAAATGCAAAGGTTTTGAATGAATTTAGATGAGAATTTGAAGAGAAATAGGCTTGGATTTAAAAACAAATTCAAGCTTATTTAGTTAAATGGATTTAAGATGCTTGTATACTGCACTTTGGTTGGTTTTGAGGTTTAACTTGGGCCATAATTGGTTTTAAATAAATTGGAACTGGTTTTAAACTTTTAAAAACTGTTAAAAATTGTATTTGAATGGGTTTTAAAGGTTTTAAACAGATTAACAGATTAAAAGGTAATTTCTTTAATTTTTACGTTATGCTGATGGATTTTTATGCCTTTGTTAATAATGTAATAATGTGGCAGAAAAGCCACAAAAATGTGTGTTTAAGACAACGAAAGGATTGAAGCAAAAAAAGAAGCACAAAAGAGGCTAGTGACAGCAATAGCTTTACTTTAACTTTAAGTTATTAATATACCATTTGAAGTAAAAGGGCTGAAGATAAATTCTAACTCCTACACCACTCATCCCCCAACAATATTATAGAAACCTTTTCTGCTTTAGTAATATTGTAAGTAATTTGCCATTGCAAAATACTGACAATACATACAGTACAACTGAATCTTATAGCTTCACATGTAGAGCTCTTACTCTTCCCCTTGATCCAAATGAGTATTGGGACACCACTTTGTCCCTCGTGAACGCGCAAAACAAGGGCTAAGGGCTAAGGGGTAGAGGTAAGGGGCAGAATTGGGACTGGGCCTTAGTGTACACATAAATGTAGCTCATGTTACTGATGAAAAGACACAAAAGTCAGACCAGGTAGATTAGAGACAAACAGAAAATTTAGATTTAATATTTGTGTTTCCATAAAATGCATTACCAGAGTCATGCTCATTCCTTGTAAGCGTTGGCTTGTGTAAAAATCACATTAATTTAAGCTGTTAGAGAAAATAATTAAAGACAATGAGGAACAAGACAATTGCAATTGATAATTGAGAAATCTAGTGACGCAACAGGTTATTTATCCTGTAGTTCAGAAAAAGAAGCTTTCATTTCAGATAAAACACAATTTTTTTACACGGTCTGCTTATTTAAAATGCACTTAAAGTGCTTACTGTATGTGTAGGCTGCAGCCATGCAAACAAGCCTTAAGGTATAAGATAAAGGATAATGTATTCCTTCACTTGTTTCATACCCTTGTGGGTTCCAAAAGACAACACTTTGTGTAGTGAGTAAAGGTCAAGTTCTTTGTGTCGTTCTTCAGGTGATGTTCAGGTGGTTAACCCTTTCCATGTGTAAACAAATTAACATACTGTACATGTTGGCAGGGTTTTCGGAATTCTTTTTTTCAATTTTAATTTGTAGTATGGGGCAGGGAGGGCCATCGACATACCCTTTATTTCCTTATTGATATTCCAGTTCATAAATAGGCACATCCAATATAACAACTCTGGGCAGAAAAAATACAATTATGTCACCAATGTGCTACTAGGCACAATAATGTTTATGATTATTGGTTGGCTCATCCCATCTCTGGAGTAAAAGGCACAGTCCACACGTCCACAAGTCCAGCTGTGGAGTTTTAATTAGTTGTTTTTGTTTTAAAATTGTAGTGTATCCTCCAGCTATATAAATGAAGAATGGACAATGACTCCAATAACTCCTTCTGCCCTTTTTACAACACATTACTGGACTATTTACTGGATCATAACACAACAGCAGGGTTCATTATACACCCTCAAGTCAAGTGCTGCAGAGGGAATGCCTCTTTGTATAAATACACGAACGGAGCCTGACACGGCACATGTTCAATCATGTTTTATTCATGCAAGGATCCACCTTTGATCTTGGAGGACTGCAGATGCTATCAGGTCACATTCGTGCGCAGGGATTAGATGAGGATTTTTTCCTGTGTTTAAGTTGCAGCACTTTTATTAAGTCTTGTTGGAGAACATTAAACAGTCAAGTTGATGCCGTGAGCAGATTGGTTTTGAATCTTTTAACAGGCAAAGGAGATGCAAAGAGAGTGAAATCAGAATGTGGACCTTATTGAGAACTACCAAAGGGCTTTTTTCATCTATGACTTTCTTCAACGATTTCACTTTGATTCATCTCTATAAGTCTTCTCTCATTCACTCGTGATTTGCTCTAGTATTGTTAGGTGTAAAAGTGTATGCATAGGATTCTCAATTGGTCATTTTTTATTTTATAATAATACTAATACACAAAGAACGTCTCAGGTTGCTTGACTGCAACCCTGTTCCTTTAAAAAGCGGGAACAAGATGCTGCGTAGCAACACGCAAAGGGAAACAATCTTTGTGTGACAGGTTTTGCCTAAATAACCTCGGTTGGTGATGCAGCTTGATCAATGACTGTATAAATATGGACAACATCCGCACATTGTTCCCCTTTTCCCTGATATTGTCGTTACCACAGGGCAATAACCTGTAAACATGATTTATACACTTGTAAAGTAGCCATTGGGTTTCTCCTTATATTTCTGCTTTTGAAGCCTGCCCTTTGGTAAACAGCGATATATTGCTGTATTTTGCTGTATGGTGGCGCCCTTACTCGAGGACCGCTTAAGAGGTTCCATTAAGAGAGGCTTGGGACACGCCCACACTGTGGCATTGAAGTGCTTTTTCCTGCTTTGTTCAGGGAACATGGTTGCAGTCAAGCAACCCAAGATGTTCCCTATCAAAAGCTACACTTGATGCTGCGTTGCAATTCGCTATGGGGAACAAGAATAGCAATGCCGCCGCACTGGAAGTGTGTGGACTCCCCAAAGGTTGTTTAGTGTGTGTACACAAAAACATTAAAGAGGTCTCAGACTTGACATCCAGACATCCGAGCTATAAAATTTAATAAAAGTAAGCGGAAAAGATGAGCCCACTGCATCACACACTTGTTGCAAAGGGACCCCTGTTGCCACAGCCATTTAGGATGCTTCACCCAATGCGACATAGTCTGCTTTGTGGCCGCATCCCCCCAGTTGCGGCCGCCATAGCACTTGAAAAGCTGCTCAGAATTATACCACTGGCTAGTGCGGTGATCAAAAATCTGGAGAGAATGCCCTGGATATAGTAGGTGAAGTTTTTCCTGCTCCGGCGTTGTGAACGGCAGAGGACAGAAAGCTTCAAGAATGACTAGATTTAAAGACGAGAATGGGACCTGCAAAATACCCTTGACCAGCCCAGGAGTAAAATCTAGGTAGGATGATGAGACCGACAGAGCCTGCAAGTCCCCGAACATTTAAAGAGAAGTAATAGCTGTCAAGAAGACCATCTTAAGAGTCAGAAACCAAAAAATTGCTGACTCCAGTGGTTCAAAAGTGGTGTTTACCAACCCCTCAAGCACTAAAGGAAAAAATACTTATACTAAATAATACAAAAAAATAGGGTTGTAGAGCAGTCGTCCTATAACCAGAAGGTTGGCAGTTCGATTCCCGCTCTCCCCTGTTCATACTGTCGTTGTGTCCTTGGGCAAGACACTTAACCCACCTTGCCTCCAGTGTCCGTAGCACTGGTTTATGAATGTGTGTGACTGTAGAGGTGTGTTTGGTGGTGGTCGGAGAAGGCTGTGAGCGCCGTGTGTATGGCAGCCCCCCTCTCTGTCTGCCCCAGGTGTGAATGTGTGTGAATGGGGTGAGTGGAAGCACAATGTAAAGCACTTTGGGTGCCCGAGAAGGGTGCAAAAAGCACTATATAAATTATATAAATTTATCATAAAGACAGATCCAACAAAGGAATTGTGACTCCAGTGGGAGGCATCAACCGCTTGGCTCCTTGCATTAAGCAGGCAACTAGGGGGTGTCTCCCCACCAAGACCCCATTGGTCAGAGCGTGACAAGCTGAAATAGTGGCCACATAAGAACTGAGTGTATTAGAGTGTAAGCCCAAGGATAGTTTTCTCTGCAGAAACTCCAGCAATGAAACAATCTGGCAGTTATCTGGGTCTGCACGGTGTGTTACACACCAGGCCTCAAAAGCATGCCATCTTAGGGCATAATGTTTTCTAGTAGAGGGAGCCCTAGCACTCAGAATAGTCTTAACTACTCCAGCTAGAAGTCCAGCATTTCTCAATTGGTCCCCCTCAGGGTTCAGACATGAAGGTTCCAGAGATTGGGCCTGGGATGAAACAATGTACCCTGCGCCTGAGAAAGTTGGCGGATTTTGGCTAAGACTCCTTGCAGCAGGGCAATTGGGTTAAATGTGTACAGACACAGTCTAGGGTATACATGGGGCATTGCGTAAAGAACAAGGGTGCTGGAGGACTCAGAGAAAGTAGAAGGGACATTGTGCTGTCTCCTTTGAAGCCAAGAGGTCAACCTCTGCTTCGTAAAATCTGTCCCAGATTTGACTGACTGTGTCGGTGTGGAGTTTCCAGTCCCCGTGTGTCACAGCCTGTCTGGACAGCAGGTCCGCTCCCACATTTATGTGACATTATGTGAATTGCCCTGAGAGACAGGAACTTGTCCTGAGCCCAAAGCAGAGCCCTGACACACTAGCTCATTTGAGCGGCACAAATGCAGTTTGCCCTGGTGATTTATGTAAGAGACTACTGCAGTATTGTCCACCTGTACTACTATGGTGGCCCCTTAGCCGCTTAAGGAAGTATTTTATGGCCAGAAAAACAGCCATCATCTCGAGGCAATTGATGTGCCATGCTTTGAGCCACAGCTAAAACGGTCTCATGGGCAGGATGCCCAAAGGTATCACTGTGGATGCACAGTAATTTTCCCAGCCTGATATCCTTGAGGGTAGTCAGAATGAACCCTATGCGTGCAGGAGAAAAATGCACCTGCATCGCGACCTAATCCCATACAACCCCCAAACATGGGGGATGAGCCAGGACAACATCCTGATGTCAACACGTCAGTTTCGTGGAGAACACGGCGTTAAACGCAGAGGACGATACGCAAAATTAATTCTGTAGCTTCTCTTTACAGTCCAAGGGGAACTATTTGGCAGTAGCCTCATGCTGCCTCCACTTCCCCAAAAGGGGCACCAAAGCTGACAGTTCATCTTGTTGGAGGGATGGTAGGCACACTGAGAAATAGCAGGAGACTGCTGGACATTTAACATCGGTTAAGCGCCTCTGGTGCGCTTACACCCAGCAGCGCTCTCGCGCAGGTGTGCGTGATCAAGCTGTGTCACCAACCGAGGTTATTTAGGCCAAATCTTTGCGTGTTTGACACAACAGGTCACACAATGACTGTTCTCCATAGCGTTTTGCTGTACAGCATCGAGTGTAGCTTTATAGAGAAATGAAAAGTTCAGTTTGCTTACTGATACAACAGCTGACCACTTTGTAAGAATCACTAGTTCTAAAAAAAAACCTATGAAGAGGGGAAAACCACCAAGTGCCACATTTAGGTCAACAGCCGTGTGAAGTTTTGTTTTAAATGAGTTGCGTGTTATGTTGAGTTAAAAAGAAAATTAATACATCATATGTGGAAATATCTGGTCAACTTGATCTGCATTGATATTTCAGGTCAGTGTAACTAGGCCAGCCATAATTATACAATTTTATTTCTATACAAAAAACTAGTCTCTGGGGATTTACACTGAAACCTTTACTGAGTTCTCTGTATGGAAACACCTGTGACAAATAAAATAAAAGTCATATAAATATAAGTTATATAAATATAAATGTCATTTATATGTATATAAATGTCAGAGAATGCCGAAAAATTAAGGAAGTAGACCTAGCAGTAAAGTGTTATGTCCCGTCCACCACCCAAACTGTAAAAAAAAAAAAGTACTATTTGACAACATACAATACTTTGTAATCTAATCCAAGTCTGAATTCTGCAAATGGACCAGGTCATTCACGGTTACTGCATCAAACAGATTAACGTGTGGATGCAAAATTATTTTCTCTAACTGAACAGAGACAAGACTGAACTAATCATCTTTGGGCCACAGAAACAAAGAGAAAGTGTCAGCAGTCACCGTGAGTCTCTTTCTCTAAAATCTAAAAATCAGGTTAGAAATCTAGGGGTCATCATAGACTTACATCACAAGTATTTTATCACCTTGAAAACATTTCCAAAGTCAAAGGGATAATGTCTCAACCAGACTTAGAGAAACTTATCCATGCTTTTATCTCCAGCAGGTTAGATTACTGTAACGGCCTGCTCACTGGTCTCGCAAAACAAGGGTTAAGACAGCTCCAGGTTACGGAACGCTGCTGCTCGGGTTCTCATCAAAACCAGGAAGTACAACCACATCAGTCCAGTTTTAAAATCTCTGCAGTGGCTTCATGTTGCTTAGAGAATAGACTTTAAAACAGCACTGCAGGTTTACAAGTCTCCAAATGGTTTAGCATGGTTTAGCCCAGAGTTAGAACTAAACAAGGTAAAGCAGCGTTTAAGTTTCATGCAGCAAAAATCTGGAACAGCCTCAACTTTAACAATGTTCAATGTTCTTAAGCTCTGCCTACATTCAGTTAAGACAACTAAAAGTGTCTGCACTCTTCATCTTGAATATTTTATTTTTCTTATGTTTCTTATTTAGATTCTTGTCTATTTATTTTTTAATTTGTCCTTTATTTATATAAAGCATTGTGAATAACCCAGTATATAAATTGTGCTATTTTCTATTGTATGAAAATTGCCTTGCCTTGCAGAGAGTATTTTCCATATTAACATGAACACAAGCAGGAAATGGCTTGTGGCAGAGGCTGGTTTGTATGTGCTTGTTCTGTAAATACCCAGAATGGCCCAGAGCCTACCATCTTCACAGAATCTGCCAATCCTTGAATCGCAGCATTCACTGAAGCTCTTTTCTTGCTAGTGGCCACAACAGCCACAATGAAAGTTGCTTTCGTGTTTTCGCAAGATGTATTTTGGTGTTGGAATAGTTATTTCATAAGCAGTTCCAATACCACTTACAATCCTGAGTCAGACTCAAAGGATCTGCTGAATTTCAGTGTGTTGACAAGTGCGCCCTAGTGGATCTTAGTGGAAATGGTCTAAAACAGGGAGGCCTAAAACGTAAATGTGGTAGTGGGCCACAGGCCACAATGCAAAAATCTTTTGCATGTAAATTAAATAAATACTTTGCCCAGGTTTGTTTAAAATGCTTTTTGTCTGTGCCACTGTCAATGCCTCTCAATTTTGTTTGGACAAGGTAGCGCATAATTGTAAGTCCATAAAATTAAGTTCTTTAGCCCAGACCTTTAAAAAATCCATCAGAAATAATTGTTTACTCAGGTGTGCACACCTGCCTGAACAAACACCTACCTGAACTGCCTTATAGTTACCTGTGTTTTCTTTTTTAAGACCCATTCAAGTTAATGTGAGCATCATGAGTGAGGTTAGTAGGCGGTTTCTGGGATATATACCCATTGGTTCCTCTTCAATGTAATAGGCCATTACCTCACCAATAAATATGCTCAACTAGCAGTGCAGATTAAATCGATAGTCAGTCTGCAATTTTAGTCACAAAACATGAAGACTCATGATAGGCCAAATCAAACCTCCTTGCGGGCCAAATTTGGCCCTCGGGTCCCACTTTGGGCACTCCTTGTTTCAGAAAACTGCTGCACTGCATGCACCATGTGTATCTGCAGGAATAACACTCTTATTCTTCTCTTACAAGGTCAAACACTGAGCACAAATGAAACTATCTTGCTCAATCAATGGACCCATTGAGAGTGCCGGCCTTGATTCTAAGACTCAACAAGCGATGAATGCTTTCCGTCCATTCAACTCAGAGTTTATTCACAATTTTTGATCCATTCAGCAAAGTTTGTAAAGTATGCACACAACAGTTTTCAATAAATTACTTTTATCAATGGAGCTTGAAATAATCAAGGATGTACTTCCAGATTTAGAATTTCTTTGAAGAAAATAATTTGTGATCAGTTTTACTATATTTCAACTTTTTTACATTATTCTGGGGTTTGTTGAGGGCTTAAAGTCTGAAGGGGGTTTATGGCTCTATTTGTTCATTCAGAGGGATGCTCTTCTGTGATTGGTTGTTTTTAGAAGATGAAATACACTAAAATGTCGCCAAAATAAAAGTAATACTGTAAAGAAAGGTTCCTCTTTTCTTTTTTTTCTTTTTTCAGTGTAAATGTAAAACACTACTAATACTTAATCTTTTTTTTTAGCCAAGAACTAAGATGGTTGGTGAAATTGTTGATTTCAATTAGCTGATGAGGCACATTTCTTAATATCTATTTTACCACCAAGATGTGCTGCACTGAAAGTAAGGTGACTCAGAAACAAGTCAATGAGCGGTGGGGTATGTCTATGGGACATAGACTTCTATTAAAAGACTTTCCAAACAAAGTGTTTTCCAGTATTATTTGCATATCCCCATTTACATGTGTGTGATGGACCACAGCTATGTTTTGCCTGGTTCAAAAGTGAGCCCAGGTCAGTCTCTGTGTGGACCACACCTGTGTTTACGGCCTCGGCTAAAGCTATAAAAGCAACTGACGTAATTTATCCTCGTCTTGGCTTCACACCAGCCATTGGCCCAGAACAATGTGGCTATTATTGGATGACCAAGTTGCATGTCACTACAAAGGAGTGGATTACGCAAATAAGGATGTACTGTACATAAGCACAGGGCCTTGCAAATATGGTATTCAAAAGAAATCTGTGCACAGGAATTAGTAGGTAGGTTCAAGCACTCCTCATTGGTTACACACAAAACACATGGTAACAAATATAAAAGATATAGAGTTAAATTTCTTTCAATAATCTACTATGAATTTACTATGAACAAAAGTACTTTGGATTTTTATACGTTTTATACGTTGTTTTGACCATGATCAACTCCTTTTTCTCTCATTTGATTTATTGCATCACATGACTCTTCAGGCTATTTTCAAATTACCAAATCTAGTAAAACTCATTAATATGCATTGTTCTTAGTGAACCAAATGTCATTACATCATTACATTTTCATTAGGGTCACAGGGCCTCTGTGCCGGAACCAGAAACCAACAAAATAAAGAAGGCTCCACGAAACAAATAAAGCTCCCAGATTTATTTATTAAAAGTAGAGCCTGTCTGATGAAGGACAGTAGCCATAAGAACTGGTAACCTAGGATAAATTCAACCCTCAACCAAAGATTACTGGGTATGTGCCGCACACAAAATGTCAGCCGTTTGCAGTGAACAGCCAATAGGGTTAAAGAATTAGGGCTTTTTTTAAAGTAAAATTTGTTCACTGTTTTTACAAACGCCTACATAAGTGTTTATGAAAACATTAGTAAAGCACGTGCTAAGTTATAAAACAGTGTGTGTTTTAAAATGAACATGTACTGTATTTGTGACACTGTCAAAATAGTTTGTCTACTTTAAGCGCTTATGTGTGTTCCAAATATCCAGTACAATGAAATGCAGTACACTGCTCTGTGCAGAATAATTGTGAAAGAGAGTTTACTAAAAACAAGCAAAAGCAGAAATACTTTATTTTTGTAAGTGGTTGAAGCTGCAACAGCAAAATAAAATGTTTGTGGCTTGTCAAATAATGGCAAAAATGTTTTGTTCAGTTAAAATTATAGCAATTATTATTAAACTTCTAAATGTGTGCAGAGGATCACTTAAAAATTGCCTAGTGTGGCCTCACTATCACTCTGAACTACATTTCAACCACATTGCCCAAGCACACACGTCCACACACGTCCACACTGACAGAAAATATATACAGTGGATACATTAAGTCCGGATCATTTCTCTTCATTGTCCTTTTGTGCATTTGAATTATTTATGTTTGTTGAAGCAAATACAGGAGGTACCATACCTTAAGGATATGCTGTCCTGGTTTGACCCCTACACTGTGCATCTGTGTTACGCATATGTTTATATGAGAATGTCTGCCTACACAATCGAGTGACCCAACATTCCATGTGAATAAATCGAATTCATGGAAATCTAATGCAGGAAACATGAGGGCAAAGGTGCATTGATGGAATAGAGCACAACAGTTGAGATTAATGTATTGCATCATCAGCATTCAATACATATGTATATATCAAATGTGATTTCCTAACAGACAAGTGAATAGGGTACAAGCTAGAGGTCACTGGATGCTTAGGACAATGTTATTCTGGAATTGTAGTATCCAGTACAAATTGTTTAAGGACCTGTGCTTCCTCATTAAAGACTGTTAAACTAACTTTTAAGCATTGCCTAAAACCTACATAAAGGTTAAATGTAGTTGCCATTATAGACATGGACATTTTTTACATGCATATTAGAGTCACACACAAAGCTATAGCTTCTTAGCATTAGGGCTCTAGCAGAGCAGCCAACATACTTGAATAGACGTGAGGTCCATCAGTTTATGGTGTTTCATTTGGTGTCTTAAAACCTGCTGATCATAAAAATAAATAGAAAATGCCACTGCTTTGTTGGCTCTATTGTTTCAGTGTTATGTCATGTTCAATCATCCATTCTTAACTATAAACAAAACACATCATATTAAAATATAGCCTAGATAAAAAAAAATCTGCATCTGTGAATACTGGAATTGGAATAAATTTAGACCAGATGGCCAAATGATTTGTTTCCTTTACATTTCTTCTGCTTTGTATCATTTGAGCCTGAAAACAGTAGAAATCATCTATTTCTCTTTAACATGTGATAAATAATGCTAGTTGCAATGTTTTGTATTGGAGATGGGTGGAGACATAAAACAGACCCACCATGAAGCGTCGGCTCTTGTGAATTCATGACAGTCTTCTGAACATAATTCCATCTCACACAGAGTCTAAACAATATGTAAATATCAGCGGGCTAACGCCGTCAGCAGAGTAATGTTTTTGATTCAGGAGTCCCACGGTGCAGATGACAGCGGGGTGCAACATGTCAATCAACAGCAACACTGGCAGAAAATCATGAAGAAATAATTTACAGATGGACCACCAGAACAACAAGTGGAGGCTCCAAATAATGACTTCTTTGATGCAACATCCCACTTCTTACACCATTCACCAAGTATTTTAAGGACCCTGCCAGTTTCACAAACAGATTATTTGTTTACAACAAATCAAGAACTGGAGACATACTAGATTAAATATGCAGTTTAATCTAGCCAGAAAAAAATTCAAAAACTCTTTTTTTAGTTTTTATTTCAGTGCTTATTCAGAACTCAGTATTTACTTGGATGGCGGGGTTCTGGGGTAAAACGTGGATCTATTTTTAAAACTTGATGGAGAACTTAAGTGCAAAACAAATTGATAAAGTATGAAACACATTTACAATGTATGAAACTTCTCACAAACTCCTCACCTATGTCAACAACAAACAACAAGATGACATAAGGAAAAAATGTGGCAGGACAGTTTAAGAAGCACCAAAACAAATTTACAAAAGGCAGGTCCAACTGGAAAGGAAACGGCCACTGACAAATGGGACGCTATGTTTGGGCCTTCCAACCAGCCACATGTAAAACAGAAGGGTGTAACCTCTCTTGTGTGTTTACAACAAAAAGGTCAGAAAAAAAATAAAATAAAAAAATCTTTCGTGGATTTGTCAGTTTTGTTACTTGGAGCATTCACATTGGTCAATAGGCGTTTTTTTCCAGTTGGATCTGCCTTTTGTAAATTTTTTTTGGTGCTTTTTAAAACAATTCGAACTTCTTCTTCTGACCTGTCGCCAAGTTCCCCAGTGGACACTCAGTATCACAGCAAGAAATTCCCAGAAATGGTTTTCCGCCATGTAAAAATAGATTCTTGGTATAGGGCTGATGTACAACTTTCAAAATAGTTAAATATTATCTTGCACAAAAATCTTTTAAATGGAAAAAGGTAACTTCATGGCTCTTTTCCACCTTCGAACCCTTTGGTCAAAACAATCATGTGGAAATTGTGCCTAAAACACAAGATTGTTGTGGTGCTCTATGGGGCCGCATAACACCGAAATAAGCATGTGAGCCAAAAACAATGCATAACTCTAAAATCAAATGGACTTTTTACTTTTTTTTACCACCATTAAATCTTTAAAATTAACATTTTAGTATTATTATAAAAGCAGATATATCAGGAATCAAAATATTGCCGTAATATTACATACTAGTAATTACCACAAAATATACAGCAGTATTAAAAAAAAATAAAAATCAGAATTACAGTTCACATTAAACATAAAATAAAACACTGAATTAATAAGCATTACAGTGGCAATATTTTATTGGTATGCCTTTGCAGTATTGTGAGAGGAATTTTTACATAGACTTACAAAATAAGCAACCAAAACTTAAAAAAAACACACAAAAAAAACCATATATGAATTACAGAACAATCAAGTTTAGAAAAACACCTCAAGTGCACTAGTTCATAAGGAAAATAAAACTATTTAATTCAGCAATTTAAACTGTTTTATGAATTGAAGCCTGTTACCATGACGATTAAACCACCCAAACAGCCCTTTGAAGAAGTGACGACCAGACAGAGAATTTCCAAACCGTCTTCATAGTTCCCCACAGATTTATCAGACCAAATAAACAAACCCACTCACGTGTCTTCCAGGACTCTATTTGTCAACCCGCATGTGTTCGGACGCTGATAAAATGGACACTACATGGAAATTCTCCATCATTGTCCAGTTTCCAATTTAAATGAAATTGTGGTCACATAAGTGTTTCACAGTAAATCAGCTCCTGATTATCCTTCATGTGACAGGGGTGGAATAAACAATAGCATTAACGCTGACAAGATCACACTGTCATATGAGCTTAAACCACAACCACAGTCAAATCTCTCACCCCATGAGAAATGGTAAAAGGCATTTATTAGTATTTTATCTGGTTTGTTCTGGGAATAGCTATACAAAAAACTGAACATTTACAACTGCAGTAATTGAGGTTGTAACAATATAAATTACTTTATGGGTTTAGGGAAGAACAACACCTAGTTAAGGTTTATGTGAAGGGTGTAGTTACCTAAATGTAACTCACCCTTTCATGTAGCACCTACATATTTACAGCAAGACTTGAGAAAAACTTGTAACATATGTATGTAGTATTTACGTTTATACATGTTTGTGAATTGAATACAGAAAAGCCAGAAAATAAGAAACCTTGTGTGTATATTTGCATTATACAGTAGATAACCTCAGGATAAATCAACAGCTCAAATCAACCTGGAGACTCTGAGCAGCCTCTAGACATGGTCAACCAAAGCAGCAGTGATTTCATCTGAGAGGCTTGTTTCTCCTCTTTCTCTTTGATCTGGCTGTTTCAGCACTTTCTATATTATATCTTTCCTAATTCTTGTTGATTTCTTTGCTTTTTTTATTATTTCTCTTTTGAGATCAGGTTTACTGGCAGTGTGTATAAAATGTATTCAATATTTTTAGTTTGTCTTCTGCAGATAATTGTGTAACCGTTTTTTTTTTTTTTGGCAGAAATTGTTTAAATTATTTTGAAGTGTAATCAATCTCGGTATCACTGGGTTGATCTGCTAATTTAGACCCAATCCTTTTATTCTACCCCTTTCTACTCCATAACCCTTCTTTTGCACATTCATGAGAGACAAAGTGGTGTCTCAATACTCATTTGGATCAAAGGGAAGGGGAAAGGGCTGTACACCCCTCCAAACCACACATGAAACAAAGGGGTAAAATAATTTCCCATAATGCAGTGCGTTCACCGGCTCCGCAGGTGAGAGAGGTGCAAAATGTAACTCATTTGGGCAAAAGAAAGACTTAAAATTCCGCCAGTGCTTGTGTTTTATGTTCCTTGAACTTGTTTATGACGTAATCCATTTCCTCTTTGGGAAGTTTCTGAAAATTTTTTCAATTGTGCCACATTAACAGGTCACAGTCTTTTATTTGCAGAACTTTTTTTTACTTTTTATTTGCTAATGCACAACACTGCTACCTGATATAAATTGATATAACGTAAACATGCTTTTCGTGGTTGTAACAACATCCTTCAGTGTCATATCTGTGACAGGGACTGAGAAAACTCACATCTGTTTATACACTGTATAATGATAGCAATGTATTAATAGACCTTATCACAATATTGTTATGTATATACTTTACATTATAAACTAGGCTATATATATTATGTTATTATATATTTGTGCCCTTACAGGTGTGGTGTCCCAATTATTAGGGGTAGCCTATAATCTTAGTTTGTTTGGAGCTGGGACAGAGTTCTGCACAAATACAAAAGGTAGGTATTAAGATAAGTTTTCACAAACAATTTTTTTTTTTTGTTGTGGCACACAGACAGATTGTATATTACCTGTCCATGTACCACAAAAGGTAACAGACAATTTAGCAGTGTGTGTACAGTATGTGTGTACAGTACAGTATGTGTGTACAGTATGTGTGTGTGTGTGTGTGTGTGTGTGTGTGTGTGTGTGTGTGTGTGTGTGTGTGTGTGTGTGTGTGTGTGTGTGTGTGTGTGTGTGTGTGTGTGTGTGTGTGTGTGTGTGTGTGTGTGTGTGTGTGTGCGTGTGTGGTGCGTGTGCGCGGCGTGCGTGCGTGTATGCAGCGTGCGGCGCGCGTGTGTGTGCACGTGCTTTGTGATGCAGCATAATAATAGGAGTTCAAAGGTTAAACATCAAACATGGCCCCTATTGAATGGACGATAAATGATGCAGAGGCATTCACAAAGATAAAGAAATTGGTCACAAAACAAAGCAAATCAACTCCTCTTACTCTCTATTTAAATGGAGAAACAGTTGCATACCAACATAATGAGAATGAGTTATCTGCAGAATGGTGCATGCACCATGCTCTGGGCTTGGCCCGTACAAGTATGGGGGAGTCCTATAGTGGTGTATATACACATATACTTTATACACAGCCCCTTCTGTTACTACTGAGATGTCATTATCCACAGAGCCCTACGCTCATAAAGGCCAAGCAATTATGATGGAGCTTTTGATGTTAAAAATGCATGTTCTTTACATGTCCGTTATGGAGATGTGTATCTATTTTTGCATTAAAAGTATCACAGAGGTTGTTTTTAATGTTGCACATGGTTAGCACTCCTGCCTCACAGCAAAAAGGTCGTGAGTTCAAAGCCCGGCCGACACAAACATTCGTGGCCAACTCCGGTCTTTCTGTGAGGAGTCTGCATGTCCTCCACGTGTTACCATGGGTTCTCTCCGGGTAATCCCGCTTCCTCCCACCGTCCAAACACATGTATGTATAGGTTAATTGGCAACTCTTAAGTGTCTCCAGTGAATGAATGTGAGAGTGAATGATTGTCTGTCTCTAAGTGTCAGCCCTGCGACTAACTAGCCACTGTCCAGGGTGTACCCCGCCCAAAGCTGCTGGGATAGGTTCCAGTCACCCGCGACCCCTAACGGGACTAAGCGGTAGGAAATGAATGAATGAATGTTTTTAATGTTACAATTTTCTATATAATCTAAAACTGCCGTAACAAACATATAACCAACTGTTAAATAGGTGTACTAATTTTTTTTTATATAATATTTTATATTTATAAACTTTGTACTCTGTGGGACTAAAAAACATCAACCAATCATAAACGCTTGGTGAGCATTATCCATTGGCCCTCTGGCTTGTCAAACACTGTTACTACATGCATAACGTTATGCACAAATGTTGCAGTTGCTGTGCATGCGTAGACAGTTTGTTTATGTAGCTCCAGTGCTATCCCCGGCTTTCATGTTGTTATGCCGATCTGACTGTGACATTGCAAAAGCCTGAGAAACAACCTGCAGCAGGTAGTGGCAAAAGAAAATCTCCTTTTGAGGAATATAAGAAGAGGGGAAAAACGTCTCAAGAGCTAAACAAAACCAGAGTGTCTTGGTGATTCTTTTTCACGATAGCGTGCTCTGAAGACACAGAAAGGGCTTCAGTCAATTATTTGTGAGTCCCCAGTATGCATTGTTATTATAACTTGTATGCATGGGTGGATATACGCAGAGATTACAATTTTGTTCTGGTGATAATTTTCTTTCTCCTGGACATTTTCAGTGCTGATGCTTTTGCTTTGACTGCCGATGGTTAGATCATTGTTTATAAAAAAAAACAAAACAGTATTACAAAGGAAGTATCCATTCATTCATTCATTCATTCATTCATGATGAATGAACAAAGGAAGTAAACAATGTTAAAAAGATAATAAACAACGTCACTGCCAAATTGCATTATGTTTCATTCCCTGGCCTTAATCTTGTTTTGTCCAAAGCTATCCCTGAATCAGTCTTTTAAGTTTATAATGCAATACAAATTTTGCTTAAAAATGTGTGAAAAGCTAAAAAGACTAGAATTTGCTGGAAAATACTTAATAAGACATATAGTAGGGTATTTTAGTGTTCATTGTGCACTATACACAGTATATGGCATAAACTGTAAATATTATCCGTATAATTTTATTGCATATGCATTTCATTTATCTGTTATTGACTGATGATGCATTGAAGGTAGGACATTAGACATTTGAAAGACCTCTTTATGAGACTGGGGCCCAGATTATGTTGAACAAACCAGTTCAGCTACACAACCCTTAAATATTAAAAAGGTCAATAGCAAAAAAACTATAGAAACAAAGTGACACTATCAAACATCACTGATCCAAGGTCATCTAGTAACATCCCCCACTCCTCCTGCTCAAGCTATTGAGTTGTCCTTGGGCAAGACTTTGAACACCAACTTGCCTTTGGTGTACATGCCCACTGGTGTATAAGTATGAACAGGCGAATAAGACGGTTGGTGTTAAGTGTTTCAAGTAGCAGGGGCTCAACAAGGAGACCAGATTGTCCACTGGAAGGTTGGTGGTTTAATTCCCTACTCCTACTGTTCATGTTGTTGAAGTGTCCTTAGACTAGGCACTGAACTATGAGCAGAATGGAGACCCTTGATGTAAAGTGCTTTAAGTGCTGTGTAAAGCCAGACCATATTCTATAAGGTTTACTTCTCTCTTTTTTCTCTCCATGACTTTTCTGCAATTGAAAAACTGACTGACTAACTAGATTCCTGTTCTTTCCATCTCACATGATAACCTTGCATACACTTCATTCCCTGTGCATATATTACCAGCCAATCAACTGCAGCAGTTAAAAATGTAAATGCAGCCGAGCCTTGATATCCCCCTGCCATCGGCTGTCATTACCTTCGCATAGTAAATCAGCAGCCTGATTAATTCCATGTTGTGTGCATTGCGTTTTCCATGCATGCACACTGCGAGCACTGGGAGCAGGACTGCAGACCTTGTAGTCCCATACGGACAATATTAAACCCACTCATCTTGACATCAGAACAATGAATATAAATCTCTGTTTGATGGGGTCTCATGATATCAATAGTCTATATATCAAGGAGAATGTTTAGGTTGTATTATTAATGTCTCAGTTGGGCACCTCTTGCAGTGTTTAGCCACAAGAGAACAGATATTCTTTCTAGGAATATTGACAGTCTGTGTAAGTGTTACAGATCTCAGTAGTTTAGATAAAAAGCAAATAATTAATAATGTAAAACAAGCTGACAATATTTGGATAAATAACAATTTTGTGAGAGTTAACCCTAAAATTGAAGATATGAGGTTCAAAGAGTTAAACTAAAGAAATAAATGAGAGCATAGTGGGCTGCCATGGGTGTGATAAAAGCAAGTAATCAATGCATGGAGATATGTGGTTTTAAATGCGGCATCTACGCTAACCTTGTATTGACAAACAGTTTCACAAATGCAAGCAGAAATACCAAGCCAGTAATTTTAATATGGTGGTTTTATATTAGTAAGTTGTTCCTACAATTGATATGGAGTTTGTAGCCTAAGCTGTTATTCCACAGAGAGTCATCTTCATTAGGTGTCTATATTACAAAGACTTGGAGGACATTAAGTGTAGTTGTAAGCCATTTTTTTGCATTTTAGATTTCTTTTTTTTTTTTTTTAATTAATTTATTTAGGACAGCTTAAAATGTACATTAGATAATGCGAATCAGAGACACTTGAACCAGACTATGACTCAAAGCAAATTTCCAACAGATAATTTAGACCAAATGAATATCTAGGTGCATGACGTAAATACTTAAAATAGAATACGACAGTTATAAACTATGTTTTCAGTTGCCGATTATGCCTCAAACTGAAAATCCAACATCATTCTATTAATCTATCTTTTATACATTTAGGCTCAGCATCAACAATCCCACTGTGTTACTTTTATCATTACCTTCCTGTTAGGTTAAGCACCAGACATATGAAGGTGAGAAATTAGTATATGTTAAGAATACTCCACAGGAGTAAAAGAGGCCAGTGTTCTCATCATACACCAAAAGCCACCTGTGATGGTGATCACAAAAATAAGCATAAAATGTGAATTGTCTTCAATGTTGACCATGTTCTTTTTGTGTTGAATCCAATAGTAAAGCCAACTGTGATGCCTGGGTTTTAAAAGAAGGGTCGCTGGGAAGGTGCATTAACAGAGTGCATTAAATTAAATTTTTGAATCCCATCGAGAGGTCACGTTAACCAAATAGTTAATAGAGCAACACCAGAGATAAGCAGCAGTTCTATTTCTGTGCAATGGCGCAACCAGTTTGCACAATCATGTCCAATGTAATGAAGAAAAATTGAGAGATATTTATTTAAAGTTTAAGTTACTAATCTTTTTTCTGGTCCTTTTTCTTCTGAATAAACAGTTGTTTTGGTCCGGCACACGTCTTTATCAATGGCTTTTATCACGCCATTTTATAATCCCTGCGCATGCTCTTCTGAGCTGCTCAGGGCTCGCTGTGCAGTGGATCTAAAACGCAACCAGTGTTTGCAACGTTGTTCAATGGTGCTCCACTGCGCTGCACAGACATATGCAGTGTAAATTGGGGGCTCAATGAGGCAAGACCCAATGTGGCAAGAATGCAAGGGTATTGCATTGCACACACCTTGAGATAAGAATGCATTCAAAGTCCTAGGTTTAATATCCCATCCACCAACCCAACCTGTCGATTAAAACATTGTGGAAGGCCCCAGATGAGACCTTTTATAACAATGATATACTAAGTCCACAGTAGTGTAGTGATAAGCCAGAATCCTATGAATCACATTTATGTGCAGTAAGCTGGTTGGGCACCCCAGTGGCTCAGCTGGAGCGCATACTATATACTCAGGAGACCTGGGTTTGATTCCAGCTCGGGTCATTTCTTGCTATTCCCCTCTCTCTCAGCCAGTCCTATATCAAATAAAGGGACTATCCACAATGTAATGTTACTAAGTGTGTGTTGTTGTAAACACATATCAAAGCTCTGAGTCAGGTTAACTAAATATAGCAGCCTGGAGCTTTGTGAGATTTGGGATGCCCTTTTAGCTTAATCAACATTACCTCAGTCTCCCACTCTACCTCATACATTAGTCACTCCACATTTATTCAGAGTGCTACTTGTGTGCAGTGGAACTTCCTGGAAAGCACCAGTGACTAATCCAAACCCGAACAGTCACAACAACAACAACTCAGCAGGATGGTGACCTCCGATTGGCGTATCACTATTACTCACCTAGCACACTGACTGCCCCACTGTCTGTCTCTCTTCCACGGCCATCTGGCTCCATCATTAATGATAATATAATCACAAAGGATTCCACATTGTTAGTGGATTATCTAAAGGTCAACGTGTCAGATGTATGTCTCGTTTATGATGTAACAGTGTGCGCCAAATCCCAATGCACATATGTTTTTGCTGGGTTATCGTCTGTCATAATCCCTGCCAGAGGCGATTTCTTTAAGACTGCAAGGGAAGCTCGGCTTCCCTTATAATGTCACAAAATTAATGGTCAAACATGTACTATTGTATTAACATTTTATTAACTAAAAATGCGTTAGAAAACGTTCATCTCAAAGACGAGTTTGTTCAGAATCAGTTACATATAGCAGGTCGGCTGACTCGATTTCCTTCTCATACATTCCCACAGCGTCACAGTGCATTTCCCTATTGAAGCCCAGCGTCCATTGACTTCAATGGGGCTGCTTTGAAAGTTTTTTTTCAGCGCTTCGAAACTAGACGGTCATTGGATAAACGCTGCGATTATGTCCCGCCCACGGATGCTCAGCGCCTCTGGGGTGAATGAGGGAGTGGGCTGGCCCGGACTCCGAGCTTCTGCGTGATGATTGGAGGGTCCTGTCGAAGACTGCATCTCCTTTTGACTGACAGCGATTCTGTACAATAAGGAATCACTGAAGCTATTCTCAGTCCCATCGCGGATTTCTCAAGTTCAGTCGAAATAAAAACTGCTGCAACCTATTTCTTTGATATTTGCTTGGCGAAATTGCTTAATTTTAATCATACATTTCACACAATTATACACCACATTCCTTGTTTCAGTTTAACAGAGTTTAATATATTTTTTTTAGATCGTTCATTCATTCATTCCTTCATTCATTCATTTATTCATTCATATAACGTTAGTAGGCTAGGCTAGCGTTGTGGGTGAAACTGCGCACGATGGCAGACGGTGCTAATATTGTCGACCTGATTTTGGCGAAGCCATTTGAAAGTGTTCCTTACGAGGAAAAACTTAGAATTAAACAGCAGGGCAGATCAACACCTAAGATTGATTTAGTGCAAAAGATAGGGAAAAATAACAGGTCTTTTCAGCTCTCCTGGTATGACAAAGTTAGCTGGCTGACTGGAAGTGCTGTGACAAATAAAATGTACTGCTGGCCATGCCTCTTGATGAAACCATCTCACGGATGTGTTGTTTGGTCAAAGGTGGGGTTTGGAGATCTGTCTAACTTTGACAGGGCATATAAAAGACATGAAAAGAGCAATGAACATGTGAGTGCTTGTGCAAGATTAAGTTGCATGGGCATGATTATGATGTAGGCCGAAAATGAGCTTCCCCTCTCTTACAGACCAGTAGCCGCCACTGATCCCTGCTATGACATTCTTTGATTGTCATAACACACTATCAAATATGGAAGGAGACTAGCCGAGAAACAAACAGCTATAATGAGGGAGAAATATAGTGGTTGTACGAAACCAAAGCAGAGCTGGCATAGAAGGTTGAAGCTGGCATCACTAAAGGTATCTTAATCTTGCTTAAATATGAGTCCGTATCTTTGTATCCTGATAGGTATTTCAGGCCAAACCAGTAAAGGATGAGAACAGAAGTAAGGCTCAACCATTGCTGTAACTGGTAACTGACTAGCATCTGTGAAGCTACATCTCAACTGCAAGAACCACTCTCACTGTCATCATCATGCTCAGACTGCCTGATGAAAATTTCACTACACAGATTACAGGATTTAAATAACATTATCCCAGTTGACAGAGTGACTTCCTTTTACCAGAATTTACCGCAAGTTGGTGTCATTGATCATGTAGTGCAAGCTAAGCTAAAGATAGCTACTTA